>CP137676.1:23915191-24345484 GCA_037976565.1 Mesocentrotus franciscanus
TTTTTCTTATGATTTTTTCCCTAAAGTTTTTTGCATTCTTGCAAGTAGTGTTATTGAGTTGAGGCCAGAGTTTTCCTTTAAAGGTCTCACATTATTTCGTACGTAACCGTAGCGAAATAAAATGGAAAGATTAAACGAGAACTTACCTTAGTTCGAAGTTTGATCTTCATTTTATGAGGTAGGTGGAGTGAGAGATAATGTGCCCTCCTCTCCCATCCCTTTTTTGTTTTACCTCATAAAATTCGTGAAAGATTAATGAATTAAATAATTGTAATAAGTTTGGCACAAGCATTGAAGTATATCGATGCAAGCTGTTTTTGTTCTGACTCCATTGACTGTTTTCAACGCAAATTAGATACTTGTGTGTTGTGTTTTGGAGTCAGGAAACTCTGTCCTCACTGATTTGAAGTCTGACTGCGCGCGACGGGTCTCTCACATTATCTCTCACTCCACCTACCTCATAAAATGAAGATCAAACTTCGAACTAAGGTAAGTTCTCGTTTAATCTTTCCATTATACCATGTACATGTATATCTATCAAGGTTTCTTCTCCCAGCTCGGAGGTTGAGTGCAACAGTTTTACACACATCTCTGTTCTCTGCCAATCTAGTACACTCTTGCAGTGTGATTCAAATCCATACATGCATATCTTCCCCTAGAGTTGGTACCTTATACTTTTCACAATACCATTACCCAAACGTTAACCCAAACTAAAACAAAATTGCAACCTTAAACCTTAACCCCATAGCTTTAACGAAATATACTCCGGAGCTGAGCAAGTGTATGATCAATCACATACCACCTCCTACTGGGTTCCTCTGCCGTGGATGAGAACATACCCGTGTCATGGTTTTCTGAATTCTATATGGCTCCACCTAATCCTTGATCGATGTGAACATGTAGGCTTATATCAAGGGATATCAGGTGAAAATTATGCTCCATCTGTCCCGGTGTTGCCCGCAAATACAATGTACATTAATAGTGTTTATTCACTAAGGATGACGAAACCTCAACAATGTGTATCTAATCTCTCGTCGAATAGACTTTTACCCTGGATTTTGTATGCCAGGAGAGTTTATAGCTGATAACAATACGACTTTGACCCGTATTCTTCTTAACTTTAAACCCGACACTGGGTTAAGTTTGGTCTAAAGTCGAGTTTAAGATAGACTGTCGGGTTCTAAGTTTTTCCTTTATCGAAAATTATCTGACACCGAAATTAATTGAATACGGATCAGGCCTGTGGGTTTCTTTTTGTAAAGCTAGTGAAGATATCAATAGAAAATGATGTATGCCTATTTTCATTTAAACAGTTTAATCAATCATTGATCAAACAATTCATTGCACCATTCTAATAGTGGATCATAAATACAGAAAAGCAAAACGGTTTAAAATTATGTTGAATAGAATCTTTCAATGATAGATGAACTGGAGGAAAAATACCAACAGATTGTAACAGTCAGTACCTCATTCAATCATTGCCTACAAGTAGACGCTAGCAATCACTAACTAAAAATCAAACATTGCCGTGCTTTGTTAGTCCAAACGAGCATTACTTTATCTCTACCTTATCGTCACGAGAGCGAGATAACAAAGTAGAAAAAGAACAGTTTATTGACATGGATAGTGCTACTTGGGAAATGTGTAGGAAATTCTTTCAAATTATTTTTAACAAAATTTTACCTATTCTACACAAGATCGATTTGGTTTCTTAGAATTATTGTTAAGAAAATCATCTGAGTGTAATAAGAACATGACGGCTATGTATGGATGTAAAGGACATCTATGATGTGATATTTAGATTTTTTACTACATTTTTCACTGTAACCATTACCTGATGAAGTTAATTTGTCCCCTCAGTATAAATCATGGAGCTAGAACAGCGTTCTAGCTCCATGGTATAAATGGTATATAGTTTTCGCCATAATTACCTATCTTTCTTTCTCTTCTCTTATATTTTCGTTGTCCGCCCCCCTCTCGCCCTCTGTCTAACTCTCTCTCTCTCTCTGTCCCTCATACTGTCCATCTATGTAGTGTATGATATTATGTTCTATATCTTTATACATTATGGGCCTATCTGATCAAATAGAACATGAAGATACCATGATAACTGATCACACACATTCTCCTAGCCCATAAACCTACACAAACACCTTAATAAACACCGCACATACGCACCTCTCCCACTCTATCTCTCTCTCTGTTTTTGTTCTACACGCACTTTATATTATCACATCATTTTTTGTTCAAAATCTTACTCTTGCAACACTTTTTTATTGTTTATACGGATAATCATTAATTTACAGTAACAACTTCTCCTTTTAAGACTTTGTGTTTAACACGATCGAAGGCACTTGAAAATATGGTACAACACTTATGCATAAGTAGTATTCAATAACGAAGTAAAGTCTTATTGTGTCTAACGAGCTTTTCCTATCCTAAGAATGTTAAAAGCATACTCAACTAATAAAATGGTAGTTTTGTCAACGGCTGTACTAATGTACTACCTGCAATTACATCTAGATAGTATAATACCCAGGCATAACCATTTGTATGCAAATGTCAACCGTCAGATAAGCTACTGTTTCTCAAGTCAGAATATTGTTCCAACCGTAACTGTCATCTCATTGGTGCACAATAAAGTTGACAACAATTCAATCACGTATGGTGAACGCTTGTGCAATCCTAATAGTCGCTGTGAAGACAAAATATAAGATGGAAAGAGCTCAAAATGAGATCATTAATACCATGATAATATTCGATAATCTATATTCTGCATATTTCAAAGATAGTATGACTTATTTGAATAAAATAGCATTTGTTAAAGTAGATTTTTGCAACACACTTTCTTTGATGAAAACTATTTAAGAATATTCGTCTCAAATATTTACATTCAAAGATACAATAATGCAATAATGAATTGAATCGGCACACATTACTGAATACAATCAGTGGTACACTTGCTTATAAACCTTTTTTTTGCTATGAACTATTGAAAATATTCCTCCTCTTTTGCTCTTCTTTCCTTCTTCCCCTTCTCCTTATCACTGTTCTTATAACAATTTATGTTGAATATTAGTATATTCATTCCCGTATACTTTACATCCTGCATATTCTATATAAAGGTAACACTTTTTATTCATCAACGAAATGATTTGCCGAATCGAATTGCTTTGATTTAAGTGTCGAGAAATTTATGATAGCTCGTGGCTTTAACCATATTTTGGATGACGTCATTTAAATATGTGAATGGGACGTAGTGGGCAGTTTCAATTTGTCGCTCTCCTTCTTCAAGCCGAGTACATCCAGGCCTGGGACAGTCAAAGTGAAATTCCCTCTAACGGAAGTGAACATCTGACCGAAGGACTGGAAGAGGGGGTCCAGTGAGGACCGGAGCACACCCCTAGCGAGTACCTCTACGATCCTGCAAGCCTGTAGGATGACCTTAAGAGCGGGATTGACCAACCAGACCAGGATGAAGTTCATGATGGCGAATACCAGACCCCAAGCAATGCCCAAAATGGGACCAAGGAGTGCGGAGAGGAAGATGTAAAATCCTCTGTTTCAAAATAAAGGGATACAAAATAGTCGTATGTCGCGTTTTGAGGAGGCGAAACATTTTAATTCATTTATAGTGTTTAATGACTTACTGGAAGAAATGCGCATTCTATTTGAAATCAATTGTAGAATTTTTTTTGTTCTCACAATTTTAGGAATGTAACAAACATTGATAACAGTTGCAGGTGAAATAATAACTTTAAACTTGTAAAAACTCAAATGTAATCAGCAAAACATTCATACCATGCTTAATTATTGACACATTTATGAATGGTGTGCAAAATGATTGTGCTTTCTTGCGTCTGTAATTAGTTTTGAAGATACTTTGACTTAATATGCTTAGCTAAAACATAATTTTAAGAACGCCCTGAAGAAAGCTGGTTCGTGTAGGGAATTTAAATCAAAACAGTACAACAAAAGATTCATCATGTACTTTTCTGAACAGGGTAATTACCTACACGGTATAAATCAGTTAAAAATTTAATGTAAAATAAAATTGATGGAATAAGAATAACTCACCGATGTCCAATTGAAGATGACCTTGTTGTAATTCCAGACCACACTGACATTTTCTGAACCAAGTGGCTCCTGAAAGGTCTCCTCAAAATCAACCTGAATACACCGTTATTGATATTAAGAAAATTCATTATTGATGGATTTCATATATTTCCACGTAATTATTTGTTATCGTTTTCAGTACAATATCTGCTATATTATTAGTTTATAAATAGGAAATATAACAAAATAAGTTTGTTCGTTCAAGTATAGAACTTTTTGCTTTTCTTTGAAACAACTTTGTGATATTTATATTCTGATTGAATATTCAGATACCAATTTCCTCATTTCAAACACCATACCTCAAAGCGAAAGGAGCATTGACATAAAGTGAATATTCATCACAGTCATATCTAAACAAAGTTGCGTATCCAGAAATACATAAATGTATGGACGGCAAAAATGAAAATAATAATAATAACAATGGTGATAATATGAATAATAATTATAATAATGATAATAATTATAATGATAACGATAATGATAATAATAACAATAATGATATTTATAATAATCATAATAGTGATAATAATGATTATAGCAATATCGACTATTTAGGAGCGCTTAAAAAAACAGTTCCATATACCGCATTAAAACAAAACAGAATGTGAAGAGAAAAATAAAACATATATCTCATTAAAAGGTATAAATCATATTGTGTTACTGAGGGAAGAAGTATGTTAGGGATCTTTTGAAAGTGACAAGACAGGATAATTCTCTGATGGAAGGTGAGATATTGTTACACGTTTTTCGAAGGAGCCACTGTAAAAATGTTTTTCGGTAGATGAGAGTTTGGAATTGGGAATAATCACTTTATATTGGTCAGTTGTTGAGCGATGGTTACGAGCTAGTGTATATATTTGGAGGGTGTCATTAAGATATTTAGGTGCCATATAATTTAGAATTTTCAAGACATACAAGCAGACTTTAAAAATAATGCGTTGTTATAGTGATACCCAGCGCATGTATCCTCGTAACTAACAGGGGTAAGCCAGCATTGGATGCGTGTGTTTGGGTGGGGAGGGGCTTGGTGCACATTTTAATAATCAAACTCGTCATGCAACCTTATGCAAACATGTACATATATCTGTGTCTCATATTATTAAAAAAAAGGAACAAATAAAAACCCATGATACAACAAAAACACCCCCTTAAAACAAACAAACAACATTTTTCATACACCTGCATAGTCTGGGAAGGGGAGTCCGCGGGGCTATGCCACTGGTATGAGACTTCTGTTTTAAAAAGGGCAAATGTAGCATTATTTAATGAACAATAACACATGTCATAATGCTGTAAAGGAGGGGGTGCCCTAACACCTTATTATGAATTCTCACCTTTACATTTGGCTTGAGAGAGTACAAGTCCATTTCGTCATACTTTGCCGTATGTGGTGCTCGCTCTAAGGCTCCATGACAACATGGTCTAGCTTGGGCCTGGTCCTGATAGCCCGAGGTATTGTTGTTGTAGAGGGGGTAATACTGGCCACCCTGAGAAATCAAATAAGTCGTGGCTGGACTACTAACCAGGTGCTCATTCTGAGGTGGATTGTCCTGCATAGTAGAGTTGACAGACATGGCTGAAATTGGCTGTTTCTGCTAATAAAGAGGGGAACGCTATAATTTGTCAATCCTATGAATTGGTATGGCAAATCAATTTCGTTCTTTTCCTCGTTATTTTTACTTTATAGTGATCTTACGCCAGCTCATTATTATTCTCATTTTGAAACAGGTATTATGATGGTATTCAGTAAGATTAGAAGATTACAGAGACAAAACATTATAAATCGGGGAAGGCAAACTGCAAAACATTTATAAAATTATAATGACTAACTTTTTGTTTCTCTAAAATGGCACAAAATAATAGCATAATAGCATACAATCAAGAGGTTACACAAAATGCGTCAATAAACATGTTTGAATAATTATAAGTTTCCATGGCTCAATTTAAAAAATATCTATTAATGAATTTTTTGGAGAATTAAATGCGACTTACCGAAACTATAAACAAGACAACAAGACGACACAAAGCAGAGTGTAGCGGATCGCTTATATCTCTTACCTTTCTCACCTCATCAACGCCGATTTTGATACCGATTTTATCACCGAACAAAAATCCATTTACGTCATACGAATCAACTAGTTCGCAATAGGGTTATGGTAAAACTATATCAGCAAGTAATTAACCATGTTATTGAACTAGACTAAAGTTGTTTGCATAGTTTTGTAATAAGGAGTAGATTTTTGAGACAAAAATAAATGACCAAAATATGTATAAATTAATGGCAACTTGACTTTTTTGAATATTTTCCCCGATAAAATAGAGCCCAAGTACCCTAAATGCAAAGTGGAAGGGACCCATTACCTCCGTCACTTTAAATAGATTTTATTGGACGAATCCAAACAGGTATGCATGTATTTTGTTCCGGCCTTGCAAGGGGATACAGAAATGTAAATATATAATTGACGCCAAAACAAGGAGCAAAGATCAATATCATTAAGGTTTATGCCCGATTAGATGGAGCTCGTTAGCATATTTAACCAATTGACGACGATTAAGTCAACATATATTTAATGGATTTCATTCAGAATTAACCTTGGCTTATTGTTCTTCTGGTTAATCCTACTAGGAAAAAAAATCAAAGAATAACAGAAACCAGCTTCACTGGCGATACCAATTTTTAAAAAACTTTTGGCTGACAGCAATATGTAGGCCTAATGAGTATTTGATGTGTAGATATTAATATAATATGGGTAGTGACACTGACACACTGGACACACCCACACACACACACACGCATATGCACGTACAATGCACACACAATCAAAGTCTATGTAAACGTTAAACTGTTTTTTTTTAATCAAATTACAATAGAGGGGAGTATAAAATTGCAAGACGGTGTCATTAGCAGGTAGTATTATTTCAAACAGATATTGAGTAGATGAATGGATAACTAACTATATGAATACAAATGAGACCCCCAAAAATAGTATTTTAAACAAGAGGAATTATGTACTTACTTATATCAATATATCCTTATATTTGAAGGTGGATCTTAAGTGAGGCTTTAAAAGCTGAGAGAATTGGGCTAATTACATTACATGGGAGCATGTTCCAATCGTTGGCAGTTCTTACATAATATGAGTTATTGTAGTAGTCGGTTTTTGCAAAAAGCACAAACGTCTTCTTGTTATGGTCATTTCTACATATTCTGTTTGCTGGTGTAATTCTTGGACTGATATTTACTAAATAATAATTGTTGATAATCTTATAGATCACGAGTCTGTGATACATTCGTATTACTTTTATAGTTGATTTGATTGCCAGTCACAATGTGTTAATCGGGTTCATAATCTTGGAGTTTTGTTTGATGCTGGAATGACCATAAAGTCTCAGATTTCAAATTTTTTTGGTTCAGCATCATTCCATATTCACAATATTTGGAGGATCAGAAAATATCTGAATCAGAAAGCCACTGAGCAGATTGTTCACTCTTTTATTACATGTCGTTTGTGTGTAATTCGTTGTATATTGGCCTTCCTCATAATTAAATAGCCCGTCTGCAACGAGTTCAGAACATGGCAGCTCGACTCGTCACTCTCCATAGTAGATCAGACAGTATTTCAGATATATTAAAATCTCTGCATTGGTTATCAGTCTCAAAAAGAATCATGTATAAGCTGTTACTCATTACTTACAAAACACTTCTTCATTCTTCACCCCATTACTTGTATCAGATTTTTAAACCGTACACCCCACAACGGAATTTACGTTCAGGTTCACAGCTTCAGTTATGTACACCCAAAACCAATAACAAATGGGGGACAGGGCTTTTGCTAACGTTGCACCCAAATTATGGAACATTTTACCATTATAAATAAGACAACCATCATCAATTGAAATATTTAAGAAGAAACTTAAGCACCATTTGTTTATGTCGTAGTTTTAATATTGTATAATAATTATTTTGATGTTGTACAGAGCGCCTTGAGCAGTCCTTTAGAATGGATATGTGCGCTTGAAGTTGACATTATTATTATTATTATTATTATCATTCTCAAATAACGTTTTTGAACACGTTCGGTGATAACTCAAATGTATTGTTCTATCGAGCCCCATGTTATACAACAGTATTCAAGGCATGTGAATCAAATGGGGTTTTAAAAAATGAACTTTGGTAATTCAAGACGTTTCTCTTTATAATCCCAATGATCTTGCTGCATTTAATGGATGTTTCGTTCCAATTTAGAGTCTCATCAATCATAACACCCAAATATTTTTCAGACTTATTGAAATTCAAATATTGTCATTAATGAAAAAATTATAACGGAGATACTGAATACCATCAATCTTAAATAAATGTATTTGATATGATAGGAAAATAGAAAAGCATTAGTAATACTGATGATTTCGACCGATTTGTAATTGATTGATAGATATTAACTATGTTAATCATGATAAGGCCTACAATGAAACCTCACTGTATTCGTGGCAACTAGGCCAGTCAGGTTATGATTTGATTGATTGCTCTGTGGAAATTGATTGTTTTTTAAAGCACTGAAAACAGTAGAAACAAGTGGGAGGAAACAAAAGAAATGAACCAGTTAACCAGTATATTTCTATTTTCAAAGTAATAATCGTTAAAAAAAATATACCAAAAGAAATACCTTGGAAAAAAATCTGACATTTGGTTCTGTTCTCAAAACAAACGCTCACGATTTCTCCAGCAACTCAACCTCTTTCGCTCCCACTACCTCTCTTCTTCACTCTGACTTGACCTCTCAACTTTCCACTCTCTGTATCCGACTTGTTAAACTTTTTCACTTCTCTCTTCCCAACTAATTGATTTTTTCATAAGATACGGTTATATTCTGTTTTATTTCGTTGTTGCTGGATGGATAATTATATTTCTGCAGTCACAATCACAAACAATTGAACACCATTCCTTTTAGAAACTGCTCCCAAGGGCCATGATAGTAAGCGACATATTTCATTCTAGTTTCATATTTTCTTTTTATTGAATTATATAAAATTTCTTTCGTCCATGAATTATTCCATTATCCTCATCTCACAATTTCCTTCACTTTGAAGAATTAGAATATAAGCATTTAGTAACAATAGCAATACGTACAAAGTGAATACTGAGTAATAACAATAGACGAATACAATCAAATAATGTCAAAGAAGGTGGATTTATATAGCGCATATTTAATTGAAGAGTCTCTTTATGCATATAACAATGTAAATACAACAAGGAAAAGTACAATCCAATGCCTCCAAAGTCAAAAACGTAAGTTTTGTATTAAATAATCACGTGGTAAACTGCATTACGATATCAATAATGCAAATGACAGAGGCCACAAGTCACACAAATAATATTGTAGTAACTGTCAAAAAAAGATATTTAAAAATTCGATTGCATGAAATGAGTAAATCTACCATAAAAACAAAGGCAATTTAACAAGGGAACCAAAAGTTAAAAACAGGTTGCCTTTATGTTACTTAGAATTTATTGCATTATTTTCATGATAAATACGAACACATTTTGAAAATACACATTTAAAGAGTGATTATCAAAGGGATCGGAATCTGAGAATTGTGTGTAGGTTATCCCACGTTCTAACTAAATGGTACACACTGGTCTGACAATTATCAAATAAACATAAGAATTATCAATAAAACATTATTCTTTAAGGGTATGCATTATGACATATTGCAGGCCTACTGCCTATATATTTCTTAATAGATGAAATACATGCAGAAGAATCAATAGATTCTGCATGTAAAACTGATTAATGCCAAACATACTAAATGAATATTGCAATATCATAAAGGAAGTGCCAGTATCAATACCTTTTAATTGCCATTAGATACAGGACTGCTCAATTATAAAACTGTTAGACAATATTATGTCAACTCACATCTCACAAACCAAGTGCTTCTCGAGTATTTCAAGATTGGGGGAGGGCGTGGGTGTGTGGGAGTACCCCTTATCTCTTCTATATATTTATTAGTGGTCAGCATATCTACATTCAAACACGAGGACACCAGTCGATTTTTACCGAATTTAGACTGAAAAAAGTCCGAATCAAGTTGGATCCCCATACATTTCCATACTACATAAAGCCTGGGGGAAAAAATGAAATAGGAAGGTGACGGGGCCTGGAAACTGGCACTCCTATCATTATACTATTAGTGTGAAACTTAAACACTGGAGTGTGAGGTGGTCGGCAGTGTGATGCTGTCTGCCCCGTTCTCCTTCGAGACCAAACCCTCCAGACCTGGAACGGTTAGGGTGAATTTACCCCTTAGGGTGGAGAACGTCTGACCGAAGGACTGGAAGATAGGGTCGAGCGAGGACCGGACCATGCCTCTGGTGAGTACCTCCACGATCCTACAAACCTGTAGAATTACCTTAAGAGCGGGATTGACCACCCAGACCAGGATGAAGTTCACGATGGCGAAGATCAGACCCCAAGCTATACCCAGGATGGGACCAAGGAGCCCGGAGAGAAAGATGTAAAAGCCCCTCTGTAAAACAGTAAAGGGAAATGGTAACCATGTTAATTTGATTTTCAATATTTTCGAATATAATATCACATTTAAGATAATGAATAAAGGACACTAGAATATACGTCTGCGTCCATAACTATTATATTATTCATTTGTAATAAATGTGACCGCCATCGTACATCCGATGAACACAAATATATTGCTATGCTTCTGAAAGATGACGGCCCCCCACGCGGGAGGGGGCTGGGAACTGAATTCGAACAAGGATTAAGAGTCGAGAACGGTACAACGAATCGTCTTCTTTCTCTGATAATCAAATGAAACGGCACAGGTTCCGCGCTTCGCGCGGGAGGGAAACTTTATTTAAACAAGGATTAATAGTCGAGAACGGTACTACGAAACGTCTTCTTTCTCTTAAAATTTAATTAAACAGGGATTAAGAGTCGAGAACGGTACAACGAATCGTCTTCGTTCTCTAATAATTTAATGAAACGTCAAAGCTTCCGCGCTTTGCGCGGGAAGGGAGGGGGGACTGAATTCAAACAAAGATTAAGAGTCGAGAACGGTAGGCCTACAATGAATCGTCTTCTTTCTCTAATAATTTAATGAAACGTCAAAGCTTCCGCGCTACGCGCGAGAGGGTGGAAACTGATTCAAACAAGGATTAAGAGTCGAGAAGGGTAGAACGAACCATCTTCTTTCTCTAATAATTTAATGAAAGGTCAAAGCTTCCACGCTTTGCGCGGGAGGGGGGGCGGGGACTGAATTCAAACAAAGATTAAGAGTCGAGAACGGTACAATGAATCGTCTTCTTTCTCTAATAATTTAATGAAACGTCAAAGCTGAAACTCAGGGGGAAACTGAATTCAAACAAGGATTAAAAGTCAAGAACGGTACAACGAATCGTCTTCTTTTTTTAATAATTTAATGAAACGTCAAAGCTTCCGCGGTTCGCGCGGGGGGGGGGCTGAATTCAAACAAAGATTAAGAGTCGAGAACGGTAGGCCTCAAAGCTTCCGCGCTTTGCGCGGGAAGGGGAGGGGGGGGCTGAATTCAAACAAAGATTAAGAGTCGAGAACGGTAGGCCTACAATGAATCGTCTTCTTCTCTAATAATTTAATGAAACGTCAAAGCTTCCGCGCTACGCGCGAGAGGGTGGAAACTGAATTCAGACAAGGATTAAGAGTCGAGAACGGTAGAACGAACCATCTTCTTTCTCTTATAATTTAATGAAACGTCAAAGCTTCCACGCTCTGCGCGGGAGGGGGGGGGGGAACTGAATTCAAACAAAGATTAAGAGTCGAGAACGGTACAATGAATCTCTTCTTTCTCTAATAATTTAATGAAGCGTCAAAGCTGAAACTCAGGGGGAAACTGAATTCAAACAAGGATTAAAAGTCAAGAACAGTACAACGAATCGTCTTTTTTAAAATAATTTAATGAAACGTCAAAGCTTCCGCGGTTCGCGCGGGGGGGGGGGCTGAATTCAAACAAAGATTAAGAGTCGAGAACGGTAGGCCTACAATGAATCGTCTTCTTTCTCTAAAAATTTAATGAAACGTCAAAGCTTGCGCGGCTGGGGGGAAACTGAATTGAAACAAAGATTAAGAGTCAAGAACGGTACAACGAATCGTCTTTTTTTTAAATAATTTAATGAAACGTCAAAACTTCTGCGCTTCGCGCGGGAGGTGGAAACTGAATTCAGACAAAGATTAAGAGTCGAGAACGGTACAACGAATCGTCTTTCTCTATAATGTAATGAAACGTCAAAGATAAAAAAGACAATAAATGAACCGGTCACCAATGAAAGTACATGCCGTGAAACAGAATAAGTAGAGAGAGTGTGTGTGTAGCAACATAACGTGGTATAACTTTGAAAGTAACTGTAAAGGTGACATTGTGCCCCCCCCCCCCAATGCTCAAACTCGGATTGACACCCCTGCTCCATTGGGTACCATTAATGCTTTACTCACTGATGTCCATGTAAAGATGGCCCTGTTGTAATTCCAGACCATTTTGATATTTTCTGAACCAGATGGCTCCTGAAAGGTCTCCTCAAAATCAACCTGTAATAGAGAAACAATATTTATTTATACAAAAAGTTCAAAGCTTACGTATTTGATTTTTTTGTAATTCTGCTATTCGACAATTCTGACAATATCGTTCAAATTTTGCAGTTAAAACTGTGATATTTTGTAATTATAAGCCCCTTTTCATTCTATCAATTAGTCATCACATTGACAGACAATTGAAAAGTGTTTTAAAGTGATAATTTGACCAGAATCGTCAAAGTCGTCAAAAGATTGGTAGATGGAAAATGAAAAGTATTCTCCTAATTTCAATTTGTTGTACATGTTTATAATATTGCATCGTAATCATCTTGCAACAATTCTGTTTTTCAACAACAGCCTTCAAAGTTAAAGGAGTCACAACAAAAAAGGAAAAATGCAGTTAACTTTTGACATTTTCTTTGACATCATGTCACTGGACAGTGGACACGCCAGTGCATGCCAGCTTATGTAACAAAAAGCTAACTCTGTATGTCAACCACCAACACCCCACTCCCCCTATTTACTCTCTCTTGTTACGACATTGGTTATCATATGAACTCACATATTAAAAAAAAAAAAAAAACTATACTCTCACCTTCACATTTGGTTTGAGGGAGTACAAGTCCATGTTGTCATACTTCGCAGTCTGTTCTGCGCGGTCAAAAGCATCATGACAACATGACTTAGCCCATGGGCTAGTCCTGCCCTGATATCCATTATTGTTAGGTATCAAAAGACTAGTCGGAGCAGTGTTGATCATCTGATGCTCAGTCTGTAAATTAGGTTTATCCATGGTAGTAGAGATGGTAGATGGTAATTTCAGAACTGAAGGAAGGGAGTCCTGCCTCGGTTGTTGAAACTATGAAACTAGGTAAGTGAGCAATAAATAATAAAAAACAACCGTAAGAGATATGAAATATACAAACTTTCGACTAAAAGCCTTTGTCAAGTACTGTAATAACAAAACTTTGAAAAGGTGCACCAGTACCGCTGTTAGTTGGTATATAGCTGTTTATTATAGACAATAACACTATAACAAAATGTTGTTGTCAAAGACCATGTTTACGCAAATTCATTGCAACTTTTTTATTTTTTATCCCGTCTCTATATAGCCGTTACACTGCAAAAACCAGAGTGTTAAAATTAACACCAAGGGTGTCCAATTTAACACTTTCTTGGTATCTATATCGGGCAACTCCTCTGGTGTTACTTAACACCATTTTCTGGAATTAGATAATTTCAATTCCACTTTTGGTGTTAATATTTGACAACTCCTACTGGTGTAGATTAACACCAATATCTGGAATCATAACAAATTCAATTCCACTTTTGGTGTTTATATTCTTGTTGATCCATTAGAGATTTTTCTATGGGTTTCTAATGATCCCACATTCCATATTCCCTCTTATCGACCATTATCGACCAGGGTAGAAGAACCAGTGGTAAACTGATAATTCATAATCGATGTTAGCAACTGTTAATTGCATTAACTCCATCACATACATGTATATGATTTGAAGTAAATTCAAGATTAACATTTAAGTGATAAAGGCTGGTACACGAATATATAATAAACATGCACGTTGTTTCTTGGTTAGTAATCATATAATCAATACATCTATTGCTAAGATAATGTAATTGTAACAAGATTGGACAAATAATCTATTGGTCAATAATTGCCAAAGGAAAATACAAATCACAAAATTGATGTGCATTGTCATAATTTGCTTAACAAATTATGATAAATGTATTTTTCTGTGAACACGTGTAAAGCAATCATTAAACGCGCGTACACTTTGTGAAAACTTATTCGACCAATCAACCGCCTTAAACAAAATCACGTGATGATACTTTCAACACCGAGCATAAAACTACACCATGTTAGTTAACACCCAGTAATATTATTATTAATGCATGCTTAAATCTGACCGGTGTTAAAAATAACACCAATGAGACAACACACCTTTATAATCAACACCAATGGTGTAAAAAAATTTCAATACCATACTGGTGTAAGAATTTTAACACCCTGGTTTTTACAGTGTAGATACCAGAAGGTCTTTAGTTTTACCAGTGAGTTTCAGCCTAATAACTTCAAGCTCTCTGCATTCATATTATTATTATATTACTTATACTATATTAAGTTGTTACAAATATATCTTCAAATGTAAATTGCATTAACCATTGTACTTTTAATTCGTTTATTAGATGAAACGAAAGAAATATTTTACACGTGTTCATACATTGACACTGTGACCGCTCAATCTTAAGTTATATTATATTTGAAAGAGAGATGAGACTTACCGAACCCGTAAACCAGATGAGGCAAGCCTGTTTGTTGTGAATGGTTAAATATCTCTCCATTTTCACATGTCAGCGTCACGGGTTTCGATAAACAATCTAATCCCCTGATATAAATATATTTACAGCATGAGGATTACTATAATTCCATGGGGTAATTTCCATGGGGTAATTGAACAATATTCATATCTTAAGTTACCAGAAGTTAACATTCCTCATTACTTACATGTACTTACATTATATCGGTAATAGTTTTCATACCTTTCTTGGCAAAATCGGGACGAATAAATAGTCTTCCTATTCTTTATAAAATCTTGTTGCATGAAATATGTTTGCAAAAAGTATATAACCCAAGTGCCCTATTATGACGAATGGAACAAACCCATTATCTCATTCACCAAAATAGATTTTATTTGGGCAATAAATTGTAAAGCAATAAAATTTTAAAGCAGTAGTAGCACACTAAATGCGTTTAAAAGAGGGGGTATTGAAAATGTGACACTGTGTGTTTTGTGTGTGGGGATGGGTGAAGAATATTATACAATATTGACTGCTCATGAGGATGATGATGGAAATTATCACACCAAGGTGGTGTTCATAGCGGCCCTTCTATCACCCCCTTGAAGGTGATAATTTCCACCATCATCCTCATGAGCAGTCAATATATTTTGTGTATTATATACGTCATTCATATATTCTTGTTCAGTGTTTGGTTAAAAGTGTGTCACATGATCAAAAATAAACACACTATTTTCCAAGCCGTAAATAGTACCTCAACTAAAAAGACTACGAGCCATCCAAAAATACAAAGTCGCTCTCCCTTTTTTTTTGGGGTGGGTTGTTTGACTGATTGTGTTTTTCTCTTTGTTTGTTTTGGTTTCAGGGGAGGGTTGCTAAAATAAAATTCGCCAATAGAATTCATTTTTACTTTAAAAAAAAAGGGCCTTAAAGGTAATGCAAAGTTTTGGGAAATTTTGAAATTGGATGGATAGTTATTCTTTAAATTTTTGATATATTTGGATGTCCCTGTGGATGTATTATAAGTACTAAAAAATTTAGCCCCTAAAACATTTCTGCTTTTGAGCAAATTTAATAATCAAAATTTACCGGTGCTCCCGGTAAATTTCAAATATTTCAAATAGCGCCTAAGGCCATTCCATGGTAGCTACGACCATGAAAATCTCAGCATATGCAGTTCTGATATATAATTTCCAAACGGGAATAGCAAATCGGTCGATTGTAGTCAAGAAACATTGTTTTAAAGCTAAAGTAATATCAGTCTTGAGAGGGCGCTATACAACATAAAGAGTTTATTATTTACAATTTCATCACCTTAGACTCGATTTCAACCGCGACAACATTCATTGGATATTGTAAAATCGCATATGCTTCCGATATGTTCATTTGAACCAAATTCATGACCCCATACCAAAACTTTGTAATACCTTTAATAATGACCAACCTTAGTGTCATCCCTCCAAACCCGTTGTACAGAAGGGGGAGGGGAGGGGTAAAGGCTTTGATTTGGGGTTACCCCCTTCCCCAAATGCGAAACTCTTACGTCATAGGCAAGATCTAAGTTCGGTCCTGACATAGACAGTGTGAGCATCATGAAAGGGTCAGAGATTACGTTTTCATACATCTGAAACTTCGGAACCATACAATTTTCAAAAAGCAAATAATTGTCTAATTTATCATGCAGCTGCAGTTAAAACGCGAAATTGTTTTGTTCTACAAATGACAGTTTGCAAATAGATCCTTAACCCGGTAAAATACAATGTACCCACACTTATTCTATCACTTAATATATGCAGGCGCGGATCCAGGGGGCGAGCGGGCCTTGCCCCCGCCCAAAACAAACAAAAAAAAAAAAAAAAAGAGAGAGAGAGAGAAGAAGAAAAAAAAGAAGGGAAAGGGAAAGACGAAAGAAAGGGAAAGAAAGAAGAGGAAGAAGAAAAGAAAAGGGGGAAAGAAGGAGATCGGGGGCCGAAAGGGCCTTGCCTTCCAGGCTGTTGCTCCCCCAATAAAAAAAATAGAGAGAAGGAAGGAAGGAAAGGGAAAGAAAAAAGGAAAAGGGAAGATAAAGGGAAGGAAATAAGAGGAAGAAGAAAAGAAAAGAAGGGGGATATAAGTTGCAATTTTTCCGCCAACAAGTTCAGAGGGGCCTGCATGTAAGAGTGGGGTGATGCGGGTTTTTCTGCCCCCAACAAAAAACAAAAAAACATTTTTGCTCATTACGCCACTGCTGGTCACCATTACGTACCCAAAAAAAAAAATTGGGGGCTTTGTCCCTTCCTATAGCTACTAGATTTTTTTTTGTATACGGCCAGAGTAAGATCAATATACGAAGCAAGCCTTACTACATGACCCTGTTCTGCTATTCAGAAGGGGGAAAAAAAAGAAAAAAAATATGATAGAAGTAACATATTCGCCCGTGGATCGATCGTTCCTAAGCTCTTCTTTGGTTATTTATTATTCCTTCAGTAGTTTGTCCGCCACCGTCTTGCTTATTTTAAACATTTCATTTGTTTTCCAAATCTAGGAGTAGGCCTATTTTATTTCAAGTCATTTAAAATAAAAAATTTCTCATCAATAACACTAACTGTATACGTGGGCATATTCTTATAAAATTCTTTCAATGTTCGTCCATCTTTTGATAAAAAGTATGTTGGTTCTATGTAAAAAGTGAGTATCAATTCCAATTTCTTTAAATGCTATAATCTAAGGATTATTTAAGAGTAATGATTATTGTATTTTCATATTCTTCGCTATGTATGGTGCGGTAGTGTATCATATTGCTGGTAACACTTGTATCCCAAAGAAATTCAGATATAGACTTTTCGAAATCTTTCTTAAAGAAATAAATATATATATGTTTAAATCTGTTTTAATTTTTTAATTTGTTTAAATCTTTAATACAGGCGACGTAATATGATGTCCATTTATGGTGCTGACAAGTATTTCTTGCATCAAGCAAGAAGAATTACTTTTTTCAAGCGTCAGTTTATCACAGCAAAAATTATAAAAACCTTCAAAATTTAAATCATCTTTCTCCACTTCCGAAGCTTATCATTTCATTCCAGCTATAAACTGATCGAGTGGAGGACTTTGATAGTTGATAAAAGAATTTTCATCACTTAGAAAATAACTGTTATCATTTTGAAATGTAGGAAATTGAGTATGTTTTTGGTGGTCATTGATGAAACCTATTGCACATCTGACATACTTATTATTTTCCTCTTTTATGCATCTAGAACGCCTCCTTTATCTGTGTCTTTATAAATGTCAGACTGCTGAGTATATTTTCCTTGTGTATCTCTTCGTGTCTCTCTCTCTCTCTCTCTGTCCCTCTATCCTCTTTATTTTTATTTCTCTGCCCCTCTTTCTGTCTGTCTCTCCAGCTTTTCCTGTCTATCCCTCAAATAAAGTTGTACCTCAAAGGTCAGTACCTCCATCCTTTGGACTTCAAATCGAATATACTCATCTATGGTATTATTTATTCATACAAAGCAGTAGCAAAAACCAAGATTGCATTATATGTTTTATTCAAATTATCAAGCATAACAATATAAATAAACAATTCATTATTGCATTGATAGTCTGTAATTTCCTCATTTAAATAACACTACAGAGGAACAAATCATCCCATTCAAAAGGGAAATCATACGTCTAGCTGTGTGGGTTATTCCCACCAACAATCATGGTAAAGATACTCCAACACATTTCTAAACACAAAACCAAACTTATCAAAACATTATGGCTGTCAAGTACCATCGAGCAAAAATGACAGACCGGTAGTTTTTGGTACTGAATTACTGCTTGGTTTAAGAAAACCTTCTAAATATCATCATAATTTTTCCTTTGCCATCAACACTCCTTTGGTAAATTGCATTAACAACAACACAAAATAAGGTATGTGCTGGTATAAGACAGTATTTTCTGTGTAACACTAAATTTGCTTCCCAATGATAAAAGATCTAGAGAAATAAAAAGGGTTCAGTTCCCTTCCTACTTTCTCTAGAAATAAGCTCTTGTGCCAAAACAGTCACTTTCTTGAGCTCAGTTTTGTGCATGACTTGTAATTTGATATATACATTTTCTCTATTAAGAAAATGCGAATTATACAGTACCTGGCCGATTGTATCAGTTGCAAAGAAAACGGGTGCCTCATGTAAAATTATATATATATATCTATACCTTAATGATTTTTTATTAACTATCTTGCAAAATTCTTGTAAAAAAGTGTGTCCATAGCACTCTGCTATTGTAATGTCTAATGGAATGATTATAGGTACTACTTGTAATACACTAGAAGTGGGCAATATTTAGGCAAAAATGTTTCTTTTGGTCTTTTTTGGACAACCTCATAACAACTATAAAAGCAAAGAATTAACAAATTAATACATTTCAAAGATAATTCCTTTTAATTTTCTTTTACTCTCTAATGTACTTTTAAATCCCACAAAATGAAACTTACAGAATTATAAATGAATTTGAGAATACTAGAAACATACAAAAGCTGTATGAAAAGTATCAAGTCTGTCATCCTTCTGAATTGCCCTATTCAATAATTTTTTTAGAGCTGTTTGTTCCTATGAATAAAACTTGATATTATAGGAATATTAGCATTATCTTTAGAGTTTTGATTTTGAGAAGTAGTTCATTAAGGCCTGTGCGCATTCGTCTGATGTCCATCTGTCAACAAGGAGATCACACTCGGCTCGGTTCACCTTGTGGAGGCGCTCTTTCTCGGTCTCCCGAATCAGATTCTTGGCAAGTCGCATAGCCTGCAAGAAAAGGATACATGAACACACATAATACAGCTGAAAAGATTGGTTACAAGAACACATGGTGGTCTGGTATGTGCTTTGGTGACAATCGCTTTGGGCTTTATTTTGTTCTAAGGTACATTTAAAGGGTTAGGTTCAGGATAGGATAAAGGTTAAGAAGAGTGTTTGGTCCAGGGTTCAAGTTAGGAATTCAGTTAGTGCAGGGAGTTGACTGCAGATCAGAGCAATCACAGGGAGCATGTGTTTAACTACTGATCACACAGAAGACAGAGTTTGTGTTTTGTTCAAATATCATTATTTATAACTTGCAATTTGAATTGTTACATTTAAATCTAACTAGTTAAATAAGATGAATTAAAGAACTAAAACTTGGCACATCCATTATTTCCCTTGCCAGCAGCCCTCAGTTTATTTTGTAATGAAAATCTGAAAATCTGTCCCTTTTCTTTGGTTTTGAAAACAGAATAGATCTATTTCCCAGAGGGGGACTTTATTAGACTCAAATAAAGGTACGATATAAGGTGTTTTTTTTCGAGGAAAATGGATATCTTATGAAACATTCTGTACTAAACAAATGGAGAACTACTTGCAAGGCAATGGAAATGAAAAAAGCTGCATATTTAGGTTTTATTGTGATCCTTTTCTCTCAAATTTCAACTTTTACTGAACAAATTTGTTGCCAAGGTGGATTTCTCTATAATAAGGTAAAAATTTGTGATATTTTGGTAGTGTTGACCTGCATGCAGCAGTATTTGAATAATAAGAATGAAAAAAAGGGAGAACAAAAAAAAAACATCTTTCCTCAATGATTAAGACCAAGATACAGATGAATAGTGATTATGAATTCCTCTCTGTGTTGCCAACTTAGAGACTTAATGGATATTTTCAATTTCAATTTGATTTTATTCATGAATGGCACAATGTACTGCAACCAAAATAGACACAATTTTTTCTCTAATTTTTGCCTTTTCTGCTCATGTACGTGTGATTCCTTATTATATATTAAATGTTATTCATTCACTTTGCTCTGTGAGCTCATAATGTATTACATGGATATGGATCAGAGATAATGCAACAGAAACTCCAAAGATCGAAAATGGCTCATTTACATATATAATTCACTAAACCAGTGTTATTTGTTTGGACATATAGAGTACTGGTACTAAATACTTCCCATTTCAACATCTTATAACACATGTATGGTGAGTATCCACAGGACCTTTGCTGCATGCAAGAACCTTGTTTCTACCTTACATACTATTCATTTACACAAAAACTTATGGGGGGTGTTTCACAAAGAATAAGATTGACTTTAAGTGGGGCTTAACTGTGTCAGGCCGGTCATGCCACTGTTTGCTCTCACCGTTTACTAGCATTGGTTTCTCAAGGGACGTACAAATCATGGTCACAAATCTACAGAATTTACATTTTTTTGATAATTCACTATTGAAGGAAAAAATATTATCTAAAGATCATTATGGTGAGAGCAACCAGTGGCATGATTGGCCTGCCATAGTTAAGTCTAACTTAAAGTCGATCTTAGTCTTTGTGAAACACCCCCTGGAGTGGTTCATGCGTCATATATGAACAAACCATAACTCACATTTCTAGGAAGTTGAGCATATTCCTTGACCTTCTTGTCCACTGTCTCTCTAAACTGAGCATCAGGAATGACCTCTGTTACCAGACCACGATCAAACGCCTCCTGTGCGTTCAGCTTCTTACCAAACAGCAGGAACTCATTCGCCTGTTTGTAAGAGGACCATACAATCAACATGGAGATGTTGGAATAGTTGCATCAGCTTTTTAGTGTAACGATAAACGAACATGAGTTCAAAATCTGTCTTTTGGATGTTGGACTAGTTGCATCAGCTTTTTAGTCAAAAAGGATAAACGAACATGAGTTCAAAATCTGTCTTTTGGATGTTGGACTAGTTGCATCAGATTTTTAGTGTAACGATAAACGAACATGAGTTCAAAATCTGTCTTTTGGATGTTGGACTAGTTGCATCAGCTTTTTAGTCTAAGGATAAACGAACATGAGTTCAAAATCTGTCTTTTGGATTTTGGACTAGTTGCATCAGCTTTTTAGTCTAAGGATAAACGAACATGAGTTCAAAATCTGTCTTTTGGATGTTGCACTAGTTGCATCAGCTTTTTAGTCTAAGGATAAACGAACATGAGTTCAAAATCTGTCTTTTGGATGTTGGACTAGTTGCATCAGCTTTTTAGTCTAAGGATAAACGAACATGAGTTCAAAATCTGTCTTTTGGATGTTGGACTAGTTGCATCAGCTTTTTAGTCTAAGGATAAACGAACATGAGTTTAAAATCTGTCTTTTGGATGTTGGACTAGTTGCATCAGCTTTTTAATGTAACGATAAACGAACACGAGTTCAAATTCTGTCTTTTGGATGTTGGACTAGTTGCATCAGCTTTTTAGTCTAAGGATAAACGAACATGAGTTAAAAATCTGTCTTTTGGATGTTGGACTAGTTGCATCAGCTTTTTAGTGTAACGATAAGCGAACACGAGTTCAAATTATGTCTTTTGGATGTTGGACTAGTTGCATCAGCTTTTTAATGTAACGATAAACGAACACGAGTTCAAATTCTGTCTTTTGGATGTTGGACTAGTTGCATCAGCTTTTTAGTCTAAGGATAAACGAACATGAGTTCAAAATCTGTCTTTTGGATGTTGGACTAGTTGCATCAGCTTTTAAGTCTAAGGATAAACGAACATGAGTTCAAAATCTCTCTTTTGGATGTTGGACTAGTTGCATCAGCTTTTTAGTCTAAGGATAAACGAACATGAGTTCAAAATCTGTCTTTTGGATGTTGGACTAGTTGCATTAGCTTTTTAGTCTAAGGATAAACAAACATGAGTTCAAAATCCGTCTTTTGGATGGTAATACCGGTAATTAAAAAGAAGGTTGAGTTTTTATAAAGGTGAAAAAGTATTTGTGAGCTTTCTCATTCTTCATATGATTAGCAAATGTCAATCATAACCCAACTCCCTAATATACAAGTGCATGGATCAATGTGCAATTTTATATACATGTAGGTACGGCATAAACATGCAAAAGTAATTATTATATATTTAATATGTCAGCAATTAAAAAAAATGGGAAACAAATTATCCGATTGTCATACAATGAAACCACTTTTAGCAACAACCTGTCTATAGAGTAGGATGAAAGGCTGCATTTTGGAGGAGGGGGGGGGGTGGTGGTGTTGCTTCTTTTGAACAGTGTTTATGAGACCTGTAAGAAAGTAATGTGCTCATAAAGACAGTCTGCTTATCAACCATAAGTGGTCTTTATATATAGGTTTCACTGTTTCAAATGAATGCAAATTATGGAGATGCGGCATCACAAAGTCAGACAAAATAAGAGCTTTCATCACATACTAAAAATGTACCTTTGTACCAATAAGGTACTTTTGTATTTAAAGCTTAGATTAAAACCAACATGGCAAAACTGCTATGTACAAAGGTGAACCTCAACATCATTTCAAGAACCTCACCCGAGCTGTTCCCATTATGTGGGGGAATGTGTATGAAGAACAGCCCTCAGGACTCTGACCAAGTGCTGCAAAGGGTGTGTGGAAGGTTGCCTGTTGGAGACATAGATAATGGAATCAATTTGAAAAAAGAAAAAAGAATGAAATTAAATGTGAACTGTATGCTGTGTTAAAAATTTAAGCCAGCCAAAATGAACAGTAAAAAAGAGAAAACTATAGTTTCTAAGCACTTTGTACGTTATACAGCCCTGAAAATCAGCCCTGAACAAACCCTGAATATCGTCAACAGGGACATGGGACAATGTTGAAGATAGACACTGCCTGTGCAGGGGATATGATCCCATCAGCAGGGTTGGAATGGCTATGAAGAGAGGGGTGGTTTCCACGGGAAACTACATATTTTGGCTTGAGGGCCTCTTATTTGTGGTCTGGGGCCGGTTGATATGCATTGATGGGCCAGTTGCACTGAAAGTCCCCCGCTGTAATTTGGTCCCATTCTGCCCCTGCTGACCAGTCATAGAATATCTCATTTTGCTTATTACTCACCAATTACAAATTTTGTGTCAGAAGTATTTGATATACATGTACATGATCATGGTGATAATTTTGCTGGACTCAACAGCATTAGATTGTCTTTCATGACTTTTGTTTTGAATGATATGAAATGGGACTCACTTTATCTGAGGCATAGATGACATCCATTAGGCCCAGTGTGGTTACTGAGATACCGACTGCAGGCCCATTCACGGCACAAATCAAAGGCTTGGGGAAATCTATAAAGGCATTGACAAATATCCTGCAAGGATTAAGCAACAACAAAAAGGAAAGATATATCTATTAGTCATAGATTAATCATTGTCAAAGTCATAATGTTTGAAGACATACCTGAAACCATATGCATTCATTGAACTCACTGTCACTGCTTGGTAACTTGTATATATTTCAACTCTAGCACTGACACGTGGATGGCATCGCAAAGTACTTCGTATCTGTTGGAAAAGCACTATATAAATTGCAACTATTATCATTATAGTATATCATATTATGTTGCCTGCATGTAATCAAGAACTGCATGGCCTGGGCTTATTCTGTTCGATGCACATCATGTACACATGTTCCTCCGTTTTATTTTAATGTTGAATAAGTGATGACTTAAATAAACTAATTTTGTTGGAATCTGTTTTGGACATTAAATGTATAGATAGAAAGATAGAAATGGTTTTTATTATAGAAATCATGAAATCATACTGCATCGACCCATCTTCGGGATGGGTATATGTGAGCAGGTTCAAAAAGTTTTAGTCTCATAGGCTAAACACATAATTCTAAAAATAGTTTGGTTGCAATCAATCTTCCTATAGTATCTAAGTTGTTGAGATAAATGCATAATTTTATACATGTATTTCAAAAACAATTTACAAAGACAAGATATATTTTTAATAATTAAATCCAAGGCTTTTCATCATTTATAAATTTAGAAACTTAAGTGATAAAAAGTTTATACATAATCAAGGAAAAGATTATGGAAAGAGATACAAGGTACAATGCAATTTGACAAATACACTCACAGCAACGTGCTAAAATCTGTGACCTCAAAATCTTTGACAAGTTTTCACTTACTCGAGCAGGTCGCTACCTTTTACAGATTCTTCATGTAAAACACTAGGGTCTATTTTCATGAAATTGTTGAGGTCATTCCCACTACAGTAAAAGTCACCAGCACCTACATGTATGAAACACAAGCATTCAAATTATTACTTCACAGCGGTTGGGAAATTTAGAGCAGAATCTTTCTCAATTAAAAACTGAAATACACAGACAACAAACTATTTTTAAAAAATTGTTGTCAAGGAAATATATTCTGTTTTGACATGTCATTTTGTATATTTGTTTTCATAATTTTCTAAGGACTGCTGAATAAAAATAAAACATCTCAATATTGGGAAACAAAAATATTATGTCCACAGGGGTGAAAAAGGATAGAACCAAGGGAATAACAAATAAACACTACATAGGAACACAAAACAGTGCAAATTAAGGCATTGGAATAAAGCATTATGTACATCACTATAGAATCAATATTATTTCTTCTGACAAAAAACACTATGCCTCTTATTTTATTGATATATATAACCCCAAATAAATATGTCCTCTATAATCACTGATGATCTATTTCATCAATGTTAATATTTATAGGGGTGTCCTACAGTCCTGGTCTAGAGGATTAAGAAAAACTCAAACAATGAACAAGTATACTCAACTTTGGTAGCCTTGTACAAAAGAGGGTGTAGCCTCTGTGACCTGGAAATTTAATTTCATAATTAAGAGTACAGTATATTCTCTCAAGTATTAAATACACTGCTCATACTTTTGTTGTCTTGAATGATTGAGCACCAGGGTTTTCAAGAAGTGTTGTAATAATCTTGTACAAGATTGGGCTGATTCAATGACTAGGAGTCAAAGCCATGAGAATGTGTTCCATGTTACCTGCAGCCTGGTTCTCTGAGAATGACTCGGATAAAGCAGTCTTCCCTTCATCAATGGGTACCGATTAACACAAAGCCAAAACAGCATCCTTATGACACAGAGAACAACATATATTATGCTTATAATAAGCATATTTTGAGCTTGACTTAACACCAACAGTTTTGCTAATTAAATGCACAAATGCTCTCTTTAAATAAGTAGGACTGGGTCCGATTGCATGCAGAGGTTTTGACACTTGCCCTTTGATTCGGCCTAAACTTCATTTAATTACATTTTGACAACCGTTTTAAAAAACTTTTGCTTCATCATCCATGGCAACAAAAGCTACAACTATGGTTCCATTGGACACAATACACTTTTTTTTTTATTCTTAAGCATGAATTGAATGTCAAGGTCATGGAGGTAATAACACTTTCCTAACAAGCTACCAAAGTTGGGTATACTTTTTTTCTATGAAATGCACACTGTACAGGTGCTAACACAATTAAATATTGCATGGTTGTCGGGGCAACTTGTGCATAGCGAATAAGACTAACTGTTCCAAAGCATTTGTTTAATAATAGCAATTAAAAAAAAAAAAGTTTCTTACCGGTATATAGGTCTTTACCATTAACTGACCAAACGCTTACAGTATTAATATCACCTGTTACTGGATTTGATTACTATTCTGCACATTACAGTAACACATTTTCCACACCTTGGGGAGCATTCCAGCTAGTCCTCTTTTTACGGGCACATGGTAATCCAACCACAATGGAGTTCGCATCCTGCCGGATACCAAATCAACACCTGGGTGGAGAGGAGCAATGTAGATAAATTGCCTTGCCCAAGGACATAAGTGCCTTGCTAGGGCTCGAACCCATGGCCTTTACTTTTCCAGTTAAGTGATTAAACCACTCGACTACAACACCTCTACATAAATGTTTATAATGATAATCTATAACAAACCTGTTATCACAGCCAGGACCACACTGTCATCCTCCCTGCCGTTTTCAGAGCAGTTGTCCATTCAGAATACATCTTGGGGAAGAAAAAAAACTTCATGACAATGGTAAGGAAGAAGATAAGAAATATATGCAAAAATAACAGAATATAACAAAAGCTCTGACTACTCCAACATGAAGTTCTGTATCCTACGCTCTTCTCAAGATCTTTTACATTGAAATCTATCAAATACTTTAAAATACATTATGAATAATGATGTAATACTATATATATATATTTTTTAAATATGAAAACAAAATGAGATTGATACTTAGCTACTTATAAACTTCCTGAAAGTAATCACATTAAAGACAAAAACATCCCAGCCTTTTTGATAACATTTGATTTCGGTACATTAACTCCGAAAACGAGATATATCAAAGCACTGTCCTTAGCAAGGACGTTTTCATGTTCCTTCATCTTTTTTTCTTCTATTTTTTGGTGGTGGTGGTGGCGATCAGACCAAACTCTCTTAGCCTCCCTTTCTTCTTCTTCCTCCATCTCTGGCTCAATGGATTAGTGTTCGCTCACCTCTGTAGTTATAGCATTCTTCTTGTTAGGCCTATTGAGAGTGATGGTTGCTACCCCATTATCCACAGTGTAGTTTAGCCCAGTGAAGGACAGAGATCCTTCGGTTGTTGAGGCCATCTCTGCTTCACCACCTTCTTGTGCAGCCAGATCATCGACAATGCCAACATATTTATCTTTTGCTTGGTCCTGACAAAGAGAAAGAAAGTACTAAGAAAAATTATATCTATTTTCAGTCCAGTGACAAATTAACATATTTTTATGGTTTTGAATACAAAATTCCTCAATATTTTGTGGTTTGTGACACAAAACTTGATTCCATTATCCTAAAAATTTCATGAGTGTTTAGATTTGCAAAAGTTTTATGCCATGAAAAATTGACTCACAATCAACATAACACTACATTTTTGCAATTCAGAAAAAATTATTGCTGGGAAAATCTTTAACAATTCACAAAAAGTTTTATGTCACAAATGTTTCAGCTATACAGTGAGAAGCTTCATAGAACTCTTAAAAAATACTATACATGAAACAAATTATCCTAATGAAAATCATTGAAACTGTAAATCTGAATCATTCCTTTCATGTTTTAGCATATTTACCTGTGACATATTGCCTAGAGAATTCCAAGCAGTCCACTTAGCCTTGCCAACAAAATCAAATGCTCCTGGTTTGGGGGTGTTGCACTTGCCGGTAGTTGCCTGAAAATTTACAAATATATGAGTTGGATCACATATGAAATATTCATCAATACTTACACTGTAACTGTAAGACAATTCAACTTTCTCATACACATGATGTACATGTATACATGTATGGTTGAATGTATGCTAAACATACATGTACCTAAAAAGGCAGATGTTTCCATTTCCAATAAAAATTGTTCAAGCATTTATTTACATTACATTCCGCTTAAACTTTACAGTTTACAATAAGCGAGTTCGTAAATAGCTTTGGTACACACGACCCCAAAATATCCACAGATCTTTTACATGATGGATACGTCCCACTTGTGCATTTTAGAATAATCACTGCCGAAGTGATGGAGGTGCTTCATGAATACCTTTTGTTTGCCTCTTGAGAAGAATACTTCCACCTGTGTATCAGATAAATGTACTGTCGGTGCATAAATGAATACTGATTACATAACTTTCATGAGCACGATACCAGTATTCGTCTCGATGGATTTTACAATTTGGGAACAAATGACCTTTAATTATCTGCCCATTCGCAGATAGTATTTGCAAACTGGCGTATTAATAGGACCACTATCATATTTGTATGTAAAATGCTATCTTTATGTATTTTAAAGATTTTTAACATTTTCTACCATGATTCCTAAGTTACATCCTACAATGAATTTTAAATTCCACTTTCTTAGTTCCTCAT
The DNA here is from genome assembly GCA_037976565.1 of Mesocentrotus franciscanus. Taxonomy (NCBI): domain Eukaryota; kingdom Metazoa; phylum Echinodermata; class Echinoidea; order Camarodonta; family Strongylocentrotidae; genus Mesocentrotus; species Mesocentrotus franciscanus. The sequence continues at coordinate 23,943,868 of CP137676.1, forward strand.
ACTACTTCAGTGTACAATAACCTGTGTCTCAACTAAAAACATAGATATCATTGTTAACTTTACAAGTACACATACAGTACAAAATTTATGTAGAGTATAGAATAATCTAAGAAGTGTATAGAACAAGGTCAGTATGCATAATCACCTGTTTAAAGAGAGCGTATATCTGAAGCTTCACCTCATTACCTGGATCTTCTTTCAATGAGTTCAGTCTATCCTTAGCTGCAGTGAATTCAGCATCAGAGAAAGACATGATACATGGAGTTTTCTGGATTTGCCTCTTTAAAACTGGTGCTTGCAATCTGAGAAGAAAGAAAAATAATTGACCAAAAAAATAGAAGATCTAGATCTAGAGTCTAGATAGATATGGGTCAGGATCCAGCAAAGTTTGCAAAATCTTTCTTTTCTTCAATAATTCTTCTTTGAAGCAACATAACTTTGCACAAATACATCATATTTGGTCAGAAAATGAACAAAATGATACATTGATTATTGCTCTTCAAAATTACTATGACATGTGTCGGCAGGAATCCTATTTGGTGTTTCAGGCCAGCGGTAATACACGACGTGCACATTCCACTATTAAACAACAAGACTTTCCACTTTAGAAAGCTAGAGGGCCTTATTAATGAAATCCCCTCTACAATACAGGGCCGATTTCTGCCTGCCGTTAGGCTGACAACCTCCTGCCCCTCTGCCTCCCTGTCTTGTATAATAATGAGAATGATTAAGAGAAAGAGTACAAGAAGATAGACCTGGAAGCTCGACTGGTGTCTCAGCATTCTTCCAGTATTTGCGGTAAAGGTAAAGGTAAATGCTCATGTACCCTTTTAAGGCTTTACAGCTCATTTTATGTATGTTATTACCAAAGATGAATAAAGCCAGTCAGTCACTCAATAGTGTCTGACAGAGTGACAGTGAAGTCTAGCATTTTAGCAAGTAGACTAAACGGGTTTCCTTGGATAATTTGAATATTAGGACGCTGCTAACGTTTAAATGTCACAGATAGGACATAGATCTAGGCCTACATGACATAGGTCTATTCATAATTCCTGCAAAGTTCTACAGAATTTGATGTTGGCTGCAAAAGGGACATAGTCTGGTAGTAGTAAGTTAGTAACTATAGACTAGACCTAGACAGAAATAACCGTCTGGTATGGGTCATTCTTTAATAAAACTGACATTTGTTGACATTCCCCATACACAGACGGTACCCCGTACACCTCGCACCACGGGGAGAGATTGAGCCAATGGTGCAGCACTTTGCTGCACCAAGTTTCTCCCCCGATTTTCTTTATTTAGATCTAATTTTCTGATTTATAAATAAGAAATAAACTGTATATATTATACTCCTATGTACAGTTAATAAAGAATTATTTCCTATTCCCAAAGGCGGAATTTACGGACTTACTTATATGAGTTATCCATTTTTTTAATCTCAGAACCAAGGGAACGGTTCGTTCATGCATTCGAACTGGTAATCTATGACATGACCCGCCCGATATATTTCGGGTCAACCGACCAAAACAAGCCCAATGGCCAATCAGAGCACGTGTTTGATATTGAGCTTATGAATATTCAAACATCACCGGCTCAAGCCGGGCTGACTCATACGTAGCTATTGGACGTTCGAAAAGAAAAAATGAATATTCATCAACTCAAACCAAGATGGCTGACAACAAATCATGTTGACTACAAGACTTTCTCGGATTAATCATTAATTTAGGATCTAAATGAGCAAGCTATCGTAAGTCAAAGTAGATATTTCCATGTTATTTTTAATTTTTAATAAGAATCAGTGTAAAATTGCAGCCAAAGTGGATATATGAAGACGTAAAGAGTGAAAAACTCGTTGCATATCTCATTCATCGCGGTCGGCCGAACCGAACCATTCGTTCCCCACACTACCCCATAGACGTACTTCAGTCTATGTATAGAGGCGGTCAGAGGAGCCAGATGCAATCTCAGCGGAACAACCGTCGATATCAGAGACTGAAGCTTTCGGTCTTGACTAGACCTAGACCTAGACTGTTTCTTTCGTTCGTTAGCATTTAAGGGTCTTTTTTTTCCCGGTTTTCCTCGTCGAAATCGAAGTCCGCTCCGTGATGAAATTGTTACTGAGCATGCGCTGCAAAAATTTCAACACGGAGCGGAGTTCAATTTCGACAAAGAAAACCGAGAAAAAAAGACCCTTAAATGCATCATACAGTAAATCTGGTAAGTGGAACCGATGTATATTAGCCTAGAACTAATTTTCAAAAATAAATGCATCGGATATGAATCTGCTAAAGTGAAATTTTAGTCCAAAAGTTTGGCCGAAATTTGGTGGCCAGATCTGTACCACCAAGTTTGCACAGGAGCGCCTATGGTCGGCTTCTGTCTCGCAAGAGAGGAGCCGACCCTACCCAAATCAGAGGCTAACGAACGAAAGAGACAGAAATTTTCGGTCTAGACTAGACCTAGATGATAGTACTAGACCTAGACCTATACTAGATCTAGACTACATGTAGGTCTAGATCTAGTATCTTTTTTTAAGTCTTATTTGGTAGGGTCAGAGAATTTCTGTCTCTTTCGTTCGTTAGCCTCTTATTTGGTTAGGCCCTTAGGGTCGTAGAGAAGCCGACCCAACGAATGAAAGAGACAGAAATTTTTGGTCTAGACTATCTTTTGTCATGTCTAATTTCTAAAATTAAAAATTAAAAAAAAGTAAAACCAACTTCCAGCTGAGCTTAGACCGAAAGCTTCAGTCTCTGATATCGACGGTTGTTCCGCTGAGATGCATCTGGCTCCTCTGACCGCCTCTATAAATGTCAACAAATGTCAGTTTTATAAAAGAATGACCCATACCAGACGGTTATTTCTGTCTAAGCTGAGCTGAGCTGCGCTATACCCTCCACTAGCACTAGGCTGCCACACCCGGCAAAGCCTGGCAAACTCGGTTCCCTGATAACGCTGACCAACGCAAAGTTGCGATCGGGAGTCTCGATCTCAGCTCATGTTATTGCTAAATTGTTTCATTCTCTCTTTCAAGACACTGTATCTCGTGACATAACTGGCCAATGTAGACTTTGCCTTCATAAATCTTAGTATATTTACCTTGTACATGTATTACAAATATTGAACAGTCTCCTAGTTCCACATTTGAGACTGAAGAGTGCTGCCATATTCTCAGGGTGTAGTTAGCGACCAATAAGAGAGATTCGGTCAAACTGGATCAGCTGTATGTACTGGCTTCCTCCTCATGACGTCACACTTCGCGCGAAAACATAAAAGAAGGAAGAAGAAAATAGTTCAAGAAACTTTTAAGTTTGAGCTTAAAAAGGGTGCAGCATGGATTTGCATAACAATACCGTCATCAAAGGTAAAAGATATTCTATGAATTCCTTCCAAGTCTCGTCTTGGTTTATTTTTGCGTGACGAACGAACGGAGGCCGAGAGGGTTGGTTGCTTTGCCGAAATTCCAACTGAGTCCCGCGTGTGCAGTTTTAAGTTTTGTTTAGGACTATAATCTCAGGCTCAACAACTAGTAGCCTAGTCTATAGGCCTAGACCGAAAGCTTCAGTCTCTGATATCGACGGTTGTTCCGCTGAGATTGCATCTGGCTCCTCTGACCGCCTCTATACATGTTTATGGGGAATGTCAACAAATGTCAGTTTTATTAAAGAATGACCCATACCAGACGGTTATTTCTGTCTAGTGATAATAATATTGTGTGTGTGTGTGTGATTGGGTTTTTACAGACGTGTATCAATCACTTGTCAGATATGATTATTTACGTCTGGGGACCGACCTTTAAGTTTAACGTCACCATCCGAAAGACGTGACTCAGTTTCGAACCTGCGTCCTCGGCTGAATCAGTTTGTAACTTCCACTGTTAGCTGGATTACAGGCGCACGCCTAGAATCTAGAAATTAGAATGAGTGTGGTTAACTAGACTCTAACTTCTAACCAGTAAAGTAGACCCTAAAAAAAGGCCTAATATTTTGTAGATCTAGATCTAGATCTAATAAGTTAAAATTAAATGTTTTTTCCTTTTTAATTTTAAATTTAATTCACCTGTAAAAAGCACACATAGCTGCATTACTATCCTGGCTGTGTCTATTAGGGTCTAAACTAGACAGAAATAACCGTCTGGTATGGGTCATTCTTTAATAAAACTGACATTTGTTGACATTCCCCATACAGAGACTGAAGCTTTCGGTCTAGGTCTAAACCTGTTCTATTGATTCTCAACATTTCACTGTACAAAACTCAACTGATTGCACTTAAATTTTTGAGTCAAAATTGGTACTGTAGGCCTACTGTATATGCTAGTGACAATTGATGACACCTAAATAGCAGTAAAATACAATTTTTTTCAAATTACCGTCTGTCCGATGTTGTAAAGAATTATTTAAAAATCAAAATCGTGAGTCGATCTACTGTCAAACTAGACCGAAAGCTTCAGTCTCTGATATCGACGGTTGTTCCGCTGAGATTGCATCTGGCTCCTCTGACCGCCTCTATACTATACACATAGACCCCTATGTATGGGCTTGGCCTATGGGGAATGTCAACAAATGACCCATACATACCAGACAGTTATTTCTGTCTACTGTCAAACTTGCTTTCAGTCATTTTTCCAGCTAAGATTAACAGACAGTGTCTCAGATTTTCTGTGATGTTTTAACCAATCTTTACTCAATAAAAGGCTAAGGTAAGAATTCTTGTTAGATTTGTGTTTAATTCAGCATATAAAAGTCATATCGACTGCTTTAAATACTTGAGGACTAGATCTAGTCTAGATCTAGCTGTTTCTATACTGGCTCGCGGGAAAGTTGAATCCGCTGCCATCACCCCAAGGCGCGCCTGGGTTTCCCTTGAGCATATAAAAACAGCCAGTCCTCTCGTAGCAGTCGATATCTCTATACTATTAAGCAGGTCTGATGTTGTGAATGAACAGTGCAAATTTAAAACTTTCTACAATATTCTATGTGCAGCTTTTCATAAGACTTTTATAATCCACACACAAAACCAATTGGCTCCTGAACTCAGAGAGGCAAGTACTAGTTCAAGTAGCTATTTGGCAGGGAATAATTGCCTTGTTAGTGTTGTATATTTTGTTCTTTTGTAAGCCAAGTTTCCAATATGGGAGATAGTATCTGAAATGGGAGAGATTCTCTCAAATTGGATGTGAGCCTCTAGCCCTCTACTGTTAATAGATCTAGACTAGGGTTCTATAAAATCTTAATAGGTCTAGTCCATTTCAGCCAGGGCTGAATGATCATTGTAATTATGACTGGATCTAATGTCGGGTCTATCTGTAATAATTTGTCTTTATTAATGGTGGTAAATTTTGTAGTCTGCATATTAAAATTGTATCAAAGCGTAAATTTAGACATGATGCAATTAAGAAACCTCCACTGTCATCCTTTTCAATTTGCAGTGAACATGAGCCTACCAGTTCACATATCAGAGAGTGATGCTGCACAGAATCCGGGGTGTGTGAACCTTCTCAAATCAATCTCGCAACATGTGACAGAAAATGGCACATCTAAGCACATGGAAGAAGCTCACAAACAGGTAAGGAGTCTAAGGACTAATGGTAATCCTCAAGGCTCAAGCCTCATTCAGATATGGCACCTTTTTTTTTAATAGCCTAAGCGCAATACGCTTCACATCTTTGTATTTTATAATACCCGTAGGACCTTTGTTGCACGCAGTTGCCATTCATTCACGTACTCATTTTTTTTAAGACGATGCAGTTTACCAGTACATATCTCAATGAGCCTTTACAGTACTACCAATTTTACCAACATGTCCTGCAGTCCTGCATATAATTCAAGGAAAAAGAATTTTTGACCATAATTCCTTTCTTATTGTTCATCTTTATAGAAACACTTTTGTGTTTTATGTACAGGTTTAACATTAAATAAAGAACCTGTTTTCAAATTGCGGTAAGACACACATGATTATATTTATCCAAAACTGTTGGATGCATCGTCAGCTTTTGGTTGACTCAAGGGGTCTGTACTACTGAAATGGTTATATCAGTGAACAAACTTTGCAGAGATTTGTTTTCTTCTCAGCAGAAAGAATGCATGAAGCAATTTAGCCCTGAAGACCTAAGAGTGTGCTCCAGCTGATTTCCGGGTTCTGGAAAGATGTGACCTATCTTAGGGCTAACAGGTGCCCAGGACACATGGGCGCCCAAAACTTGATCCTAAAAATTTCGGAACTTTTTACATAGGGCTCATGCATGCAGTTCAATCCGGACCCCTTTCAAAACAGTTGGTATGGAGCCCTGCCATGTAGTCTATAATCATTCATAAACCACAATTCAGTTTGTTATGATTTGTTTGGGAGGGGGTAATGACAACTTACATCATGTATACAAAGGACAAAGGCGGAATTAGTAATTGAGTTTTCATTCCTTCCTCATTTGTAAAGGCTAAGGAGGCGATGGAAAGAGCAAGGATGTGTTACCTAGAGCAACACATCTTGCATCATGAGTTGCATCAGCTTCTCACGGAACACAACATAGCATCTCATGAAGTGGCTCCCGACTCCAAGACTGCACAGGTAGGTACCGGTTAGTACGGGTATCAATTCCCACTCATAGGACCATAGCAATGTATGCCTATGGCTGGGCTCAACACTAACAAGTAAACTAAACTAACAAGGACCCCCAAAAAAAAAAAAAAAAAAAAAATTAAAAAAAAAAAAAAAAAAAAAAAATAAAAAAAAAATAAAAAAATAAAAATAAATAAATAAATAAATAATAATAATAATAATAAATAAATAAATAAATAAACAAAACAAATAAAAATTAAAAATTACATATGACTTATACAACCTTATGCAAACTATAAAAATTGCATTCTGGGGGGTGTTTCACAAAGATCCTAAGTTGAACTTATCTCTAAATTGGACTTAACAATTATGGAAAGCCGTTAGCATCTTTGAAAATATTTTGTAAATTTTTTTTTTAAAGGTATAAAATGTTGATTCAAATCAATTATATTTTTTATTATCAAGGAGATTTCATGTTCTTGATGTGGAATTTATAAAAAGTCTGAAATACTTGAATTTTTGCTTTTGAATATATTTAATGTTAAGGCTACAAATGGCACTCCATAATATTTAAGTCCAACTTAGAGATAAGTTCAACTTAGGATCTTTGTGAAACACCCCCCTTGTCCCCCTTTCCAGACAGGTAAGTGTCGAGCTATGTCTATGGTGAGTAGTCACTGCTGCACTTGTGAAAAATGTAAGTCAGTTTTTTTTTTTTTTTACTTACATTTGTCAAATGACTTAATTCTTTGGTTTTTGGGCTTCATCCAAGATAAAAATGGAGTACCGGTATTCCCCCTCTTCAAATATTCACCCTAGACCAATCCTTGCTGGTCCACCTATTATAAGAATTCACCCAAGTCTATCTGTGTAAGGTAGTCAGCTTATTCTAGATGACCTGGTACATGTGTTAATTAAGTGGTAAATTCATGTTATTATTGTTAAAAAATAGACACATTGAAAAAAAAAAGTAAAACTTATAACGCACATGTCTTTGGGGTGTATTAAATCATGTTTTGTGTGTGAAAAAAAATGGGCGATTCAAAATCGTGTTTGTAAATCCATTTAAAAACGCGATGTTTTAAATGTGCCAACCCTGTTGTTAAACTTGCATAAGTTCCAGCATTTTGAATGATTATTACAGTGTATCTCCAATATCAGTCTGGACCCCCCTCCCCCATTTTCCAATTTTCAACAAGGTATGTATGCTGCACTTTCAGTCTGAACCCCAAGGATAAAAGCTAGTTGAAGCTGATGTAAAATACTTCAGAAGCCCCTAGAGACCTTTTTCCAGAAAGTGATATGCGCAACACAAGGACAGAATATTGTCATTTTGATTAATTATATCTTTGTTGTTATTTTTTTTTTTACTGGACAGTTCTATGAAGCCCTGCAGCAGTGTGTGGCTACAGCTGAAGCCTGTGACTATCTATCACAGAGGAATGACAGTGAGGAGCATGGTGACAAAGCTACCCTGCTAGGATTAGAGAAAGACAAACTACTTGCAGGAAATCACCAGAAAAAGGTACATCTCAGTGGTTCTAGAGTACAGGAAGTCCTTCAGCTTGTTTCTACAGGAGACTCGGAAAGTAACTGTATTGTATACCCCAAAGAGGCCCAGATAGTAACCCCTATCGGAATGTTACCAGTCTGTTTCTACAGAAATGCACTTAACTTATTCGCGACAATTGTCCACATTGTGTGGTTTGCCCTGTTTACAAGAAAACTAGAACATCTGTTGACCTCAGAGTTCGTCAGACCCTGCAGAAAAATATTAGCCAATCAGAGCACTCTTCACTTCGTCATGTAACCCGAGTTACCGGGTATCCAACCCTTGTGATAAGTTTATTTGTATGATAGCAGAAAAATAAGATAAACAGAATGGCATAAGTTTGAAATAAATGTGACCAATAATAAGAAACTTATGAATGTTTGAAATATGAGATCAATCAGTTCATGAAAATCCCAAATTGGCAGTGTGGTCAGCGGATTGTGACATAGTTGTGGATGACTCTCCTGTTTGTTGTGTACAAAAATACCATTATTTTCTGTTTTTTCTTAAGTGACTCTCTGTTAGGGCACTACTGAAAATATATAGTGGATAGCATATTAAGACTGCATGAGCATTAACCCAGTGTGGGCTTTAAATTTTAGTAGAATACAGATCAACTTCATCCACACTACCTTGTTATTAAGGAATAATCTTCATGGTTCATGGTTGATCATAAATTTTACTCATGAAAATAAATGTTATTTTATTCAGCAATATAGATAAAAAGAGTGAATTGAAGTCAAATCAAATCAGCATTGCTTGGGGGGGGGGCTTTGTAATTGTGTAATATCTTTGGATTGATATAATTTGATTGTTTCATTGAAGATGGTATCTATGATACAGCCCCAGTTAATTCCCCTCGTAGAAGAGAGACTCAGAAAGAAGTGTGAAGAGCTTCAATCATTCCATGAAACAGACTCAAGTTCAACTACAGGTAAAGCTTTGAAAATAACACTGAGTAGGCCTACTGGTTAGATAACTACAGTACATTGTCTGGAAGCGATTGGGAAAGGCTGATTATGTTGTATATAAGAATTGTTGTGCAATATTATGAGGTTGTGGAATCATGAAATTCATAAGAAATTGACTCGGCCTTGCTGAAAGTTACATGCACTGCACACAGATATGTGTATATATGGGACTACACACATGTGGCATGTTTGTTTTGTCCAAACTTTACAGCTATTTCTTGTCATATTTCAAATATGAGGGCATATGACAAGGAATCCTTTTCAGGGGACATTTACAATGAATGAAAAGCTTGATTTTAATGTCAAAGTCATGTTTTCCTCTAAGACCAAAACCTCAGTGTCGATGCAGGAGGCTGTATATTGGGTACATTATTTTCTCCACCAAGGCCTTACAGATTCATTTGGGGGCCTCCATGCTATGATGCTGTCAAGGGTCACATGCTAAGATCAGAGGTCATTTAAGGTCATATGTTAACATTTACATGTAAGAATGTCTTGTGACAAATAACTTTGCAACTGTAAATTGTATTGTGACTAAACTTAGGTCACGGGTGCACTTTGGGGACCTTCACGTTATGGTGTTGTCAGGGGTCACATGCTAAGGTCAAAGGTTATTTGAGATTATATTTTAAAGTTTACCTGTAAGACTTTCTTGTCACAAATAAATTTACAACTGCTAATCCCATTGTGACCAATTAAGTTTGCAACCAATAAAGACTTCTTTCCAAACACAATGGTCACTGGTGGGCAAAACACAATGCGGCCTTCTCTGACTCCTTTCATCCTAAGATAATTGTTTTTTGTTATTCTCTCTTCTTTTTTATTTTTTATTATTGTTGCCCTCACTCATACTCCTCTCCTTCTCTCTCAATTCATCCCAAGTTGTCTTTTGTTCTTATCTCACTTACTCCCTCTTTCTCTCTCTCTCTCCACCATTTTTTATCCAGGTGATGAGTTGACCTTTGCTAAAGCGACTCAGCTCCCTGACGTCTTGCGCAGCGAGAAGATGAAGCTGGAGGAAGAGAAGAAACAGCTCAAATTGGCCAAACTCCTGAGGAACAAACAGTTCTGGCAGTACAATCAGGTAAGGCATTTTTCTAAAATTTCTTGGTTGCCCGCAAGATGGCCGTCAGAACTATGTATTTACAATTGCAACAACAGCCTTCTTGGGGGCAGCTGATGAATTGTCCATCTGTGTGTCTACCCGTCCATTTAGGCATTACTTTAAATCATATATAGAAAGTATGCCATGTTTTTAAAACCTGTAAGTGAATTGGAACTGTGCACAACAAATGCTGTGGGTGTATTCACTGAGCTCTGTGTTTTAAGGTACAGAGATGTGAAGCATATTACACTATAGTAACTATACCTCTTACTGAAAAATCCCAGCATCATATCTGAACGAGGTCTGAGTGGTTAGTTCACTTGATTTCCAATCAAGAGGTTCAAGGATGGACTTTGTGCCCCAGGCTTATGTCGATAAGCAGGGCATGTCATTTACAGTTATTATTATTATTAGGCATTAGCGCTTACAATAATATGCAATATAAGAATATAACAACTAATCATAACATAACATTGAAACAAACAAAATAATAGCGAATCAAGTAGGAAATAGGTACGTTTTAAGGAGTTTTTTAAACACATACACTGATGGAGCAGCTTTTATACTGGAGGGAAGTTTATTCCACTCCTTAGCTGCTGCAACAGTAAATGTGCCATCTCCTGCCTTACTACAAGCCACATGAAAAGTCAATTGAAATGGGTCTGCATTGGAGCGAAGGTTTGTACGCACAGGTCGATACAACTCAAGACAATCATTAAAATACTCTGGCGCCTGATCATGACAAAATTTGTAAACAAATAAAAGAATCTTAAAAACAATCCTCTGTTTGATTGGCAACCAATGAAGAGATGTTAGCAGAGGTATGGCATCATGACGACGGTATAACCGAAAAATAATACGAGCAGCCCAGTTCTGCAAACTTTGAAGTCTTCTTATTTGTGTTTGAGGGACTTCTGTATTAAAGTAGCCCATTACAATAATCCAACCGGGAAAGAACGTGGCTGCGAATCACATGACGACATGCATCTTCAGATGAGTTTTCTCATTTGTCCCAGGTAGACCTGCCAGGGTCATTGTCATCTTGTTTTTGAATGTTTTTTGTTTCATTAATAATACAGAAAGGGAAATTGAGGAGAGTGATATTGAAAAGGTCAAGGAGAAGTTGAATTATGAATTTCCTGGCAGGATTAACTCGCTGATCTGTATTCTGTACTGTTCACTGATAATGGCTGCCTTAGGAATATATTGTAGCAATATTATTGTAACAACTTCCAATGCTCTTTATGAGCTTTAAAAGACTATGTGATATAACCATACAAGACTGAAATATGACTATTATCTCTGCACAGCTTGGAGAACTTATCACCAGTCATGGAAATAATTCCTTGAATTGCACCAGCGTAAGTAATGGCTGCTGGTTCCAATAGCCATAGAACTAACGTACAGTGCACTTTGAAAAGCTCATAGAAACAGTTGTACCCAGAATCATAGAGGTATTGTGGTCTAGTCAGGAGGTCTCCTGACATTGGATCACAAGGTACAGGGTTCGAATTCCACCACAGCATAGTCATTAAGCAAGATGTTAGTCTACATTTCTACATTTACCACACTCTACTCAGATAAGGTAAATGGGTACAATTAGAAAGTAATTCCTTGAATGCTCCAGCACCTTGATTAGGGCAGCTAGGCCAAAGCCAGGATAATAATCCAGCTCTTTGGAAGTGCAAAGAGACAAAGAGACTTTTCTAAATATATGATATGTGCTATACAAAAACTTAGTATTATTTTCATTATTATAGAAGACTGGAATATAATTTTTATCCTTGCAGATCTTGAGAGAAGCCCTGCATACCTTAGAGAAACTGATCACCAATCATAGGCTACGTCTGCAAGCTGACAGCGACAGCATCACCACAGATTGGCTCAGTGCACGATGTCATGCCATGAGCCTCAAAATCAGGTCAGGATAGAAAAGGGATTAAAAAAAGGAGCATTGACCCTCTTGAAGGCTTGTTCACATATGACTGTTTAACAGTGATGTAAAGCCTAATGTTAACATTTATGTAACACACAGATAAGTGAGTATGCGTTGGTCCTTTGGTGCCATAGCTACTTGGTTTTCATCCCCATTTGCCATTCACTCACACTGGTTTCATGCGTATGTGTGAACAAGCCTTTATAAAGTTGGCTTTGGTAAAAGCAGAAAAATATCAGAGGAACGTATTACATCGGTAGTACAAATTTTTGAAAAATATTTGATGAAGAAATGATGAAATTTACAGATTTTGAAAAGTTAAGATCACTAATGATATATGGGAAATCTCCCACTGGCAGTGCAATTTGAATGTGTATTTGTTATATATCGAGAATTCTCTCCCTTTTGTTTTGTTGCTCAATAGTATATGAATTTTAAGTACATGACATTTCGTGTTGTCCATTGTAGCAACATTTATTTGTAATTCAAATTCTGTCCAAAAATCAAATTATAACAGTAATCCTTTTGTTAAAAATAAGTATGATGAGGATGGTAATACTTTTGTTTGGTTGGATGAAGAATAGCATTATTGTGAAGATTCTTTTTCTTTATTTTTTTATTGCTTTTCAGAGTTTTTGAAGCCAAGCTTCTTTGCAGCACTTACACACCTGAAGTACTTCAAGCACTGAAAACAACAAGGTAAGGCAATTGGTTTATCTCCTGTTATATATAGTATACAGTGAAATCTGCCTCAGCTACCACCCGTCTATAAAGACCACATTTGTTTGTTACTGTTATGTTTGGCTTGAACAGTCCATCTTATTGAAACCTGTAACATAAAGACCACCTCCCTGTAAAGACCACCTCCCTGTAAAGACCACCTCCCTGTAAAGACCACCTCCCTGTAAAGACCACCTCCCTGTAAAGACCACCTCCCTGTAAAGACCACCTCCCTGTAAAGACCACCTCCCTGTAAAGACCACCTCCCTGTAAAGACCACCTCCCTGTAAAGACCACATTTTTTCTCTCCTTGGATGGGTCTCTTGTATAGGTTTCACTAGATTATGATGTTTATAGTGCCTTTAGAAAGGTATATGTTGGTATAACAAACACTATTGGGTTATTAAGAGTGAAAGTACTTCTAGAGTACCTGTAAGTGGGCAAGTCCCAAGTACATGTATGTGATAAAGTATTATGAAATTGTAATGAATTGTGAACATGAATTGGCATGTAAATATCATTTGACTTGATATTTTGTCTTATCCAAGCTCTATTAGGGCTATCAGTTTAATACAGTAATCAAATATAAACCTTAGATGTGGTTGGTAACATATGGGACAAGATAGCTTAGATGTGCCAGAGTACATTTAAAAAAACATACATTTGGTTGTATTTTATAGGCAACATCTAGAGGGCGCTGTCCAGGAGCGCGAGACCGACCTGATGCGGCACAGCCAAGCTCTCGAGAACTACAAAGCCATTGGTTTGGGCTTTGAGGAGATAGTGAGTGAGTACCAGGAGTTAACGTCTGCCATAGACAACAAGAAATGGGCTCTTCGAGAGCTGAAGCAGAGTTTACAAGAGGAGGAGGACACAGATGATTTCAAGTCCGTTAGATGAAGGCCTTTGTATCAGTGTGAACTTTGCTTTGAAGACGATGGTGAGATTTTGAGAATGACATGGCTAAAGGACAATGCTATTTTGAGATTTGAAAGATGGCATGCCGTCTCTTCACTTGGAAGCATAACAGTCATTTCTACATAAGAGCAGCATATCCGAGCAATATGGCCTTGTTGGTACTGTACTAGCATGTGCAGCAGCAGCAGCAGACTACCTACATACACACTACTATGCCAACTTAGCTGTAGTATAAACTTAGGCAACTTAGTAGGTACCGGTAGTATTCAGTTTAGGTCTTCAGGTCTTCAAAATACAGTCATCTAGGTCCATTCCATCAAAGGGACAGTTGAGTTCTTGTTTAAGACCGCAATTGCCTTCAAAGTGCATGGTTATTCTCTTATTCTCATTTATGTTATTTCTAGTGCCCTTTTAGGACCTAAAATTGCTATGCAGGTAATTTTAGACCTCAAATTGTGTGAAATTCAGATTAAATCCGATCATACCAATTCAGCTCCACTTTCAAAGAAATACGGTGACCGTTAATTAATTAATAATAATATTACATGGGCCTGCTGGTTGTGCGTATTATAACCAACCCGAAACAAACAAAGATGATTTTGTCATTTAAATTGTATGCTCTTTCAAATTTGACACTCAGTTTTTCATTATCTCACAAAAAATTATTTTGTGTAGCACCCTCTATACCAAAACTCAACTATCCCTTTAATTTATGACTGCAGTATAAGTGATTATATTAATGATTTCAAAAGACCAGAACAAATAAACACTACTTTGATAAAGATTTTTATTTAAAAAAAGAATGACTCATGAATTTTTGCTTACCTAGCCTTTGGGAAATATTTTATTTTCATATTTTAGAAAATAATGGCCATATATTTCACCATTATTCACATAGTAAATAAAATGTACATAATTACATGATATATTTTGTTATATAGACAAACATTTATAATTCAAATGTACACTGTATATACATGCATATACAAAATCTTATTGAGAATGATCAGAAATATACAATTTGAGCTCAGCAGAAATTTGTTCAAAGTAAATTTTAAGACTTGCCCCATTACAAGTAAACCCCGCAACCCCAAGAAAAACATTGCTTTACAATTTTCTCATTAAATGTTAATGAAAGGGCAAACATTTTCCTTGACCGTTCTTACCCGGGCCAAAGGTAGTGTCAAGTTTTCGTCAAAATCTGATTTTTCTCTCCAAAATCTGATTTTTTTTTTTAAAGGATATTCAGTCTGTTTTTTTTGTGTCAAGAGGTTGGCACCTCTGATTACATCGTTACATATACGAAATAAATATGAATATTCAGATAATAAATTATATCACTTTACCACAGTGTATCTGTCGTTCAATTCCATTTTAAGAGTAATCCAATCTTCCGCTAAAATGGCAGTCCTACATTATGTAAGAAAGGCAAAACTTTAAGAGGTGACAAGTAATTGTTGCTTTCTTCACTTTTATATTTTGTTCACATTTATTTTGTTCACATTTATTTTGTTCCTTTTGTTTCCTTTTGAAGACTATATTGAATACCAATACATAAAATGCTTTAAGTGTACACTGGATGTACTGGTATTTAGTGTGAGAGCAATTCAACTATTGCATTTTATTGCATTGTGTGTAAGTAATGTGAAATAAAAACTTCAGTACCCATGCAAGATATCTGATTGATAAATTATTGACATTATGATCACCATCAGTAGTGCTTTGATATTGCTGCCATAATCCCATGCTTTTGATAATGTTGAAAATATGCTCTTTGTGACCGTGCCCAGATATCTCAATCTCTGTTCTGTTATACCGGTATTCATCAACACATATGTATGAATGGATATTACATATTGCAAGAGAAATTACACAGAATTTAAAAATCAAAAGATGTTGCTGCCACATTTAGATCAATTTAAAACAATATCCCATTCCACGACCAGAAGTGAAAGATACCTGTTAAAATATCGGTCATCTCATCTTGATAATCACATTCTACATTATGTCGTGTGATATAAAGAATAGAGAAATCTGGAGGCAATAATTGTCCACAATAGAGCACATTGCTGTGAGGATTTCTTTTATAATTTGACAGTAACCTCATCCAATAATGGTCTATGACGCAACAAATTCTTTGGAGGATTCAACGGTGCATTTTCTATATTAAAATGTTCACAAAATTCCAGAATTGCAACATATGCAGATGAAAGATTTGTTCCACAGTCCTTTAGAAACTGAGTTCTTCTCTCTGTTCCTCTTATATCATGGACTAACTAGTCCTCAAGTTGTCACCAGCAGGAGATAGTCTGGTCCTCATTTAGCCCACTTTCCATAGCCTGGTCTAATACCCCTCGCATTGATGACGTCCACAAGGACATTGTGTTTGAACTGGTTCCATTCTCGCTTCTGTTCCTGGTCTATGTATTCACTGTGGATCTCGGTCTTGAAAAAAAAAGAATGAGAAAGACAAATTTAATGGGAGCTTGCAAAGGGGTTTGATTACCTAAATGGAATGGAATGGTAGAACTAGTACTGGGTCAAATGAGTTATCCTTCCGCATTTTGACTACTGTGTGTTCTAGATCCAACTTTGGTCTTCATTTTTATATGGATGTGGGTATTTAAGATTAATAATGTTCAATTGTACCTAGAGGGTCACTACAACTGTATTGTCATACCAAGAAACTTGACAATCAGGGGCCTTTTTCATAAAATTTCTTTTCAATAACGAGTGTCTTATTTCTATAACAAATTTGCTCTCAGCCAATCAAATGCAATGATTTCAGTAGCTTATAACAATTATCGCAACTTGTTATTGATAACAAGTTGTATGAAACAGGGCCTTGATGTATTTGATATTCTGTGTTGGAAAATGACTCTCTGGTAAAAAATAACTTGATCCACACCTTTCGACTTGAATACTAGAATGGCTCTTATGCATTCATCAGAGAATGCAAACAGAAGATGGGAAAGGAATGTAATATGACAATCGTAATCTCCTGAACTAATATTCAAACTATTCAAATAGCTTACTGCCACTCGGCACTCAAATACCACTTTTTCCATTATTCAAATATTCACTCAACGTCAAATAGTGATCTTGATCTTTGAATATGTAAAACTTCATGGGTATTTAACACATATTACATAACAGACAATAACCAGGCATGTTTACTTGTGTGTAAGGCTGTAAGCATGTGCGACATGCATGTTTTAGCCTGATCGATCGTCTCTTGGGTAATCATTTAGTGGGCATTTGGGACAAAGTTTAAGTGAGTTTAGATCAATAGACGCTAACGTAAGCCAGAACTCGAGTTGACTTTTTTTTTTCCAGCATTCCTTTGACATTTTCCATAATATGAAAATGCACATCACTGTCGTTCTAAATGATGAGAAATATTGGATTTTAAGGTATATCTATAGGTCTAGAAGACAGTATACAAGTATACATCCAAATGTAAAACTGCAGTAGGCACTGCACCGGACATCACATTGGCATGTTCTTGTGCTAATAGCATAGTTGACTTTTAAACTTGGTATTTGAAATATTTGATTACCTGTTTGCACGTATATTTGAATTGTTTTGCATGAATAATAATAATCTTTTTTTAAAGTCCACTCCAAATTTTATTAAACCGAAAATGGAAATTCTTTGTGCCCAATTGATCGTGAGCCCGGCAGCCACTGAGCAGCGCCAGATCGACATTGCTCTATCCCCTTATTGTTGAACGCCAAACAAGGTAGCAGCGACTCCCATCTTTTAACGTCTTTTGGTATGACGTGGCCGGGGTTCGAACCCACGACCTCCCGGTTGTGAGGCGGACGCTCTACTGGCTGAGCCAACACACCGGAATGTACTGCTATTGACGAGAATGTCATATTTACCTCTGATAGGGATTCATAGAGTGTCTCGTTAGACTGAAGAAGAAGTGATCTAGTGGTCTCGTCCAATTCTGCTAACAAAATAGTCATATTGAAATGCATGATTTATTTCAATTTCTAAATACATGTATGCATTAGAATGTTAACATGAGTTGTAAATAGCAAAATTACATTCACCCAATATAAAAGAACTATACCGAATTATAGACAACCGAAAAGCTGTATTATAGCAAGAGATTTAAATTAATAATTTTTTTAAATATTTACACGAATATTTTTTATGAAAAATTTAATTGACCAATCTTCTAGGAAGCATAAAGCTCATGTCCAGTATTAGTCAGCCTGAACAATCTTCGACAGATTTAATTTCTGTGATACAAGTTGATACAAAGATATAATCTTCAGCATTTCATCTTCCTGAGGTTACGTCATATTTGAAGTTACGGGCAAAATTTAGGAGAAATTCATTTGGATACCTGATAATGACCTAAAGTTACCTTTTATTTAATGTTTTTGTAAGTCTTGTCATGTCCTTTACAGGACAGTAAATTTTTCGGAGATTGTATATAATTCACAAGATGAACAGTAAGACATACAATATCATTTCGAATTTGGCTGTAACTTAATAGGCTTTTCGACTGAGCTGTGCATAGACTTAAAATGATCCTGTTATATATTTGTTCTTCTTACATGTACTTACCGTTTATCCTCTCCACCGAGATGACACCCAACTCCACGCTGGTCGATGTTACGATGGAGGAATTGCTTAATTCTTCTCTCAGAACACTAATCTCACCAAAGGACTCTGAATGTAACAGCTGACCCATGACAACCTGCTTGTGTCTTCTCTCCTGCATCCATAGATTAGATTAAGAAAGAAAGAACATAGATCCATTCACATGAAGAGCTAGAACATATAATCTTACTGGGGGAATCGAAATAGGGTTGCCAACTCATGCAATACTTGAAGAAGAAAACATTCTTAGGATGTGTAAGTAATTCAGCTCCTCTAACTAAAATCATCATCTAGCAACAATTTGTCTGTAATGAATAGATATCCTAATCTAACTGAATTCTTAATTTCAATTTTGGGCTTAACATTACACCTAACCTACCTAAAACTCTTTTGCCACAGTAACCCTAACACTATATCTTTATTCCCCTATCTTGAGTATTATTCAGGTTTTAAAGCACCTAAAGAGAAAAAAGAAGGAATTTAAAAAAAGATTGCTTTACCTCTTTCCCATTTGGAAGAACTTCCTTGACCTCCACTTGCCTCAGGACATGGCATTCCCCAGACTTGACAAAGCCGATGAAAGGACACAAGAAACCTTCACTCACCAGAACTACAAACCAAATGAAAGGCAACAAAGATCATGTTTAGAAATAGTGTCAACCTTTTTTACAGGAGCAAGGTACATGGATGCATGAAAGCTCCAGATTCAGGAGCATTTATTGCAAGTACAAAGTACATCCTACTATATATTCAGGAATGGTCTGAGAGTTGTAACTAAACTATTAAAAAAAAGTCATCAATTATGGGTCACAACCATAAAATAGTTAAGAGTTTACTAGTAGACACATTATCTGACAGGTTCTCATAGAAGTTTGACCAGTATGATCATGTACCAATACCTTCTCTATATATTGATTAATACTGAGACATCAATTAAATAGTCAGATAAACATTAGTGTCATAAGTTTGGTAAAAGTATAGCCAATTAGGGGTTTAACCAATGCAAATACGTTTTTTTGAGTACCCAATTTAAAATAAAAGTAGCCATGAGCAACATTTATCATTATCATTTATCTGTATTTTAGAGATATGTCAAGCACACTACGCTTATATTTTGCCCGATCAGTTTACTGATACATGTGAGCGGCAAATTACGGCGACGTATGAACAATGATCTAACCAGTATTTTCTTGAAAGGTTGTCCATTCTAGGAGTTCAGCTAGCTTGAGTAATGACTGTCTTGGCCACATCAGATATGCCTTGCAGGAATTAATCAGATTTATCTTCTCTGTGTTCTCTTGGGATTGTATTTGCTAAGAAATGAAAAATAAGAACAGCACATTAGAACAAGTAAAAAAAAATTCTGCTAGGCTCCCATACATATTATACATTGTACCACATTATTCAGTCATAACATGCATGTAATAACAAATAATAAACCATGTTTATTGTTTGTGTTTTTTAACTACATAGTGGATTGAATTTTGAATTCTTGACCATATTTTACACACCATCACACTTAAGGATTTCAAAGTACGACAAAACAATTTTGGTGTGTATAGTCGAATTTGTCTTAGTGACCACCTCTCTATAATGGCCACAAGTCTAATAGTGGCCATGCATTTTTTTGTAGAACCTGTATAGAAAGGCCACCTGTCTACATTGGCCACTTTTTTTTGTTTCCCTTGGGTGGCCTTAATAGACAGGTTTGACTGTATTATGTTTTAGATGTACAATGCTACCCAGGAGGTACATGACCCTTGTTCTATCTTACGCAGAGTGAGGGTCTAACATCTGACATACTGTAAGACCATAAACTTTCACAAATTGTAAACGAAAACCATTTTCACACTAAGGAACTACACGAATTACAAACATTTTGTGTCGTGTTAGCCGTGACTCAGTTATTTTGTGGCATGAAACTCTTGAACATTTCATGCACATGAAAGTTTCTGGTTTTACAAGTAGTTTTACAATCAAGGTTTTTATTAAGAAACAATATGGTAGTTGGACTTCATACATGAGAATAAAATGCAACTAGGTTTTCTTTGTCTGCACATCATTTATGACAGTTTACAATCTTTGGCAGAATCAGTTGCTTCAATATGGCATGAACGGAGTTAAAACTGATTTCCAGAGAATGACTTGATATATATGCGATCGACTCGCCATAAGGCATTACATAAGTACATAGAGAGATATGAATTATCAGGCATATGATGGAATATCTCTGAGTTTAAGGCAATTATTGCATACCTCGGTGATGCGTTTGAAGTCATTGCTAGATATCTTCAGGAACTCTGTCGGTACGGCATTGATTGAAACAGTCAGCAGCCTGATTAAATCACACAATATAAGAAACTTTTAGTAAATTTTCTCCTCTCTCTCTCTCTCTCTATATATATATATATATAAAATAGTAAATAGGATTCATAAATCTAATACAGTAGACATGTATTTGAGTACCAGCAGTTTAAACACTCAAATGGGATGTGAAGGTCATTGCTTTAAAGTGACATTTGCCACTTTTGACACAGCTGGTACAGTGTGTACCTGGTAGGAATTGTTCCTTCCAAATGCACTATGTCCTAAAAACAAATGCTAGGGCTAAAGCTGTCTTAATAATTTTCTAAGCACTTTTGAAGCATATAGAGATAATATATCACATGATATTTACTATTTTTAAAAATCACAATACTTTTATGTTATCATTAGCATCATTCACCGTTTCTCTTGCCCTAAAAAAAAATTGCTCATTCTAAATGAATTCTGAAAGCAGAAAAAATATTTCAAAAAATATTATAAGTTCATAATCTTTTTTCTCCTCCTCTGCATGATCTTTGGTTTTGATGAAATTGTTCCAAGGAGGCATCAATGAAATCTGTTTTTTGTCGGCTAACACCCTTGAGTAGCTCTTCAACCTTGATCTGTCACTGTTGTTGAAAAACGTTTTAAGAAAGAAATGGGTTTTGATGTAGTACATAGTTTTAACCTTTTTTTCTAAACAGACTACAATAAAACAAATTTAGTCCTTACAAGAGCTAATGGATATTCTGCTGGGTACTCACTTGCTATTTGCTTCTGGGCCTTCCACCTTCTCTAATGTTCCAAAGCAATCACCCACCTTAAGCTAGTTTTGAATGATGCAAATAATGACAGAGAAAATTAGAAATTAGAAAATATAGAGCAGAAGAATAAGATGAATGAAAAGGAAATACATATATTAGAACACAAACTATGTGACGGGAAGATTTTTTTAATTTGATTTTGAGCAGTATTCTTCTCTATTATACATTTAAAGAAACTACTACAAAAAACCATCAGAAATATATTCATGAAATAAAAATAAAGAGGGAATGGGAGCATGATGGACAGAGAGTAAGGGGGAGAAAGGGAGGGATAGAAAGAGAGAGGAGTGAGAGAGAGAGGGGGTGGGTACAATATTTACCTCAGGGAACCTGTCCTGGCTATGTGATGATTCTGTTACAACCAATGGAACTTTCCCAGCTGCACCTCTGTACTGAATCCAGGGTCTACTCTGAGGTATAACACTCCCCTTCAATACAGTAAAGAATCCACTGTTCGCAAAAACTGTAAAACAATAATAAATAAACAAACTGATATTGATAATATGACTGCTCATATTTTTTTAACTACATGAGTGCTCTTTTTCCTTCTTTTCATATCAATTACTGTGCAGTGTCTTTTTGGTGTCTTTTCGGGACAAACGTGACCTCTTTACAACTGTTTAATTCTGCAGGTGACCGTCCCTAGCATTATTATAGCTATGAGTAGGGACGTGGCCAAGAAGAAAAAAAATCATGGACTATATTGCACAAAAAGGACTTCTTCTAGAACCAGTCCCTCTGATACAACCACCAAAACAATTACTACTTCAAGTATACTATTTACAATTACTGACTGTTAAATGTTTTTAGTCGATTACAATTCTAACATTATCATGAAAGTTGTCATAAATTAACCTTTAATCACTCAATTTTGACTTCTATAATGCTTTTTCCATAGTTAAATTCGGTATGAAATATATTTCATGGGACTAAACTTTACATAATGAGGGTAACTGGAGGAAAGTCACAACCCCTTTTAGTCTTACTACTTTAATTGTTCAATGATAAACCTCTTGAGCAGAAGGGATCAATAATCTAAAAAATAAAAAAAAAATGGCTAAAGAACAACAAAGTACTTGAACCCCGGCATCGAATATGGGAACTACATTGTAGATGTTCTCTGTGTTAAGTCTATGTGAATTAGAGATTTCAGAAGTCAACAGCTGGACTATTCCCAACACCATACATGTAGGAATGAATGTCTGACCTGTATATCCTTCATCCCTCCAGACGTCCAATGTCACCAGGGTACTAAGCTCTTTCAGCTCTTTGTTGGTTAGTTGCTTAGACAGGTCAGTGAAGGCTTTCAGGTGTGAGTAGACCAGGTCATTTTCCTCTGCCTTGCGTTCATATGGCCTATTATCATGATGGATCAACATCACAAATATAGATTAAAATTTTTAATTAAAAAATACATAATCAAAAGCTCTTTTGTTGATCCCACAATTTGGCATGATGAAATATGTACTGCTACTTTCAATTTTTTTTTTTGTTCATGTACTTTGTCTTTAAACTTGTGCTTATATATCATTCATTTGTTGTTTTCACTCATATGAGGAGATATGAGTAGATTAAAATCTTGTTTAAGATGTATGTACATTTAGTTTAGAATTTTAGATCCTTATAAAGTAGTACAATTGTGAGGTTTGGCATCGATCTGCAAAAATTATAACGAATTGACTCAATCTTGCTGAAAATCACATAATGGACATATGTTGCACACATGTGGCAAAATGTGGTCCATCTATGAACTATTTCTAGTCAAATAATTAATGTAAAAGCATTTCAAGAGCTATCATTTTCATGTGATGCTGCTACATGTACACTGATATGTTTATAGCTCACAAATTATTTTTCACTTTTACCAGAACTTAACATTCTCTTTAAAACTTATGACCCACATTTCAATAAGATGTCCACATAGTGAGACTGTGTGACTGATTTGAGAAACTGGCCCAAGAATCATTGCCAGAAACTCACATTTTCTTGAGAATGGTTCTGAGATCCTTGATTCGGTTTCTCTGGATGATAACAGGATCGAGGATCTTGCGCTCCTTGTGGAGCTTCGCCATGTGCTCCCTGATGTCGTGGCTGATATGATCATCATGCAGCTCCTGCGTCTCCTCCTTTGCATTCTTCTTCTTGCTCTTTGTGACTGTTGGACTCTCTATGGAACAAGAACAGCAACAAAATACAATAATAGTGTTTTTTTAATTAGATTTGTTTATAGCGCTCATATCCACCACACAAGGTGCTCAAGGCACTCAATATTACCACGTCTCTAGCTAGTTTACTGGAAGATACTCACAGCATTTCAACAATTATTTCCTACCGTAACCTATTCAACTTTTTAAACCACTGGACTACGACACCTTTAATAATATGGACATTCATATAGCACTGGTATCTGCCAGGTTCTAATACACTTATGTCCTCAACTCCTAATTTGTATTTGTAATGACAAAAACATGGCGCTCTATAGAATTATTAGTATAATCAATTTATTTGACACAAAATCAGCAATCAATAAGGTACAACTACATTAACAAAATCATCATCTTAATTAATATCATAATACACATACTTTTGTCCATGCTAAAGCTTGAGTGTGTAATCAGCCTTCAACTTCTTTACATACACAGTTTAATTTTTGCAAGCAATAGTTACATGAAATGCTGCTACATGTTTGCCTCAATCAAACATTAAATGGTTGAATGCTCTTTTTAAAAGTTTCCATATCACATTACATGTAAAGAGCAAAGGGTTCATATATACTTTTGGTCGCAAAAGAAAATCTGAACGTGTTATAGTCTCATATTATTTTGCTTGTATCAAGATACATGTGCCAGATATTTTGATGCTTCATCAAATATTTCCAAGGAACTTAGTGTAAATATCTGAAAGGACTGCCAGATCATCATGGCATTACAGTTCTATCTGCCAAAATTCTCATATCCTGACAGCTCCCATTTTTTGTTATCATTTTTATATCAGAGCTCTCTTAAAAATTCTTAGAACTAAATTGGTCACTGCATGCTCACATGAATTGTTTACTCTTTTTTTTTTAATAACATAGGTAGGCCTACATGTACCTGTAGAATTGTTTGTTGCTGCAAGGCTTTTGGGCCCTGATATATCCTTCCCGAGTACTGGTAGCATTCCAGGTTGGGGCTTGCCATTCACAAATATGCTTTTATAGTTCTCCATAAAGAGTTTGTGTGCTTCGTCTGAACTGGGTTCCCCTTCAATGCTGTATGAAAGATCGTACAGAATACAAGAGTAGATTGTAAAACATATAAATAATGTTCCACCTATTATATTGCACATATGTCCACCCCATGGGATGCTCAAGGTAACTACAAAGTGTATTGCCTAGGCTTTAGTCCAGCTGCCCTCAGGTAATGAAAACAAATCAAGGAATAACTTCCTACCTAATTATTAATGTTATTATTTGAAGCCAGAAATGCATTAGCTCACAACATAAAGTTGATGCTTTTCTGGATTTGAACAGAAAAAAATACACTTATAATCAAAAGGAGGTTTAGAGAATCTGGTACTGACAGGTACCAAGTGGACAAAAGCGTAGAGAAAAAGGAAGGGTACTCTGGATGGATAGCACAAAAGGGAAAAAAACGGATGAAATAAGAGAAAGAAGTGAAGGGCCAAGAGGTAGAATTGACGGAGAAAGCCTTGTAAAGACAAAGAGTTAAGCCCACGGCACACTATACGATCCAACTAAGATCTGATTTTGGAATAATTTGCAATAGCATTTGATACAAACATTCAGACATGTGAAATCATAATAACCAAGCTAGGATATGAATAGTCATATATTAAGAAAATCCAATTTTCAAGTGATTTCATGCTTCCTTGGAAGCAGATTTGGTTTTCATTACGACTAGAGTTCAATGCACTAAAATTGAACGACGGCAGAAATCATTTGTATATTCCTATATTCACAACAAAATATTTACACCGTACAAAGTTTGTAAAACAACGTGGTATCATTTGAAGAAGAATAAAAAATATTTAAGATATGTATAAACATGCATTAAAAAATTACCGGTAGGTTGTAGAATTCTACAAAGAGTCACTACAAAAGTGGTATATCTGAAAATTAGATATTGAAACATACTAGACTCTTTTTACTTGCTATTACATACATTGATAAAAAGTGGTTAGAAAATAATTGTTTACCTTGAATGAAGGCCATCAAGTTCACACAACCACTTGAGTTTGTCATAGTTGATAGCAGGATGTTCTTTCTCATCAGGAACTATTTAAAAAAAGACAAAATGAAATAAAAAGGCAAGGGTTAGGTAAGTTTGAAATTTTTTATTGTATTTTATTGACATAAACGTGTCAGTATTTGTAATTCAAACGCCGATTTTGAGTGAATGTTGTTAACTTTTGTGAAGAGGTTTCTTCGCCCCGGTTTTTTTTCTCATGATTTTGAGCTGTGAATTGGCTGGAAAATACAGAACTGATATATTACAGTCATTCACGGCAACAGTATGACTTTGGAGCATCATATTTAAAAGTAAGTGTTTCAACAATACTTTCTATTTCTCTCCCATTTGTTTTGTATGATGGGGATTGGATGTCTGATCACTAAACAAATATAAAGACTTCTCTTTTGCCTCTGGATTTAACTGAAATATCCATCAAACAGGACTAACCATCATGAATATTTGTCATTCATAATATTGTCCAACATAAGTCTTAGAAGATTTATGAAATATTGCTTGTAAACTTCTTAATATTTCTGTTTTAAATGAACTGCCCAGATACACGACCTGTTCAGACACACAACATCTGGTTATACTATACATGTATATTAGTAGTATATACTGTATGGTGGTGTGACCATAGTTCACGCGTGACCTTAGTTTGCCATCTCAAAAAATACTAACATTTTGAAAATCTGATACCATCAATAACAACATGAACCAAAAAATACCCAGATGAAATTTTCTCTGGAATTAGGTGTCAAATTATGAAAATATTGACAAAAGATCAGCAAATTTTGGTGTTTTTGCGTGTCCGTTTAGAAAATTGTGAACTTACCGACAAGGCTTGTCAAGGGACTAGGAATCTTCATATCGAGAGAAGATGTCATCAAAATTATAAATAAAAAGTGATACCAACTGATTGGGTGATATTTTGCCTTACAAACTATGCCATTATCTTACAGTATACTTGATGGATCGCTCTTTTTAATAAATCGGCTTTAAACTCTCGTGCGAGAAATAAGGTCTTGTTTTTAATGACTTTTTCCTCAGTTGCAGCGCATGCCGATCCGACATTGAATTTTGAGATCCCGATATCTCCGGAATTCTTTGACGACATACATGTACTTTCTAGTTGCACCAATTTGTAGTCAAAACTTAATTACCATATCTATTTGGTAATAATTAAACTAAAAAAATTTGTGTATAATTTGAGAAATCATGTATCGAATATCACATTTCCTAATATTTTCACAAATCTCCGCAAACTTTTAGTTTGGTCATCCCATCATACTGTATTTCAGTCTATGTATAGAGGCGGTCAGTGGATCCAGAGGTAGTCTCAGCGGAACAACCGTCTATATCAGAGATTATATACGTCCTTCATATATTCTTGTTCAGTGATTGGTTAAAAGTGTGTCACATGATCAAAATAAACACGCTATTTTCCCAAGCCGTAAGTAGTACCTCAACTAAAAAGACTATTTACGGCTGGCCAATGTCAGCCGAGTGATTTGACCGACCAATCGATGGTGCAATGGTCATATCGGGCATTTCCCATGAACGAAAATCAAAACAACAGCAAACAGCAAAATGGATATCGGTGATTCTTTGATTTTCACAGCAACATCTTTTAACCAATCAATGAACAATGAATATATCGATGAAGTATATAAAACAAATATATACTACCGGCTGCCTTTTATTCGAGTCATGAAGGAAGATGACTTCATCCATTGACATGCAGTAACAGTTTAAAATACGGCTGCAAGAATTTCAACATGGCAACGGAGTTCAATTTAGACAAAGAAAATCTGGAAAAAGGACCCTTAAATGCATCATACAGTTAATCTGGTAAGTGGAACCGATGTATATTAATATAGGCTAATTAGCCTAGGCCTAATTTTCGAGAATAAATGCATCGGATATGAATCCACTAAAATTACATTTTATTTCAATTTTATTCCAAACTTTGGTGGCACAATCGTGCCACTAAAGTTTGCAGATGCAGAGCAGACCCTAGGTTGTGGTTGGCTTCTACGAAAGTTTTAGCTTCTGTCTCTAAAGAGAGGAGCCGACCCTACCCAAATAAGAGGCTAACGAACGAAAGAGACAGAAATTTTCAGTCTAGATTAGGCCTAGAAGGCTAAATCTAGACACTCCAGCAAAGCATAGAGAGTCAATGACAATGACCTCTAGCGCTGTATGAAGGGGTGACCAAAGTTCAAATGTACAAAATCATGCATGGACTTGAGGCTGTAGAGAAGAATGACATGTTTGAAATCATTGAAGAATCCAGAACAAGGGGACACAGGCTCAAAATAAGGAAGCCCCACTGCAAATCTAAGATGAGGCAGATGTCATTTTCAGTGCGGAGCATTAATAATTGGAATGACCTTCCTAAAATTGCCGTTAACGCCTCATCAATCAATAAGTTCAAGTCAGAACTTGAAAATCATTGGAAGCACCACCCGCTGAAATACTTCCCATACCAACGTGAACCCAATGCAGTAAAGAGGGGCACATAAGCTGAAGCTTCAAGCCTCGACACCAAAGTAAACCAAAGTAAGTAAGTAAAGATATTTTTCTTTTCTTGCACACTACAAAACATCCACACAAAATGACACAGGCATTGCGTATTGTTCTCCTGTAATAACGCTTTTAGTGTTAGTAGTCTACCCGAACTTTGGAGTTTGGTCACACCACCACACTACGTCTACGTGCTGAGAGGCAGCAATTAATTACACACAATACACACAATTGCACACTAGTAATGCACACAATAAATACGATGTGGCTGTGAAAGGGGAGAATACACCTGACCAAGAACAAGACTTCAAACAGGATAGTTTATGTTAACACAACAATAATAATAGCTTTATTCTACTAAGACTCTTGAACCGAAACCATAGCTGTTGCTAGCCTTTCCCAAAGTCCTTGCATCTTTTTATCTTACTTCTGTACACAAGTCATATGCAGTCTAATCGCTTTGTGTGCCAACAATAAAAGGTGCTATATATGTAGACCTACTGTACATTATAAACCCTATAGCTGATCGGCAAGTTTAACACTAGATCTAGAGTAGGGTCTAGATTAGACCGAAAGCTTCAGTCTCTGATATCGACGGTTGTTCCGCTGAGATTGCATCTGGCTCCTCTGACCGCCTCTATACATAGACTGAAGTACGGCGTATGCAGTAGTGTGCGGAACGAATGGTTCGGTTCGGCGGACCGCGATGAATGAGATATGCATCGAGATTTTTCACTCTTTACGTCTTCATATATCCAATTTGGCTGCAATATTACACTGAATATTAATTAAGATGAAAAGTAACACAGAAATATCTACTTTGACTTACGATAGCTTGCTCATTTAGATCCTATATTAATGATTAATCCGAGAAAGTCTTGTAGTCAACAAGATTTGTTGTCAGCCATCTTGGTTTAAGTTGATGAATATTCATTTTTTCTTTTCGAACGTCCAATAGCTACGTATGAGTCAGCCCGGCTTGAGCCGGTGATGTTTGAATATTCATAAGCCCAATATCAAACACGTGCTCTGATTGGCCATTGGGCTTGTTTTGGTCGGTTGACCCGGAAATATATCGGGCGGGTCATGTCATAGATTACCAGTTCGAATGCATGAACGTACCGTTTCCTTGGTTCTGAGATAAAAATTGGATAATTCATATACGTAAGTCCGTAAATTTTGCATTTAGAAATAATTCATTAAAAAATTGATAACTGTACATAGGAGAAAAATAGACATAGTATTTTTGTATCTGATTTATAAATCAGAAAATTAGATCTAAATAAGGAAAATCGTGGGAGAAAGTTTCGGGTAACAAGTGCTGCACAATCGGCTCAATCTCTCCCCCCGTTGTGAGCCGTATTGGTTACCGTCTGTGTATGGGGAATGTCAACAAATGTCAGTTTTATTAAAGAATGACCCATACCAGACGGTTATTTCTGTCTAGGTCTAGATTTGAATTTTAAAAATATTCTTTCTAACATCAGTAAGTTGATAAGATTGTATTTTAGTAAAACTAGACCTATTATTAATTTTACTGCTAAATTAAAGACTCTAGATCTAGACTAGATCTAGAATCTAGGTGTAGATCTAGGAGTAGGACTAGGTGTCACTGTCATCATCAATTGTCACTAAAATTGTAAAAAGTACCGATTTTGAGTGAACTCAGCTCAGACTCAGTTGAGTTTTGTACAGTGGTGTTTGAAATGTTGAGAATCAATAGAACAGTTTTTAATACACAGCCAGGATAGTAATGCAGCTATGTGTGGATCTAGTAGTCTACTAGTACTGGCGCTGGCTAGAGCCTAGGCCTAGGAGTAGAAATAGAATGCAAAATATATACGTATCACAGCTGTACACACGTAAATAAGCACATGGGACTGAGCAATAATGTAAAAACGAGAAACGTAGATAATTAGACGTACCATTATGACGAGTTTTCTGTCTATCTCTCTTACTCCAGTCCGCATCTCCTTTCCCTTTTGGTACGAGAGCCATGTATTTTGTACTAATTGTAATGTATAAATGACGAAAACATCCGCACTCGCCCTTAATTACTTATAATTTTCACTCTGTACAACTAGCCGTCAAGCGTTCATAGCAACGGTCGCCTAATTGCTAGATTAATACACAAAACGAACGTTGAGGGCCGGCCGATCAAAGATATTATTTTTTTCAATGTTGTTTATATAAACAAAAACTAAATAATGGCAAATAAAATTCTTGCTATCAACCAGTATTATAAAACTATTATAAATTATTTAAAAAAATTATAGGAGCTGGTGTATATATTTGTAGGGGCTGGATTCATAGGCGCCAGAAGTGGGGGAGGGGGCAGGGGGCGGTCGCCCCCAAACGAAAAAGTGTGGGGGGATGGCAAAACGCATTTTCGCCTCCCCCGAAAAAAAAATCAGCAGTAAAGGAGTAAATATGGTTTGTAATTTTTAACCAAATAAGAAAATAAAAAATAATAAAACCTGAATTGAATTACATAAAAATTATATTCCATTCAAAGAAAAGGAGAGTAAACAGGAATCAAATTTCCTAAACATTCCGCATGCCCTATATTTATGAATGGAGGATTTGATAATAGCGATACGCGCATATTGTGGAAATATTGTGAGAGGATGGGAAAGCGAGTGTGTTTTTAAGTTAGGGGTGAGAAGAGCCCCTAAACACTGGCGTACTGATGGGGGGGGGCTGGAGGTGATCCCCCTCAATAAAATTCAAACGTGGTTTATTTCTAATTCGATACCAGTGATTTACAAATGTTGCTGAAATGACATGATTTTCCGGAATTTTTTTCTCAATTTGTTTTGCAAATGATACTTTTTTGTGCGTTTGTTGGAAAATTACAAATTCCCAAAATTACAGTCAGGCAAAAAATGTGCTTATTCAGAAGCCTTCATGTCAGGGCCTGCAGAACGGCGGGGCTCGGGGGCTCGAGCCCCCTCACTTTTTTTGAAAAAGTATACGCTACGCTATGCTCTACCTGATCTTTGAAAAACGTTCCGCGGGGCCTGCATGTAACATGTAAGAGTGGTGGTGATGCGGATTTTTCTTCTGCCCCCAAACGTTTTTGCTCATTACGCCACTGCCCCTGAAAGTTGAGCCCCCTGGAATGTTGCCCCCCCCCCCAGGCCCCCTATTCCCAAACTGCTTCGGGCACGCCTTGCTGTAGTTTATTCTTCCATGTAGTTAGTTGTACAGTCGCCCGGGCATCAGCAGCTGAACTAAACTTACAAAGTATGAAAATACAGTAGGGGTTACAACACAATAAGATGTACTGGACAATACAGAGTAACTAAACATTAATGGATGCAGTCAAACGAGGGTACACAACTACAAAGGGCTACTGTTTTAAAAAAAAAAAATTATTCAGCGTTATATGACTTCTTCTTCTTCTTCTTCTTCTATGACAATCTATGACAATCAGTCAAATTTGACTGTTATCACCAACTGTTTTTTTTTCTTAGTATAAATTTTAATTATGAACAAAATAATTGACCACTCTCTCTTCAATTATTATTATTTTTCCTATCGGTGTCCCTGTAGTAAGGGCACTGACTTTACATTTAGGTATTCACTGGACTGGCGGCTGCTTATGGGAGGGAGGGGGGGGGGCTATACAGCGGAGTGGGGTAGCCATACTTAGAAAGGAGGAACTTTTCTTATGTCTGCATGTGGAAATCAATTGGCCATTTTCGTAATGTAACCAAATTTATGCATATGTGAAGCACTGACCTCAATTATTTAATTCACCTGCTACGACTAAACGTATCCCAATAGTCAGAATTCAAATTACATACATTAGTAGTTGCTAGGTAGGACAAACATTATGACTTGCCCTGCTTAACAGCACGTGATTTGAAATTTGAATTCAGACTATTGAAAAAAGAGAAAATTGAAATCTTGTTGTATAATGTAGTGACTGTTTTGAAGAAAAACTGTATGCCACGAATCACATTTGTTATGATAAAGTAGCAATATGAGAAAACCTGCACTAGTAAAAATATTATGTGTTTTAATATCAACTATATGATTTATAATAAAAGAGTCTGTTTCTGGTTTTCATTTCTGGAGAACCTGTGATAAAGAAGCTACAGCAAAACCATGGATCATCCTAGACAAGAACTAAGCTAATATGTCCTGGCAAGCCACTTTTTCTCCGCTGATAAGGAAAGTCGTACCGAGGCACGTAAATATTGGGCCATTACGAAAATTGGCCTATTATTGATTTGTCTGCAGTGGTTAGTCCGTTGTCAATCGGTCAATGATGGAAAATTTTGTGAGGATTTTTAGAAACATATTTTTATAAAGAGATTGTCATAACTACAACTATTAGCGCTGTTTCGAAATTTTGATATAATCTGAGGATACTTTTCTGGCATTATAAAATGGCAATTAGGGTATTTTTAAATGATTTTTTAATAAATAATTATATGAAATACGTTAAAAAGCAATAGAGAGATTTATTCGTAATCTTTGTATAATATATAAATAATTTTGGAGCTGATTTTAATGAATAAATGATGCATATATTATACCTGAGATTAAGACTCTTTCTTATGGCCAAAAGTTATCTTACCTTAGACTCCCAATACTCACCTAATTACCGTCGTGTACGAGGAGATATGAGAGAAACATACACATTATTTCATCGATATGACTAAGAGGTAGTGCCAGACTTAGGCCAGGTGCATCGGCCAACCAGATGTTATAGTAGAAAACTATATATTCCAAGGTCTATCGCTGAGAAACATAAAACTCTTTTTACATAAGAATGAGAAAACCTTGGAATAGTTTTAATGATGCTTTATTTAATGCACCCAGTGTCTACAGTTTTTAAAACGGTCATGATCCAGCCAACTTAACACGAAGAAGGAATTTGGAACTGAGAAAAGAGGCTTAAGCCTGCGTTCAGAAGAATCCATAAGTATCTGCGCTTTTATGAATGTTTTCGACAGCCTTTAACTCTGATCGAAATGCCAATGACAATTATTGATATATAGAATAATTCATAAAATACTTTATTCTAGAACTGTATATAAACATGGAGTAGAAATTTATTTTTCAGAAAGACCCCAAGATATGTTGAAAAGTATTAATGGAAGCTATAATATGCAGCAGTTCTCTTCTTGATATTTTGTTGAAACCCATTCTGTTATAGTTTTGGTTCTATATAGGCAGGCCCGTAGCCAGGGGCGTGCCCCAAAAAAAAAAAATTCCAAGATCACACACCCATCCTCATAGACCCTCCCCAGGACGTCGATCAATTACATGTATGTGCCCCCAAACATCAAACTCTGGCTACGGCCCTGTCTATAGGACAATCACCCCGGAAAATTACCTACTGATATGACAAATTACCCCCACAATCGAGGTTTAGGATTCTAAATTGGCAGTCTCTGAATCAAGGAGAACGTTTTTTTTTTGATCGCATATGCAATCAAGGCTTTGTTTGGTATGGTATATAATGTGACACTGTAAAGCGTTTTTTTTCTCTGTGAATGCTCGCCGTGCCGATACCGTATAATGCCCGAGTTACCTAGGTCCGCCGAAAATGGTAAGATGGCATCGTTTAGACAAGGGCAGGGCAAGCGCTATGTGAAACTGAGTGGGGGAGTGTGGTCAATTTGGTGACTTACTTTTTCGATACTATTTTTCGATAATATCCTAAAAGATAGATGAATACAAAATTAAAATTAAAAACAAATAAAATAAAAAAAATGAGAGATATAATCACGTGACGTAAAGTAATTTGGCGACAATAGTCACAACTGACTAATTGCCATTGAATCAAAACAGAAGAAGAAGAAGAAGAAGTTCACCTCGGCGAGGGCTCAGAGGATGCATGTCAATACTTTCCCGTTACTGGGAAGAGTGTCTTGAGTCCCTGCTCTCACGGGTAGTCGGGACCTCCCTATCAATATTGCTTGCTCATCTAATATGTAATTTTTGTGAGTTATGATTCTTTCTTTTTATAATTCATTTTAAAAATTCGTATTGGATTGTAATGGTATAATAATGATCCTGTTGTTTTAATATACATAGGCCTACTTTTCTTCTGCCCATTCATTTTGTTGTCTCTCATTATACGTAAAACGAGAAATAGGAATTCCTTTCCCCTCTTTCCTAAAACTACTGTAAAGTTAGTGTTCCTTTTCTTTAACCATGTTATTAAAATGATTTTGTCTCCAGGAAAGCTGCGGTATGTTGATTTTGTGCATATTAATTGATAATGGAATATGAAGTAGTTTTGGGGTATGTTTTATCCCTCTCTTTCTCGCATTGTTTCATTCTATGTTACACTGTACGACTTGATCTCTTTGATCCGACGATTAATATTAACATTCCGTGGTAGTCTATACGCGTTACAGAAAGTCATGACTGCGGAGAGGTATTACCTTACTACTCGTTTGTTTTGTTTTGTTTGATTTATTATTTCTGCGTTTTCAAAATAATACATAATTATATACATAAATTAACAATTATGTCTTCATTATAAATAAATATACAGTTTTCAGTACATTAAATAAGATGCATATACTAACACAAAATATTTTTCAATGAATTGAGGTAAAGTACAAAAAACGCAGGAGACCGCCATCATGAGCGGTAAGCTTGCAATTTTACTTCTAGTTGGAAAACGCCTAGAAACAGGACAGGTGTAAGACCTGATATTTATGAACCATAGGCTTAGCCTACTTTCATTTTCGGAATTACACACCTACTTTATTTTCTGAAAGAGGAACTGCATTTCATTTTCGGAACGACGAGCTCAAATTATTTTGGAATTTACGAATATGGTATGGGTGAAATGGGGAGCTGGTGGCGGGAAAGATAATATGGGTTCCTATTACAGTAACGGTTCTATAGAGGCTGGGGCGCTCAAGCTTAACCTTAAGCCCACCCCTCCCAATGAAGGGAAATCTCTATGCACATGTAGGAAATGAATGTGAGAACATACCCCCCTGTCCAAGTAATCTTCTGGAACCGCGGCGCCTAGTTCTTACGAGTATCTTTTTTGTCTGGAGTAATCGTAAAAATATCATTCCATGCAGGGCCCCGTTGCATAAATCTTATCATTGTTGGTAGATTTTACTATCAATATTAACTATCATGGCAACATCAGTCATTAGCCAATCAAATCAAGGTTTCCATGGAAGTTACTATTAATGGCAAAGTTTCCATCAATAGCTTTATGCAACGCGTCTCTATAGTAGTATTAAGAAAATACAAGCTTTGCTTTTTGACAAACTCCTCTTATGTTATGTCCCCTCCATCCAGTGGCGGAGAAAGAAAGGAAAATAAGTTAAAGATGAAAACAGAGGGAAATTGAAAGAAAAGATTGAAAAAAGGACGAGAAAAGAACACGATATATAGGCCCTTCCCTAATCAGAGGCCTTGTGAACAAGTGTAATCGTTGTTCAATGAGACAGTGTCCCCCCATGGGTGGACTCAAGCTATACTGACTCCGCCCCAGAATTACTCTTATTGTCAATGTTGTTTCACTGCGTATGATTCATGATTATGTGCGTGGTAGATATACGTGTATTTTGTTATGTTTCCTGTTTGTTTGTTTTTAATGGGGAAATAAATGTGCTTGGCATGTAATTTTATATTTTACTTTCATTTTCATATTCATTGTTACTCATCAACACGAAAGACTAATTAACTACAACAATCGTCACATGATTGTGTTATCAAAACTTGTATTAATAATTATTGCACATACATATATAAGTACCTTGGCGTATAGTGGGGGCAAAATATAAGGGGTCTCCACTTTTATCAAAGTCAAGTTTATATCACGGCTAGCAAGCTTTTGAATTAAATTAAATCAAAGCATAGTCAATTATATATTCTTGTTTGGATTTTTTTAGCAAGTTGCATATCCACATTAAACAGGGTAGAGATGGGGGAATCTTCCCAGACGGGGATACGCTATTATGTCTGGGGCAGCCCCAGGGGCCGTAGACCCCTTGGAAGTTGTGGGGGTTCGGGCCTTCAAGCGGAGGGGAGGAGGGAGGAGGGGTGAAGGGGGCGTGCATCGGCTTCATTTCATGATCGATATATATATATATTTACTGAACACAACGTAGACTTGAAAATGCTATGGGGGGGGGGCGGGAATGCTACAGTAACTATGTTTGTGCTGTGCTGTGCAAAATGCTCATAAAGCCCGTGTCATTTCCTCGTTATAAACATCATTCAGTGACCTGCATTAATTGCTTCAATTAGATACGATACACTTTGTCCATATAGACAATTGTCTTTTTATAATCTGCAACAAGTCATCGTGTAAGAAATATATCAATGTGTAAAATTGGGAATGTCATCATTAATATGGATAATTCTTTTCTTCAAGCGGAGGGGTGGAGGAGGAGGGGTGGAGGGTGGGGGCGTGCGTCGGCTTCATTTCTGATCGATATATTATATTTACTGAAAGACTTGAAAACTACAGGGGGATGCTATACAGTATAATTATGTTTATGCTGTGCTGCGAAAATGCTTATAAAGCCCGTGTCATTTTCTGGTTATAAACATCATTCAGTGCCCCGCATTGCTTCAAATAGATACGATACACATTGTCTATAGACAATTGTCTTTTTATAATCTGCAACAGAATCATCGTGTAAGAAATATATCAATGTTTTCAATTGGGAATGTCATCATTAATATGGACAATCCTTTTCTTCTTCCAGATTGTACCCTGTTCAGTGCCACAATCAAAATAATTGTCAAATTGAACTTTCCAATAGTCTTATTGACATTTATACAACACCTACGTAGATCCTTGTCATTTGATTGGAGGATTGTTGGTCACATGATATTCAATAAATAATACTATTGCACGACCGTGCATTTTTGGTTATATTCGCCGTGCATTTTTGGTTATATGCAGACTGCGACGCGTACGTACCTCTCTGCCCTGTACGTATCCCATTGTTATTAGCTGCGCGCATCTGACGCGAAGGCAATCTGAATGTAATCGAGAAGGCCTGAATCCAACTTTAATTTATCTTTAATATAAGGAGGAAAGCATAATTTGTTGAAAGATGTTGTATAAAACAAATAATGAATGGTTTTCATTCGTTCAATAGTGCAAATATTTTCATTCGTTGAAAGATTAACGTTAATTCTATTCAACTCGGCTGACGCCTCGTTGAATAGAACGTTAATCTTTCAACTCATGAAAATATTCGCACTATTGAACTCATAAGCATTCATTATTTGTATAATAATAATCCCTTTGGTTAAAGTAGATTTATTTTTATGTAAGACGTGAGTGTCAGGTGAGCTGTATTCATTAACGTACGGCTTAAAGTACTTTATGAGGTAACAATGCAACATAAACACCTACACATTTTAGTTGCAGATTATTTCTACTGACAGGTTACATTGTTCAAATTCCATTATCGAATTACCACTAAACAATAAAAGTTGATGCTGAACAATCTATTTAGATGAGTTTCGTTTCGTTTATTTATTTTTTTATTTTAGCACGGTGGCATATTTATACTTCAGCCATATGGCTATTCTTCAGCATGGCCGTGCACAGTGGCGGATCAGGGGCCGGGGCCCGGTCCCCTCCCTAGAAAAAAACAGTTAAAAACACCCTTTTTTTGAAAAAAAAAGAAGTTGGGCCCCCTCCCCTAGCGCCCAAGGGGGGGAGAGGCGGTGGAAAAAAATAACCCTTCCCGTAGGGAAAAAATTTTTTCGGGTGCCAAAAAAAAAAAATTGTGCTCACTACCCCTGGCGCCCAAGCGGGGGGGTGGTAGTGGAAAAAAATTACCCTTCCCGGAGGAAAAAATTTTCGGGTGCCAAATTTTTTTTTTTGCTCACTACCCCCACTGAGCGAAAAATCAACCGGTACGATTTTCAAACTTTCGCACGAAGTGGGCCCCTTTTTAGGCCCCCTCCCTTGCCGCCGGCTGGATCCGCCCCTGGCCGTGCATGTATAAAAGTAACTTCTGAGTAACTTCTGACCGTGCGAATAGGCCATATACCTTTAAGCCTATACTAAATATACAGAGGTCACCTTACTAAAAGAAAGCATTTCAAACAGTGGCATGACCTGTATGATTGCAACTGTTTATGCTCGGATAGTTCCACTTTATGTATTCCTGGTCGCCCTTGCCCAGGTTCAAGCCCAGGTAGAGACCAATGGCGCTGAAGATGAGTGTAGGTGTAAGATCCCCGGAATGTTCCACGTTGATCTCGAAGAGGTACCTGTTGATGGCCCTCCAGTAAGCATCGTCTGTGTATCTCTGGTATTTTGCCATTTCGTACCTGAACCGCTTCCAGACGTGCTCAAGGTTCAGCCCGCCTATCGCAACGCACGGGACCACGAAAAACATAATCTTCTGGGTGCTGACGAGAACGTTGAGGGAGTTCATCAATGGGAGGTTTTGGGGGTCCATGTCGGGGTTGCTATAGATGAGATAATTCCACGTCAGATGAGCAGTTAGTCCCCAAGTAGCAACGACCATGGTGAAAGCCATCCAAGATCGGATCAGTCGACGTAGAATGTTGTAATGCGCGTAGAATTTTGATATTCGACTGCGCACCGCGTCAACGTTTTTCGCACGTGCCTGATCACGCGCAAAAACGGAAATCTCCCGTACCTCGCATTCAAACGAAATGCGCTCGATGTGGATGAGATAGCAAAAAGACCCGTAGAAGATGTAACCGAGAAGAGCGTTCCAGTGGGTGATTTCTTTGTAGACGGCCGTGTGAGGGCAGAATGTGAAGTAGTAGTCGTTGGCAAATCGGAGCATGGCGTTCATGATCGGCCACGCGAGGAAGCAGATGAGACGAAACCAGGACAGGCCTTTCGCGCCGAAACGCGAGCTAGTCAAAACCGCCACGCGCATCGACAGGAAGCCACGGAAGAGCGGGTAGCCCCGCCGGAAGCGCCGTCCCAGGGTGATGTAGAGAATCCGAGCGTAGAAAAAGCCGAAAGGAAGGACCATGACTTGCAAGAGGAAGGTGAAGTAAGATACAAGATGAAGAATGTCGCTTTTCCTGCCCCAGTAGAGTCTCAAGTAATTCTGGAAATCGTAAGTCATCAGAGAGCATGACATAAGAAGGTACAGGACAGCGATGACGTCAGAGGTCAGACAACCTAGGAAGTGTCACCAAAAACAAACGTATTTAATCTTAGGTACTCTAACCCATTTATTAAAATTACTTGTAAGACAGCTGACAGCCTGACAATGTATCCGAATATTCGATGTATTTTCGACGTACCAGCCTAATTATTAAACTGGTTTAATTCTTTAATCCATATACCATTGCTCAACCGTAGGTGGTTCTCGATCTACACGGACACTCTTTACCCGGGAGAGAAATGGGAGTCTGGTATCTCCCTCTTGCTTTATATACTTTCTCTTCTATTTTCCCTATTCCATTGTATACGTGTTGTACGTGCCCCTACCCCGCCCCACCCTACCCCACCCCCTTGGACGCTTCACCATTTATATCGGTGACGTTCTAAGGCAATGTGACACATACACACCAATACGAAACCTGCAGAATCATTAATATTAATCAATGAAAGTAAAAGGTAATTATGAAATATATCGTGTGATGATGATACTAATTATTGTTCCTCATAATCGGTTTACAATGATGATAAAGAAGCCATTATGCGCTTTATAGTTTTATATATTGAGTAATAATTGCACTGTATTAAATAGCCGGCAGCCAAGTGCACTGTGATCAAACGCATGAGGTATCAATATCTGAGTTTTGGAACGTTCGGGGAGGAATTACAATCTAGTATAATATCAAAATATGAACGTCTCTCGGGACCCCTCTGCTGCATGCGGGCCATGGGGCCAGTTAAAAGAAGCCCCCAAATGCGTTTTTTGTTCCATCAAACGAGGTATTTCTTGAAACCAATGTTAACTAAATGTATGAATGCCGCAGAGCACGGAATGGCCAATGCTAGACAAATTTTCTGCTGCTTTGGGTCCGCCAGACGCCCCCAAATGTGACCCAAATGCCCATTATCGTATAAAGCATTGACCCAGATTACATTATACAAGGTACCACTCAAAACCAATTTAGAATGCTCGGGTTAATTTTACAAACTACGGAAATCATCATCCCAGACAAATTTCTGCTGCATATTATAATTATATATGGGACCATGCAGAGACACATTAAAGAGCAACCATAAGTTTGGTGTCATATGAAATGAAATTAAATTACCTACATTTTGATACTAATTTTGACGGAATTGGTATTATATAACATCACAATTTCTAAGTAAAAATTATGAATTTTATCAAAAAACGTTATTTTCCATATATCAAAATCCGAGAGGTGTATTTTTTCGTAACTTTCCAGGATTTTTTTCTTTATATTTCAATGTTTTTATTGATACTCTTCAGTTAACAAAACATATTCCATGGAAGGATACAATAAATCTTTTGAATTATTGATGCATAAAATTACATATAAATCGATAGGTTGAAACATCTGTTTATGAAATATGATAAAGAGGTCATCAGGTCAACAATAATTACAGTGAAAAGTCAAAACTAATCAAAATCAAAAGGTGGTACATAACATGTATCATCTTTAGATTTTGATTAGTTTTTTTATTATACTTTGTGGGTGCTTTCCTAAAAATTCTACTATGACTATTTATGTTTTCATCCAGAAAAGATAAGTCAAACATGGACAACAAAACTTTAGTTTCATTCCAAAGTTCTAAAGTTTCTGAATTTTGCAGCCAAACGTACATTCTGGAGAAAGCTTTATATGCATTTTAAAAAGCTTGTAACTAAACAACGGAATATTTTGCAGAACTTTAAACTGAAACTCTCGTGTTTTGTATCAATATAGTTGCATTGATCATAATTTTTCGTATTTTACACAAATCAGTATCAATCAGATCATACTTATTTTTCAAACGAAAAGCGCTCAGAAATTGACCACTTCAATAAAATTTACATAAAAGAGTTTACTTTTTATCACCTTAACATGTCTCAACTCAATAGGCATTATAATATCTTTAGTAATAACCTTTATTTCATATTTGTGAACCTGACTAACTTTTTGATCACTGCCCTTCTTTGTGTATGAAGCTACTCCTTGAAGTACTAAATAGTCATTCCCATTTATGTTGAATTAATTTTTCAACAAGTCGTATATTTTCATTGCACCATCTGGCTACATAATTATGATGTCTAGTTACAATTCCTTTTTCAAACAAATGTTTACAACAAACAAAAAATCATTTTATTGTCAATCTGTATCTCAAAATTATTCCATATATCCTGATTAGTATAAGATTCATCCTCTACAGATGAGCGTATCCGTGACCAATTTTCCAAAATAGAGGCATAGAATGGAGGTAGCTGTAAGTTTAACAGATCAGTATCAAAGTTGCAGTTAAGAAGAAATGTACCACCATATTTCTGTGTATAATAGTTAAAAATATTAAACCAAGCTTAACTGCTTTCATTCTTAAAATCGAAGTTTAAATGTTGTGCCAAGATTACGGATTTGACATCAACCATTTTGAGACCTCCTTTCTCAACATGTTGTACGTGACCGTATATAAGGACATTCCGTCTATCTTTGTCCTTCCCTTTCCATAGAAAATCGTAAAATATAGTCTCAAATTCTTTCACAACCCAGCTGGGTATAAGAATTGATGAGAATAGGTTAATGAACTTAGATATACCGAAAGATTTAACATTCTGTATTTAACAAATAAAGTTAATTTCTTTGTTTCCAAAGTGATGTGAAGTAGTGGCAAGCAAACCCCTCTTTTGTGACTTTGGCCCTCCGCTTAGAATGGAGATTATTAATCTCTTAAGACAAATGTTTGTGTCATAAAAATATTTCTGATGAGCTTTGTCATTTATTTTATCGTTACTATATATTGCCATTCTTTTATTTTTTATCAGAAATAATAATTCTTTATTTTATGGAGAATTTTTGAGAACATAATTATGTCAGACTCGTTTCTTGGTATCAGGTTTATATACCGAATTAGAATGTAAATATTCAATTATGTGAAGCATATACCTACGTTTTCTTTCTTCGTTGTTGTTGTCGTCGCATTCTTTGTCGTTTTCGTCGATAGATTCGACTGACGAATTGACGGCCCAGGTTGGTTCTGGCTGGTTTCTAAGATCGTCGTCATTCGGTAATATGGTGACAACTGTCTGCTCTGTCTCCAGTCTGGTCTTTGGCGATATCGTCGTCCTCCTTTTCGTTGAAGGGCTCCATAGCCCGAGGAGCCCGAGGGTGAGTTGGAGAACGAGTGGCAAGGAGTGGCCGGAGTCACGCGCGCGCTCATTTTCTTGGCTTCGAGGACGACAGCAGGTAGACGATGATGTTGAAATGCTTGAGCTGTCGGACAAACAAGTCTCCCGGCAAGTCTCTCGCAGCAAGGGAGCATGCTCATTGAAATGGTGAGGAAATGTATGATCCATGGAGCCAGATTAAAGTGAAGAAATAAATAAGAAAAACATCTGGATAACGATGGTAACGCGATTTTCAAATGGTTTGTATGCAACTGTTCAGTAAGCCTGCTGTTGCGTGAACTATTTAAAATCACCACAGCGATTGAAATCCCATTGAATCGATTTTTCAAGAACTACGCTCCAAATGCAGAAACTATTCTAAGATTACAACCACTTGAAAGTAATTGTACCCAGTGGCGTAATGAGCAAAAACCTTTTTGGGGGCAGAAAAAAAAATCCGCATCACCACCAGGTGGCATAATGGGCAATTGTGTTTTAAGGGGGATGCGGATATTGATGATAACGGTCAAGATGTGGGCCTATGTTTTAGCTATGGCATAGGCCTACTGTTTTTTGTTATGTTGATTATTCATGAGGCTAGAGTACTTTGCATCTACCCACTATAACAAATTACTTGATTACTTACATTAATGTTCTTCACACTTTGAGAAATGAGATGATAAGTTAATATCCCACCCATTATCCAGGGGCGGTGGAGTGTCTTCATGTTACAAAGTGTGGGGGGCACCAACAAAAGGGCACTTTCTGGAAAAAGGGGCACCTATAAAGGGAAACCTCAAAGTGAAAATATGCCATTTGTAGACATTGGTATATATCCCTACATTATGATTACATTATCAGGGATAATTTCAATGTTTGTTTCTCTCTTTACATGATCCAAGATACTGCTCAAGCATCATACTTTGCAGTTGGGTGTGATAATCTGAATATGTTTATTTGCGAGCGAGCGAAGCGAGCGCAACAATTTCAAGATTTGTGAGGTAACAGTGCGAAAAACTACATCTGATAAATAGGGGAAAACCATTCTGATGGGGTTTTAAGCACAATCTAATCATGAAAGACTGAAAAGATATTTAATAAGACACAACTTAATCAACTTTAAATGCGAGTGAGCGAGCTTTGGGCGAAATTAATGAAAAAATTGCTCTTAGTTGCTTTAAATTATGAGCACATTTTATGGTGAAAGGAAAAAGGGGCACGAAGCTGAAGGGAAAATGACACTTATTAGAAAAGAAAAGGAGCACGTGTCAAAGTATGAAGGGAATTATCAGAGGTGAAAATGGAGCACTTCTCTCACCTGATAAGGGGCACTCACCAGAGATGAAAAAGTGCACTTATGAGAACACCATGGGCGTTTATTACGCAGGAGAATTAGGGCAATTATCAGAAGGAAAATGGCACTAGTTAGGAATGATAAGGGCACGTGTCAAAATAACAGGGGCACTTATCAGAGATGAAAAGGGGCACTTATTACAAAGTTAAAGGGGCACTTCTTAAATTTAAATAAGGGCACTCACCGGCGATGAAACGGGGTACTTATAAGAATAAAAAGAGGCACTTGTCAAAATTTAAGGGACATCTCTCAGATTTGAAAAGAGGCACTTATAAGAATGTGGAACGGGCACCTATTTGAATTTTAAAAAGGGCACTTATCTGAAGTAAAAGGGGGCACCTATTCTATGTAAAGGGCACTTTGGGGTTTTTTGCCTGGCTATAAATTTTGGAATTTGTCATTTTCCAACAAAGGCAAAAAAAAATATAATTAACAAAAAAGTGAGAAAAAAAACCCTGAAAATCATGTCATTTCAGCAATATTCGTAAATCACTGGTATCGAATTAGAAATAAAACACGTTTGAATTTTATTGGGGAACCCAAGCC
Source organism: Mesocentrotus franciscanus (assembly GCA_037976565.1). Taxonomy (NCBI): domain Eukaryota; kingdom Metazoa; phylum Echinodermata; class Echinoidea; order Camarodonta; family Strongylocentrotidae; genus Mesocentrotus; species Mesocentrotus franciscanus. Next base: position 23,988,301 of record CP137676.1, read on the forward strand.
CCCCCCCATCAGTACGCCAGTGATTGTACCTATTGTAAAGGGCAAGAGGCTGTCACAAGGTGTTCGTTTGCTCTATAATAAATCTATACATTAATCTCACCCCAAATTTATTTTGCCTAATTTATCCATTCAGTGACAGAAAGCAAAGTCATCTTGTGCAATGTTCAAGAATAGTAACTCGTCCCAAATAGAAATTAAACTTGGACAGTTTGAACTCATAGGGTAGGAATAAGGATATCCGGGATGTGTTGAGTGATTGAAAGTATATCATTAGCAAATTAATTATCAAGTTTGTATTTGTTGTATCGATATTATGAAAACTTATTTAAAAGTATTACTCAGCTTTATTTTCTGAGCTGCAAAGTTCTCTCACTTTCGATGTGCCGAAGCTTCTTGTACTAACTATTCACGTGCCAATCTCACATATTTTTTTTAATGTGATGCAGAATCTGTATATTTCATTGCACAATGCTCCACAAGGAAATATCATATGATATGCGGTTAACTAGTGCCAATGTTTGGAGCGTGAATCAAGCATTCTTAATTAGTATCTGACAATTATTATTTTATAATATGCTACCTTAGAACTTTTTAGAAAATTTAAGATTTTGTCAAGGATCCCTTCTAACTTTTATAATATCAGCAGTAAACAAATGAGGAACAGAAATTTCAAGGAAAAAATAAACTCACTTTTATTTTCAATAATTTGCAAGCTAAAATTTATTAAAGTTTGGTATCTTTAGAACGAGTAATACATTCCCTTCAAGTTTCACACAACGTTTTGTAACATATACGATGTGTAGAAGAGCAGGTGTTGAAAAGTAAGCATTATTCAAATTTTGGTCAAATTTCTTCTTCTTCTCTTCTTGTGTTTCTTCCTGCGATGATTTCGAAGATCAGTGGTAATACAAAGGGTGGTTGCCCTAGGGGGTAGTTGTCCTAGGGGGTAATTGTCCTAGGGGGTAGTTGACTGGGGGTGGTTATCCGGGGTGGATGTTCAGGGGGTAATTGTCCGGATACGCTTTAAAAGATGTTATTTTGGCACTGCGACCTCACAAATCTTTAAATGTTTGCTCGCTCGTTTCCCAAATCAGTATCCAGACCATCACATCCAACTCTGAGGTATGGTCCATAAGCAGTATCTAGGACCATGTAAAGAGAGAAACAAAATATTGAAATCATCCCTGATAACGTAATCGCAATATCAATGTCTAAAACTTGTATATTTTCGCTTTAAAATACAACTTTGTAGTTGCCCCTTTTTCCAGAAAGTGCCCTCTTTGTTGGTGCCCCCCACTTTGGAAGTCGTTCCGCCGCCCCTGGGTTCGAATAGGGTTTATTCATCGTAAGGAGCTTACATAATGTAAAGTAGTCTAGCTCCACCTCTTTTGAAAACATAACGGTGGAGTTCAATGATGCTTCGAATCAATCGCCATCATATACGGAGCCCCGGAAGGGGGGATCTTTATTAAAAAAGAGGGGGAAAACTATAATTTTAGTCGGACGTATCATAGTCGAGAAAGAGTTGGGAAATGTGATTAGCGTAGCCACGGGGGGAAAGGGGCTCGCTTAATTCCCTTCAAGTTTCACACAACGTTTTGTAACATATACGATGTGTAGAAGTGCAGGTGTTGAAAAGTAAGCATTGTTCAAATTTTGGTCAAATTTCTTCTTCTTCTCTTCTTGTGTTTCTTCCTGCGAAAAGTCGAAATCTTGCATACATAAGTTGCATACATGTAGCATAAGAGTTGAGCTTAAATATCAAGCAGAGCAGAAAGGGGCACGATCGAGTGAATCTTATGTAGGAAATTACTTGAAAATCAAACTTAAAGAAACACATAATCTCATCAGAAGAAATAAAATCATCCTTCCAAACCTAAATGAGGAGAAGCACAGGTATTATCTTATTCGGTAAAGCGACTGTCTGAAGGAAAAGTTCCCCTTTTTCTTTCTAATAGGCACCCATTCTACATGCTTATACAACTTGTGATAAGTGCCCCCTTTACCTCTGATAATTGCCCCCATTCAAACCTGAGAGGTGCCCCTTTTAATTTGACAAGGACCCTTTTCCTTTTTAAGAGGTGCCCCTTCCGCTCCTAATAAGTGCCCCTTTTATTTTTGACACGTACCCCCTGTTTCTTTATATGATAAGTGTCCCTATTCCTTGTGGTCAGTGCCCCAATTTTATTTTGATAAGACAGTGTCCTTTCCCCTTTTCATAAATGCCCCTGTTCGCCTCTGATAAATGCCCCTATTAAAATCTGATAGGTGCCCCTTTTCATCTCTGGTAAGTGCCCCTTTTCACTTCTGATAATTTCCCCTATTCAAATCTGAGAGCAGCCCGTATTACTTTGAAAAGTGCACCTTTTCCTTTGTAATTAGTGCCCCTCCCCTTTTGATATTTGCTCCTTTTCCTTTTTATCAAGAGCCCTTTCCCCATCTCATAAATTCTCCTTTTCACCTCTTATAAGTGCCCATTTTATTTTGACACGTGCACCCTTTTCCTTTCAAATTGGTGTATTGTTTCCTTCTGATAAGTGCCCCCTTTCCTTTTTAATAAGAGCCCTTCCCCTTTCATAAATGCCCCTGTTATCCTCTAATAAATGCCCCTATTAAAATCTGATAGATTCCCCTTTTCCATTCTCATTTTTCATCTCGAGTGAGTGCACCTTTTCAGGTGCGAGAAGTGCCCCATTTTCACCTCTGATAATTGCCCTTTTTACATTGACACGTGCTTCTTTTCTTGCTAATAGATGTCACTTTCCCTTCTGATAAGTGCCCCCTTTTCCTTTCTCTATAACATGTGCCCCTAATTCAAAACGACTAAGAGCAAATTTTTCTTTAATTTCCCCAAAGCTCGCACGCTACTCTTGCAAACATTTATAGTTGACGTAATTATGTTACTTATTAAAGGACTTTTCAGTCTTTCGTGATTAGATTGTGCTTAAAACCCCACCAGGCTTGGTTTTTACCACTTTAAAAGGGTTCTAGGACACCTACCCCCTGGACATCCAACCCCCCGCCAGATAACCACCCCCAGTCAACTACCCCCTAGGACAACTACCCCTAGGGCAACCACCCTCTAGGACGACTACCCCCGGGACAACTACCCCTGGACAACTACCCCCAGACAACTACCCCCTACGACAACTACCCCCTACGACAACTACCCCCGGACTACTACCCCAGAACACTACCCCCTACGACAATCATCCTTTAAGATGTTATTTTGGCACCGCGACCTCACAAATCTTAAAATGTTTGCTCGCTCGTTTCCCAAATCAGTATTCAGACCATCACATCCAACTGTGAGGTATGGTCTATAAGCAGTATCTAGGACCATGTAAAGAGAGAAACAAAATATTGAAATCATCCCTGATAACGAAATCGCAATGTAGGAGTACAAATGTCTAAAATTTGTATATTTTCACTTTAAAATATAACTTTGGAGTTGCCTCTTTTTCTAGAAGTGCCCTCTTTGTTGGTGCCCCCCACTTTGGAAGTCGTTCCGCCGCCCCTGGGTTCGAATAGGGTTTATTCATCGTAAGGAGCTTACATGATGTAAAGTAGTCTAGCGCCACCTCTTTTGAAAACATAACAGTGGAGTTCAATGATGCTTCGAATCAATCGCCATCATACGGAGCCCCGGAAGGGGGGGGGGGATCTTTATTAAAAAAACAGGGGAAAAACAACTATAATTTCAGTCGGACGTATCATAGTCGAGAAAGAGTTGGGAAATGTGATTAGCGTAGCCAGGGGCGGATCCAGCCGGCGGCAAGAGAGGGGGCCCAAAAGGGAGCCCACTTCGTGCGTAATTGTTATTTTTTTCAACCACCACCCCTTGAGCGCCAGGAGGGGCCCATCTTCTTTTTTTTACAAAAGGCTGTTTTTTACCTATTTTTTTTCTAGGGGATTCGCCACTGAGCGTAGTCACGGGGGGGGGGGAAGGGGTTTGCTTAATACAGGCTCTGTATTAAATAAACAGAAAACAAAAACTATAATTTCAGTATGACAGGGTAGGGAGCTTTTGCAAGTTTTCACTCGAAATAATGCAATCTGATAAATACCTTGGATGGAAATTTGATAAACTAAAAAGTTGTAGGTGTTTTATGTTATATTGTTTCCATTCTGTCGTTATTTGTCATATTATTCGAAACGTTCGGAGCTTGTTTTTGTATTATCTATAAAATGTAATTTTGTTTTCTATGAATTTGTTGAACGGAGTCACAATAAATAATATTCAAAACAAAGAAATACCCTTCCGGGGCTCCGTACCATCAAGATTGTTAAAGGCAATTGTTCTTAACGAGAATATCAAATGTTTTAATACCTATTTACAATTTTGTATAGGCCCCAGATTATTTTGACCGATTCTGTAATTTAGTTTGTAGAAAGCTAGATATCTGCCTCCGAGCAGTTCATCCTCCCTAAAAAGTGAAATAAAATAAAATTCGATGTGTGAACTAATCTTCATCCCTGATATCGGAATGAGCATATTATAATTATAGGGTCCTGTAAATAACACAAAAGTGATCGATTAACCAAGGCCTAGCTGTGAGACATAATCTAGCAAGTTATTATTTTTTTAAAGTAGGGCTATGTCACCACACTATTAAAATATGCCCAGTGCATGGTTCCACATTACCTATTACAGGAACCAGCCGCGGATCCAGGATTTCTTAGGGGGGGGGCCTAAATTTGAAATTATGCGAGCCAAATATTGGTACGTAACGGTGACCAGCAGTGGCGTAATTAGCAAAAACGTTTTTTTTTTTGGGGGGGGGAGACAAAAAAATCCGCATCACCCCACTCTTACATGCATGCCCGCTGAACGTTTTTCAAAGTGGGTGGGGGGGGAGGCTAAAGTATTTACGATCAGGTAGAGCGTATCGTAAATTGGCGTGGGGTCTAGGGGCAAAGCCCCGGCGAGGGTCAAGGGGCGAAGCCCCCTGAAGACCAGGGGGTATGGGCATTTATTACGGTTAGATGAGCATATTTCGATACCTTATTCATGACACTGGCAGGTCACTAATCGGCGTGGGGTCCAGGGGGCGGAGCTCCCGTAAGCTCAGGGGTTTTAGGCATTAAATTACCGTAAGATGAGCAACTAGGGGCACGCCTTAGGGCCCTAGGTGGGGTCCAGGGGGCAGAGCCCCCGAAAGCTCAGGGGTTTTAGGCATTTAATTACGGTCAGATGAGCATATTTTGATACCTTATTTGTGCACTGGCAGGTCACTAATATTGGCGTAGGGTCCACGGGGGCGGAGCCCGCGGAAGCTCAGGTTTTTTTTGCAATAAATTACTGTCAGATGAGCATCCATTGAATGGGTCTCCAGGGGGCAGAGCCCCCGGAAGCTCAGGGGTTTTAGGCATTTAATTACGGTCAGATGAGCATATTTTGATACCTCATTATTTTGTGACACTGGCAGGTCACTATTCTTTCTTTCTTTCTCTCTTTCTTTCTATTTCTCTTTAATATACTTTTCCACAAAAAGTGTGGGGGGCTCGAGGCCCTCGAGCCCCGCCGTTTTGCGGCCCTGACATGTAGGCCTCTAAATAAGCATATTTCTTGCCTGACTGTAAATTTAGGAATTTGTCATTTTCCAACAAACGCATAAAAAGTATAATTTACTAAAAAGTGAGGAAAAATCTCGGAAAATTATGTCATTTCAGCAACATTTGTAAATCACCGGTATCGAATTAGAAATAAACCACCTTTGAATTTTATTTGGGGGCAGGCCCCCCCCCAAGCCCCTGTCAGGACGCCAGTGCCCCCCCCCCCGATCTACACCTTGTTAGCGGGAAAAATCGCAACTGATCTCCCCTACCTTGCTTCTTTCTCTCTTTCCCTTCCCTTCCTTCTCTTTCTTTTAGATTTGTTGGGGGAAGGGCCTTTCGGCCGATCCACACGTTGTTGGCGGGATTAATCGCAACTGATCTCCCCTTCTTTTCACCCTTTTCTTTTCTTCTTCCTCTTTTTTTTGTTCCATTTTAGGTCTCCTCTTTCCCTTTCCTTTCCTTAAATAGTTCTCTTTTTTTGGCGGAGGCGGGGGGAGGCAAGGGCATTTTGGCTCCCCGATTCACAACTTGTTGGCGAGAAAATTGCAACTGATATCCCCTTCTTTTCCTTTCTTCCTCTTTTTTCTTTCCCTTTATCTCCTCTTTTTCTTTCCCTTTCCCTTTCCTTCCTTCTCTCTTATTTTTTTGAAGGGGGGAGGCAGCAGCCTGGGAGGCAAGGCCCTTTCGGCCCTCCCCCGATCTCCTTCTTTTATCCCCTTTTCCTTTCTTCTTCCTCTTCTTTATTTTTTACCTTTCTCTCCTCTTTCCCTTTCCCTTCTTTTCCTTCTCTCTCTCCTTTTTTTTTTTTTTTGCTGGAGGGGCAAAGCCCTGCCCCCTGGATCCGCGCCTGAAAGGAACTGTATGCCAAGGCACACCAATGCCCTTCTGTTAATTATTGTGATTATCTAATTACTTTTTGATGATGAATAGTTAACAATAGCGTTTAACCTAGGGCCTACATATCGTTTCTAAACCATTCCGATGTGGTTAAATGATGGGCCTCGCGCCCCGGGCCAAATTCTACGCAATAATTGCTAATTTCAAGCCATTTACATAAATGTAATGTACGCCTAAATCCTAAATCAATCCAGTTTTCATTCAATACAGAAATCGATATTATTATTATTATTATAATGGGTATTATTTTTGTGTTAATGTATATATTTCTGTATTTCACGTAGGCTGCTCCTATATAGATCTAATAGTAATATATTGTTCGAATTCCCGCAACCCTTCCTTCGTATACTGTTTCGATGGTACTGGCGACCGGACCCCCGGGACCAGACCTAGCTCTCCTCGATTCGCTACCCACAATCATGTCAACAAATCATGTATGCATTGAGCGCATAGAGAAATATGTATCTCTGTGATTAATTAATTGAGCGCGATCGCGAGCATCGCGCGCGTATATGGGGGTACGCCTGTACGTACCCGTACATGTACCGTATCGGTACTATACGTATACGATACCCGTATACAGTTCATGTACGTGTATGGTTGGCCGTCGCCGTCAAAACGCATGCCAAAACAATACGCGTGCAAGTCAGAACGTACGCATGGTTCTTTCATAACGTACGCGTGGGTCCATCATAACGTACGCATGGTTCTGAAAGAACGTACGTATGGACATTTTCTATTATACTTCTATGAAATTCTTAACGTACGCATGGTTTTTGCATAACGTACGCGTGGTTCTGTCATTACGTACGCGTGGTTCTGTCATAACATACGCGTGGGTCCCGGAAAAAATGTAACTCATAGACAGAACCACGCGTACGTAAAGACAGAACCACGCGTACGTTATGCAAAACCATGCGTACGTTATGACAGAAGCACGCGTACGTTATGACTATACTACGCGTACGTTATGAAAGAACCATGCGTACGTAATTCAGCTGTGTGTATTAACTGTAATACTAAACAGTCGTATAACCAATGAGAAAGCTTGTTGTATTGTGTGGATAAAGCTGAATTTCCGCCGTTCTTTTATTTGCCGGCCGAGCATGCTTTCCCGTTTACAAAGGGGGTGGGAGGAGGGGCGTTAATGGGATATAAGGGAGTGGGATAAAATGGTATAACAGGAGGGGCTGCCGAGGGGGCGTTAATGGGATATAAAGGAGTGTATATTACCTACTTCGCGTTTTAAGTTTTTTAAAATATTAATTATGAACATGGGCAGGATTGTTTGAGGGTGATGAAAAGGATTAGGGCTTAGTGATGTAGCGGATGGTTATGGACTAGTGTATGGGCTGGGGGTTGTTGGGGGTTCAGGGGAAATAAAGGATTTTATTGTGTGCACCTACATGTCAGGTCGCCCGTCAGAGAGCTCCAATTGATTTGTCAATTTTGTTGTAATGCGTTGACAATCGCGATCAATTATGATACCAGTTTTATTGTGAATTGTCATGGAACTTGCTGGACCATTTATGCTGAAATCTGGTATTGAATTGTAGTGTATTTTATGACTTCAAATTGATGCTGATAGATGCTGCCAATGCTGGAGTGATATAGCAGCCATACTATTACATGTAGTGCCAGTGGTATGTTTAAAGTACATTGAACTCTTAATCTGATTACCTGTTTTCTTGACTTGGAGTTGGACAAACCAGTTCTGGATTGACAATGACCTACTTAAAAGGATTATCTTTTGTTGTGCTCTCCATCCTTTTGTGCTCATCTCTTTGTGATTGGCACCATTCTTCATGTCCAGTATCTACGCAGCGTACCAATGATTCTGTGTCAAACTACACATACAGGTATGAGCAAAAAGTGAAAGTGCTGAAGTATTTTGGATTCCGTATCCTGTATTATGGAAACACTACGTCAACATTTCAATTGGCTCTTATCGTATGTGGAGATGTGAACCCCAACCCAGGCCCGTCCCCTGGCATACGTGAACAACATGAACAACAACAACAACATGAACATCATCAAACAAAGACGAGCTTACATCTGAGACAATATAATGCCTCTACAACCAGTAAACAGAGAATCAACCAAGATTTATGGAATACAATACAGAACTTGGGAATTGCTAGACACCGGAAAACCCATCGTGGGACAAAAGGACAAGGAAGAAGAAGAGGAAGAAGAAATATACAGTGTTCTATCTTCCAAACAGAGTACCATTCTAATAAAAAACGCTTAATGACCAGAAACGGATACCAGTTATCATCCGTGCACGTAAAGAATGTGTCAAACCAAGTCTCGAAAGACTTAAATGCTCAAAAGACACCAAAGAACTAAGACTTAATAATGTTTCCTACGATATACCTGTTGTGTTATTAACAAACCTACGATCTATTAACAATAAGGTAGACGAATTAGATATTGTATCAAGAAACCTTAATGCTGATGTTTTAGCATTAACAGAAACCTGGCTTAGCTCAGATATACCGCCAGAGTCGCTATCTCTCCAAGACTATGTCATGTTTTCCAAACCTAGATTAGGAAAGAAGGGTGGAGGAGTTGCATTATATGTAAAGCAATCATTCAAGCCCCAACCCCTACGTGTTAACCCACCTGATAATGTTGAAGCTATGTGGATAATGATGAGACCAACACGCCTACCCAGGGAAATGTCATGTATTATCATGTGTGTAACATATTTCCCTCCCAAGAACCCCAATGAGGAAGAATATTTGAATCATTTCATAACTGTCATTGATGACTTATTAATGCAACATCCTGATGCAGGAGTAGCTATTGTTGGTGACACCAATGATCTTAACATTCAACCTTTACTAAGGAATGATCGATTCACACAGGTAGTTAAGCAAGCTACCAGAGGTAATAACATTTTGGATAAAATAATTACAAATTTCGATCAGTTTTACTTACCAGTTTCAGTACTGTCACCTCTTGGTCTGAGTGACCACAACTGTGTGTTATGGAAACCTGTACAACCATGTAAAAGACCTAAGAGAACTGTCAAGAGAAGGATAGTCCGTCCATTAAGAGATAGTGGATTAAGAGCTTTTGGTCAATGGATCACAGGTCACACATGGGAAGAAATCTACCAAACAAAAGATCCATCTGGAAAATGCGGTTTATTACTTAGTGAAACTATGACAAACTTAGACCGACTCTTACCAACAAAAGAAGTACGTACCTACAATGTTGATAAACCGTGGATAACCTCACATGTTAAATCTCTAATCCAAAGTAGGCAAAAGGCCTTCAAGAAAAGTAACAAAACATTATGGCGTAAGCTCAGGAATAAAGTCATTCATTCCCTATCTGAGGCTAAACGTCATTATTATAGCACTCGTGTCAGTAAACTAAAAACTGAAAACCCATCAGCATGGTACAAACAAATAAAAATACTTACTAATAGAAATACCGACCCAGTAACTATTGATATCCCTGGTACTGATCCTAAACAACTTAAAGTAGCAGCGAATGCAATTAACGAACATTTTGTGTCAATTGCATCTGACCTTCCATCTCTTGACAGAGAGACATTACCAGCTTTTTACCATGTCCATGTTCATGTCCTCAGGTTCAAGTTTATGAGGTGTATTCAAAATTAAGAAAATTACAGACTGGTAAAGCTGGATTAACCAATGACTTACCTCTTCGGATTTTGAAAGAATTTGCATATGAATTGTGTGTACCTTTAACAGATCTGATCAACTCATCCTTTCAACAAGGGATAGTACCGCAACAGTGGAAGCAAGCTCAAATAACCCCTATTCCGAAATCATTACCAGCAACCATTAATAATCTCCGACCAATTGCACTAACAAGTCAATTTGCAAAAATTGCAGAATCTTTCATAGCCAAATGGCTCCTTGAGGATATCGTAGACGAAATTGACGCCCGGCAATTTGGAAACCGCCCTGGTTTATCGACCACTCATTATCTGGTTATTTTACTCCACAATCTTTATGAAAATGGTGAAAAGAGCAAGAGTTTATCCTCTGTTGTGTGTACTGACTTCACCAAAGCTTTCGACAGGCTGGACCATAACATTCTTATTAGAAAATTGATCAAACTCAATGTACGACCATGCATCATTGAATGGATTGTTAGTTTTTTGGAACACCGTCAACAGTGTGTCAAATACCAAGGCACTGTATCTCAATACATGCCTAATTATGCCGGTGTACCCCAAGGAACTAAATTGGGCCCCATCCTGTTTCTAGTAATGATCAACGATGCTTGTGAAAACATACCAATCGATTGCTATAAATATGTAGATGATCTTACCTTGTTGGAATGTCGTAAAGAAACCGATCCCTCTGACTTACCTGCTGTCCTCTACAGTTTGGGTCAGTGGTCCTGTCAAAATCACATGAAGTTAAATCCTTCAAAGTGTTTTTCACTTAGTGTGACATTCTCCAAAAATCCTCCTGCCGAACTAACTTTTTATATTGATGACTCACCCTGCAAAACTTCCAATCTGTTAAAATTCTTGGTGTCATTGTGCAATCCAATCTGAAATGGGATTTACATGTCACAGAAATCCTCAAAAATGTAATAGAAAGTTGTATATGTTTAGGCTTCTGAAACGATATGGACTGTCTTTAGCTGATCTGAAACTGGTATATACGGGCTACATTCGTCCTGTCATGGAATACTGTACCCCAGTTTTTAATGGTGGGCTTACACAGAAACAAATAAGAAGCTTGGAGCAAGTTCAAAAGAGTATGTAGAATCATGTTGGGTTCAAAATACACAAATTATACTAATGCTTGCCAATTATGTGACCTTTCAACGCTTGAATCCAGAAGGGAAAAGCTTTGTCTGGATTTTGCTACATCGTTAGCTAAACACTCAACATGTAGTACCTGGTTACCTCTTCGGAAAAACATACCCATCTCCTTACGCCATGCCTCTAGATATCAACAGTTCAAGTGCAAAACCAATCGTTTCCGAAATAGCCCCTACCTTACTTTGTCGATCTTCTCAATAAAGCCAAGCCCAATTAATCAAAATAGATGAATTAATATATATATTTTTAATTTGTATCATACTCTTTTCATAAATGTTGAAGTTTCCTGATTTTTACTCTCCATAAGATAATAACAAACCAATGTAACAAAAATACTGTTCCCTTTCCCTTCAATAGCCACTCTATATCTGAAAGGAAAAGAATGATAGAGTGCCATCATTGTATTGTATTTTTTTTAATATCATTTTTCTAAGCAATAATACAAATACTTGCAATATCAAACGTCAAAAATGTTATGAAAAGAATATTTTCATTTCTATTTTTATATTCGTATATTGTCTTAATGACTCTTTAAAAGTACATATATGCAATTTATATTTTTTGATGTACATGTACTTTTACAACTTCCTCTTTTACTTCTTTTCTTAATGCGTTTCTCCTCTCCGTATTTCTGACTCCATGTTATCTTCTGTTTTCTTATTTTTGCTGCCCGAGCGATATTACCATTAACTATATATATTTCAATATTGACAAATCAATTGTAACTGTATTTTATGTTTGAAATATGTAATGAGTCTTTTAATTGTACACATGACCAATTCAGCCATTGGGCTGCGACACATGTTTTTAATAAACCTTGAATTGAATTGAATTGAATTGAATTGTATATATTATACCTACTTCGTTTTAAGGGTTTTAAATTAATTATGAACAGTGAATAGGATTGTTTGAGGGTGATGATAAAGGGGCGGGCATAGCGATGTAGCCGTGATGGTAAGGGGCTAGCCTGGATGGGGCGGGGGTTCGGGGGAAATGAAGGAGTATATATATTACCTACTTTGTTTTAATGGGTTTTTATTAATTATGAACAGTGAATAGGATTGTTTGAGGGTGATGATACAGGGGCGGGCAGAGCGACGTAGCCGTGATGGTAAGGGGCTAGCCTGGATGGGGCGGGGGTTCAGGGGGAAATAAAGGAGTATATATTACCTACTTTGTTTTAAGGGGGTTTATTAATGATGAACAGGGGGCAGGATTGTTTGAGGGTGATGAAAAAGGGGTCGGCTTAGTGATGTAGCGGATGGTTATGGGCTAGTGTAGGGGTGGGGTTGTTGGGGGTTCAGGGGAACTAAAGGAGTATATATTATACCTACTTCGTTTTAAGGGTTTGCTTATTAATTATGAACAGCGAATAGGATTGTTTGAGGGTGATGATAAAGGGGCGGGCATAGCGATGTAGCCGTGATGGTAAGGGGCTAGCCTGGATGGGGCGGGGGAGGGTTCAGGGGAAATAAAGGAGTATATATTACCTACTTTGTTTTAAGGGTTTTATTAATTATGAACAGTGAATAGGATTGTTTGAGGGTGATGAAAAAGGGGTCGGCTTAGTGATGTAGCGGATGGTTATGGGCTAGTGTAGGGGGGTTCAGGGGAAATAAAGGCGTATAATTATATTATACCTACTTCGTTTTAAGGGTTTTATTAATTACAAACCTTGAATAGGATTGTTTGAGGGTGATGAGAAAGAGTTGGGCATAGTCAGGTAGCCTGGATGGCAAAGGACGGCTAAGTGGAGGGGTGGGGGTAAGGGAAAATAAAGGAGTTTATATTATACCTACTTCGGTTTAAGGGGTTTTATTAATTATGAACAGTGAATATAGGATTGTTTGAGGTTGATATGAGAAGGGGCGGGCATAGTCGTGTAGCCCGGATGGTTTGGGGCTAGCGGGGAGCCGTGGAGGGGATACCCGGGAGGGGCGTTAATGTTTTGTTATATTTACATTTTCTAAGGGGATAAAGATTGGGAATACTAAATATGTGCAAAAAACTATACACTTACATAGACATTTCGGGTTTCGGTTCGTTCAGCCGGGCGTCAAAGAAACAAAAATTAGAATGATAGAAGGCGCACAACTATTAGTGGGGTTCTTTAAAATTCAATTTTTAGACACTTCTAACTTTCCGATTTTACTTTACTGACGATTCTCGTTTATCAGATACTGATAATGAAAGCGATGATGATGGGTTTATTATGTAAATGTTACTCATATTGATAGCCTTGGAGATTACAAAGAATGAATGTAAGAATGCTTGAAGAGGGCAATCATGGAGTAGATGAATTTATCTGAAGCACCATGGTTGATAATCTATAGAAATCATTTTTTACAACATACAACGGATGCTCATTGTTCGATAAGTTCCGACACGCGGCCCTTTAGGGCTGAATATCCCCCTCCTAACCCGGATGTGCCCTTCTATAGAAAGCGGGACGTTTTAGGTCTAAAATTGGTTGTTAATATTTGATGATCGCAGATATATAGAGAGAGATTTAGTGATAATTGATACAAGGTGCTAGCATAGGCTATTTTGCGTTTATCCACACTGTTCCATAGAGTCCAAATCATGCACATAGAAAACGAGTGAAAGTTAATCTAAACATTACACAGCAGTAATGAGGATGGGGAGAGATAGATAGAGGGGCGAAAGGGGAGGGGAAGAGAGGGACAGAGACAGAGACAGGGAAAGTGAGAGATAGAGCCAGGGGCGGATCCAACCGGCGACGAGGGGGGGGGGGCGGCCCAATTCGTGATAAACTATTAAGCGGCGCCTCAGCGCCGCGTTCTGTGATTGTGCGGACAGGGGGAGTCTGAGGGGTCTGTGCCCCGCTGAGAAGCTCTTTTTGCCGGGATATCATTTAAAATAACTTTTTTCCAGCACGAATTTATGATGGGAGGAAAAGACTGCAAACACAAGAAGCGGAAATATGTGTGCAATCCGCATGGATATAGTACGCCGGTGTAACACAAAGTATTTAGGACATTGGTATTCATGACACCGGTACCTCTAGGTGTTGACGATTATAATTGACACGGTACAGTTTCCTAATATCTCAGGTATCACTTGATTGTCAAAATCAGTCAGTACAAGACTAGTACAGCAGTTGGGATGGGCAGACAGCAATCACTGGCGTCGTGCTTCAGCTTTGAACACCTTACATCAGGCCCCGGGGAACGTTTTTCAAAGTAGGGGGAGGGCTAAAGTATTTACGATCAGGTAGAGCGGAGCGTAACTTGGCATGGGGTCCAGGGCGGAGCCCCGAAGCTCAGGTGTTTTTTTAGCAGGCCAGGGGTGGCGGAGCATCATTCAGAGTGGGGGAGCACCAACAGTAAAGGGCACTTTCCGGGAAGCTTAATTTCTTTTCCCACCGCATTTGCGGCTTTATTTTTCAATAAACGCGCTCGCGAAGAGTCTAGCTAGCTAACTAAACCTGCGCATGCGCACATGGTAACCGTTAGGGTGACCAATAGGGTTATAATAATCATGCAAACCGACCTTCCATCAACCCATCGTTGGTTCAATCGGTAAGGATAGCATAACAAAACGTTGGAGTTGTGGGTTCGAATCTCAGTATTTATTCAGTTTTATTTTTGCCTTTATAAATAGTGAGGGAAAGCAAGAAATAATCAAAGTATAATTGTTTGTGACCTCTGTCCAAGCTTTCGTAGCTAGCTAGACTCTTCGCAAGCGTGTTTATTGAAATTGCGGTGGGAAAAAATTACGCTTCCGGGAAAAAGGGGCACCTACAAAGGGAAACCTCAAAGCGAAAATATACAATATTTTAGGCAATGGTATATACTCCTACATTGTAATTACATTATCAGCAGGGGCGGCGATCCCGGGGGACGGGGGAACACGTTCCCCCTCTCGATTTTTTTAGAGGGGGGATCGTCCCCCCGGAAAAATTGAAAAAGTGCACACACGAAAATGTATATATATTTATACTTATAGGATCTGGAGGGCCCAAGAGTGCAGCGTTTAGACAAATAAAAATGCAAAAATCTTCTCGCTCGGTATAGCTACGCTCCCTTGCATAATATCCTTCAAAATGTACAAGTAAATATTGTAGAAAAGCGAAGTGTGAAAAAAGTATATTGCTTGTTTTTATACTATGGTTTTGCTAAGGAATTTTATTTTTTAATACAACAAAACCTCAAAAACCTGTGAAGGGGTAGTCACTTCCGTCACCTTCACCCCTCTCGTTCGCTATGCTCCCTCGCACTGTCGTACTGATGGGGGCTTTGGGGCAGTTGCCCCTATATAATTCAAACGTGGTTTATTTCTAATTCGATACCAGTGATTTACAAATGTTGCTGAAATGGCATGATTTTCCCCTGAGCTTCCAGGGGCTCTGCCACCTGGACCCAACCAAGGTGCCTAAGGCGGGTCCCTGTTGCTCATCTGACCGTAATTTAATGCCTAAAGCCCTGAGCTTCTGGGGGCTCCGCCCCCTGGACCCCACCAGTGCCTTAAGGCGGGCCCCTGGATGCTCATCTGACCTTAATTAAATGCCTAAAACCCTTGAGCTTTATGGGGCTTCGCCCCTGACCCCCGCCTTTCCCGTGGACCCCACGCCAGTTTACGCTCCACTTCGATCGCTTTGCTCTACCTGATCGTAATTACTTTAGCCCCTTGAAAAACGTTCGCGGGGCCTGCATGTAACATGTAAGAATGGTGGTGGTGTGGATTTTTTTTTGCCCCCAAACTTTTTGCTCATTACGCCACTGCTCCCTCGTCCCTCGCATTTCGTCCCCCGGTCATGACAAGAAATCGCCGCCCCTGTCAAATAGTGTTATTTTTAAAAGATATATGTTTAATTTGATATTTCACATGTATGTACAATTTTTAATTATTGCAATATTATACTTATGTTTTTATACAGTTATTGTATTATACAGGGCTTTCTTGAAAAGCAGATCCATTGGCTTCCAGTGGAACTGAATGATATTACCCGGTTGAAAGAAATCATGAATAAATGAATAAATAAATGAATATAATTATGCGCAAATTGAAAAAGAAAAATTTAGACTGACAGTTCGTCTTTTGTGAATGGAGTGTTTTTACCCAGATTTTGGCGATAAAAGTGTGTAATTTCCTGAACAAATTAGGCTTTGTGAATCCGCAAACTACCGACTACGGAAGCTTTGCCGACATGTTTGACGATGCATCCGTGTCTTTACTTCTCGCATTTGCTATTTTTCGCGCTTTTTTCCTGAATTAGGTTCGCTAAATCGCGCTTTTATGTAGGTAAATTTGGTCTCGCATTTTGCAGTAAAAAAAGAGTTCTTGCCGGGGCCTTGCCCTTGGTTGATTTCTTTCTATTTCTCATTATTATTCATATATACTTTTTCCCAAAAGGGGGCTCGATCGAGCCCCCCCGAACCCCACCGTAGCGCGGGTCCTGTACACTGTGTAACGGCATGATGATTTGACAGATGTACCTGAATCTAACTGAGTCCTGGCATACTTTTGAACGTTGTAACTTGTACGCCCTAGTGTAAAGCGATCATCGGCACTTTGTTTCAATCATATAGGCCTAAAACACGAATTAGGGCTAGTTCTGATCTGAAAATGACCCAAATCTCGGCGCATGGCTAGCTGAACCGCGGAGCCTTGGCCTATATACGGGTGAGTGCCCTGCATGTCCACTCCTAACTCGCGTTTTTAGCCCTTCTTTCTTCCCTTTTCCTTTCCTTTCTTTCCTTTTCTTTCCTTTCCTTTCCTTCCTTTCCTTTCCTTTCCTTCTTTCCTTTCCTTTTTTAGAGGGGGGTGGGGCTGGGCCGTCGCACCCCCCAGTGTATCCGCACCTGGATAGATCTATTATTAGTACGGTGTAGGCTATTTCGGGATTTAAATGACTTTTTTCTCTCTCTATTACATAATTATATGGCTAATGTGCCGCGCTTATATGCCGGGCTAATATGCCGTTAAAATTGTATTGGTTTCTTTATAAAGTTCCTGCAATGAATAGGGGATGTCATCACGGTCTTGGTCTTGTAAGAAAAAAAGGATAGGTGCTAAAGACTTCGTTAAAGAAGATTAAGGGGTTTTGTTTTGTGTGTGCATTATGCGGGGGAGACGGGTGTTGAAGTGATCAGGATAAGTGTGTTGAAGTTATATATTTACGCTATACAAGGTTTACGCCACTTCAATTCAGGCAGAGAGATTAATATGTTTATTCTTCGTACACCCCACTCCAACTCCTCCCCCAAGGTTACGCCACTTCAATTCGGACAAAGTAAATATTTGTATTCTTCATACACCCAGCTCCAACGTCTTCTTGGTCCCCGTTAGGATGAGGAAATGTGAATGCATGAGCATGTTGTCCTATCGAAAGACATGCTGCATTCTCATCCTTCGTCAGTACACATCTCGAAAGTGCTCACTTACTCTTAAATTTACGAGTATGAAACTGGGATGTGACGACCGGGTAAAACGCCCACTTACAAAGAATTTTGTTCTGCGTACGCTCGCGGAGAGGGGGGTGGAATTACCCGTTTATAAATTAGTCAGAAAAGAAGACGAAAGACATGCATGGCTGGTCGTCAACGACACGGAGTTAAGTCTTTTGTCAACTCTGTTTGTTGCTGCGGCAGGCAGCCAGTGAAAACGAATTCGTTTAATCAAATTATGGCGGGTAAAGAGCACTATTTTTTTTTTCATGAGAAAATATTTAGCGGCGAAATAGCCGGCGAAAAAGCGGGAAGGGGGAAGAGCACTTAAATTTTTTGTTTTAGAAGGTAAAAATGTGGTTACCATCTTTCCCCCACCTTTTCTTTTGGCCAGGGTGGGGCCAGTCTCTCCACTAGCCCATAAACATCGCGGCTACATCACTATGCCCGCCCCTTCTCATCTACCTCAAACAATCCTATCCACTGTTCATAATTAATAAAACCCCTTAAAACGAAGTAGGTAATATACATTCCTTTATGTCCCATTAACGCTCCTCTCCGGCCACCTCCCGCTAGCCCCTGACCAACCAGGCTACATTACTATGCCCAACCCTTTCACATCACCCTAAAACGATCCTGCCCACTGTTCATAATTGATAAAACACCTTAAAACGAAGTAGGTAATATACACTCCTTTATAACCCATTAACGCCCCTGCCCCATCCACCTCCTTTATATTCCATTATTTCTTTATATCCCACTCCTTTATATCCCATCAACGCCCTCCCGCCCCCGCTAGCACCTCCCCCGCTAGCACCTGACCAACTAGGCTACATGACTATGCCCAACCTTCTCATCACCCTAAAACAATCCTGCCCACTGTTCATAATTAATAAAAACCCCTTAAAACGAAGTAGGTAGTATACATTCCTTTATAACCCATTAACGCCCCTCCCCGGCACCCCCTCCCCTCTTCATATCCCATTATAACGCCCCTCCCTGGCACCCCTCCCATTATATCCCACTCTCTTATATCCCATTAACGCCCCGCCCCGGCGCCACCCCTCGCTAGCCCCTGACCAACCAGGCTACATGACTATGCCCAACCTTCTCATCACCCTAAAACAATCCTATCCACTGTTCATAATTAATAAAACCCTTAAAACGAAGTAGGTAATATACATTCCTTTATGTCCCATTAACGCTCCTCTCCGGCCACCTCCCGCTAGCCCCTGACCAACCAGGCTACATTATTATGCCCAACCCTTTCACATCACCCTAAAACGATCCTGCCCACTGTTCATAATTGATAAAACACCTTAAAACGAAGTAGGTAATATACACTCCTTTATAACCCATTAACGCCCCTGCCTCATCCACCTCCTTTATATCCCATTATTTCTTTATATCCCACTCCTTTATATCCCATCAACGCCCCTCCGACCCCGCTAGCACCTCCCCGCTAGCACCTGACCAACTAGGCTACATGACTATGCCCAACCTTCTCATCACCCTAAAACAATCCTGCCCACTGTTCAAAATTAATAAAACCCTTAAAACGAAGTAGGTAGTATACATTCCTTTATAACCCATTAACGCCCCTCCCCGGCACCCCCCTCCCCCTCTTTATATCCCATTATAACGCCCCTCCCTGGCACCCCTCCCATTATATCCCACTCTCTTATATCCCATTAACGCCCCTCCCCGGCGCCACCCCCGCTAGCCCCTGACCAACCAGGCTACATGACTATGCCCAACCCCTTCTCATCACCCTAAAACAATCCTGCCCACTGTTCATAATTAATAAAACCACTTAAAACGAAGTAGGTAATATACACTCCTTTATATCCCCTTAATCCCCCCAATTAGCCCCTCCACTAACCCCTAACCAAAAAGGCTACTTCACAATGCCCACCATCTTTTCTCATCACCTTCAAATGATATTACCCACTGTTAACCCTTTAAACGAAGTAGGTAATATATACACTCCTATTTATCCCATAAACGCCCCTGCCCCATCCACCTCCTTTATATCCCATTATTTCTTTATATCCCACTCCTTTATATCCCACAACGCCCCTCCCCGGCACCCCTCCCATTATCCCATTATATATCCCATTCTTTTATATCACATTAACGCCCTCCCGGCACCCCCCCCCCCGCAAGCCCCTGACCAACCAGACTTCATGACTATGCTGATCCCCTTCTTATCACCCTAAAACAATCCTGCCCACTGTTCATAATTAATAAAAACCCTTTAAACGAAGTAAATAAAATAAACCCCTTCATATCATATTAACGCCCTACCCCCCTCTCCGCCCATCCCGACAACCCCTAACCATGCAGGTTACATGACTATGCCTTCCCTCTTCTCATCACCCTCAAACACAGGGAACACTCGGGCCTATGCCACGTATATATAACGAGAAATTTGATTGGACATTCCAACATCCGTGTTAAAAGTTACGAACCGTTGCGTACGTCATGACACAACCACGCGTACGTTATGACAGAACCATGCGTACGTTATGACACAACCACGCGTACTTTATGACAAAACCTCGCGTACGTTATGACTATACTACGCGTACGTAATGACTATATTATGCACACGTAATAACAAGACCACGCGTGCGTAATGACAGAAACACGCGTATGTAATGACAGAACCACGCGTACGTAATGACAGAACCACGCGTACGTAATGACAGAACCACGCGTACGTTATGCAAAAACCATGCGTACGTTAAGAATTTCATAGAAGTATAATAGAAAATGTCCATACGTACGTTCTTTCAGAACCATGCGTACGTTATGATGGACCCACGCGTACGTTATGAAAGAACCATGCGTACGTTCTTATGGAACGCCATCGCCGCCATATATCGCACGCGAGCTTGCGGTACTGAGTAGTAGCTTGCGGTAGTTAGTTGTAGTGCTTACGTTAATGAGTGGTTACTTGCGCTAATTGGTCGGCCAATGACTGTGCAGGATTATCATTTACGTACACAAAACGAGATAGACAGTACCGCATGTTAAACGTGTGTACGTATATTTAACTCCGGCAAATCAGAGCACTTGTTATAGCAGGCCGCCGGGTAGCCTTGTCGCCGCGCCCGTGTCGCGAAGTTTGTTATGCAAAGGTACATGATCGAGTCGAGTATACTAATGTGTTAGTGTTACAGTATAGTTCGTACTATTTATAACACCGGTCTGTATCTTTCTCAAACGGGGGAAATTCTGGCATTTTACTCTCTGAAAATCAAGTTTCGGTACAATTTGAACACCAAAAAAGGAAAACAGATGTGGCGCGAGACGGAGCTAGAAGTGTATTGGGGCATTTAACTCTTAGATATCCCGACTTGGCCTGTCAATTCATTATAATATTTTTTTAATACGTCTTAATTGTCGCAAGCGGGGAGGGAGGGGGCCGCGGATGCACCTCCGCAGCCCCCCCCCCTTAGTTACGGGCTTCAGGCTTTTTGCATTTTAAGGGCGTGGGCTGAAAAGGAACTCAAAGGAGTTAATTGGGAGTAGGTCTTTTTTCAATATTTTTTTATTTTATTTAGGCCTTTTGTTTAATAGTATTTTATTCCCAGGCAAGAAATAAAAACAGACATTGAGAAATGATTGATTGAAGTTATTACGTACTAGAATCAAAGTACAATATAAAGGAAAAATAAAGAGTAAACCAGCCAACGCCGAAGGATGGCCTAAAAGAATTCGTGAATTCTGTCGAGAAGTTATCGATGTGGGCTATAGTGAACGCAAATTGAACAAATCTAGTACATAAGGGAATAGCAATAATAATAATTATTGACATCCAGAAGCCTTATACTTTTTAACCCTAAAAGGGCCGGGCTATTTGAGGTCTTAATACGGCCGGGGCGGGGGCATTATGGCCCGCCCCCAAAAGATCTCGGCCGTGAAACGGCCGATCGCCGCGAAAATTTGCACGCATGTCAGTGTATAGAATACTATGGTAATTTTTTTTTTTTTAATTCACTCATTTGCATATGTATGGTAATTTAAATAAGGTCATAAAATTCACCTTTTTACCAATAAATCATATACTCTTTATATTTAAGCATTCTCTTTCACTACATGTATTCGTTAGAACATTTGAAACAATAATGCGACAAAAAAAAATTGGAAGAGCTAGGTTATTCCTTATGTTATCTCTTGTTTTGATAATTTCTTATGTATTTGATTGTTTTTTTAACTTATGTATTTGATTGTTTTTGTTGTTTTATTTAATTTTTAACTACGATTCGACTATTTTGACTCCCAAAACAAACACCTAAACTTTAAACAAGACCCAATAACCAATGTTTTATCTCTTTTAGGAAAAATTACATTTCAATATGTTTTGTACACAAATCACGAAAATGAGCGATTTTCGGGGTGACATGAAAAGACAAAAGGTCACGTGACTTTGTAACTATACGTCCGATTTTCAAAAAATTGTTTTAAAAGATGCGCAAGACTCGAAAGAAAAAGTCAGCGAGCGGCGGGGCGCCATCCGTATGCGTTCCCGAACAATCAGAAAAACCACGGAGGTGGGGGGGGGGGCTATAATAGCCTCCCCCCGGCCTTATTATGGTTAACGGAAAAAGAAGAAAAGAAAAGAGGATTTTCATTTATATGACAGTTCTTACCTAGAAAATATAAAGCTACATAATGAGATCGAATTTCAGTGTGTAATCTTGTAACTCAGGGTGGGTAACAAAGTTAAAAGGAGTTAAACAGGAATTGCAACTGAGCTAAAATGGGGTTTACATGTATACTTGAGTTTTAGTATAGAGGGCGCTAAACAAAATAATTTTTTGTGAGATAATAAAACATACTTGATAATTTGGAATCCAAAAATTATAATCCTTTATTTTTAATATTTCTTGACAAGAACAGATTACCGTTTACCAATTAATTGCATATGAGCCCTTGACATTTGAATCCTTTATTGAGATGCTTGAAAATATTAAACTTTCATTATTTCTCAGTTTATCGCATTAAATCCAATGGGAAATTGTTTATGAAATGTCATTAGTTAATCTTTAATTAAACTGATATTCTATTTCATATAATTACTTGTAAAATAGGAGATTTATACTTAAATGTTTTTGCCCTAAATTATGTTGAGCCGCAGATCTCTGCAGATGAGCGCATGGAATGCACATGAACCCAGCGTAAGCCAAGCGCGGATCCAGGGAGAGGGGGCACAGAGGGCCTTGCCCCAAAAAAAAAAGAGAGAGAGAGAGAAGGAAAGGAAGGGAAAGGGAAAGAGGAGAGAAAGTGAAAGAAAGAAGAGGAGAAAAAGAAAATGGGGAAAGAATGAGATCGGAGGGGCCGAAAGGGCCTTGCCTCCCACGCTGTTGCCTCCCAAAAAAAAAAAAAAAACAGAGAGAAGGGAGGAAAGAGAAAGAAAAAAGGAAAAAAGGAGATAAAGGGAAGGAAAAAAGAGGAAGAAGAAAACAAAAGAAGGGGGATATCAGTTGCGATTTTCCCGCCAACCAGTTGCGGATCGGGGGCAAAATGCCCTTGGCTTCTGCCCCCCCCCCCCCCCTCAGCAAAAAAAAAGAGAGAGTGAACGAAAATAAAGAGGAAGAACACAAGAAAAGGGGAAAAGAAGGGAAGATAAGTTACGATTTGTATCGCTTCTTCTTTCGTCATTGAGACCAAGCGCCAAATACGCCACTGGTCACCACTGGCGTACTGGGGGCTTGGGGCAGTTGACCCCCAACAAAATTCAAACTTGGTTTATTTCTAAATCGATACCAGTGATTTACAAATTTGACCGTAATTAAATGCCCATACCCCCTGAGCTTCCGGGGTTCCGCCTTAACCCCATCGGGGTTTTGCACCTGGTCCCTCGCCAATTTACGCTACGCTCTACCTAATCATAAAGACTTTCGATTTTAAATCCCCCTTAAGAAATCCTGGATCCGTGCCTGCATGTGTTTTGTGATTTGTTGATGAATATAATGACTGTGATCTGTCCATAACACAAGACATATACCCTTTTGGAATTTGATGGTTTACTTTTGGTTCTGAAGTTTATAAATGAGAAATAAAGAAGATTACGGACTAGCACAACCTCATGCTTCGGGATCTAAACCACCCCATCCCATGATGCCATATTAGAAGAAATTGAATTAAACTCAAATGGGAAACTTCCATAGTTCTTACAAAGTCCGTGTTTATTGATTAATGAACCATTGCCCTTGAATTTTACTAGTTTCATGTATTGAGATAAATATAAAGAACCCAAATAAATAAAATCATATGAGTTAAAGTACTAATAAGTAGGCCTATTAGACATTGTAACAGTGGCGATATTAATATTGTAAATAGTCGCCAATGAAAGTTGACCATTTTCCTTTTTCTCTTGAAACTTAAATATGGTCCAATAAACACTTGTGTGTTTTTAACTTACCTCCATCTGAGTCATATATTTTGAAGAAACAAACAGTAAAATTAATTGTAGGTGCCCCGCCCTTTGCAAATAGAGTTAAGACCTAATTTCTTTGACTGCTCGGAAATTGTTGATATAAAGTGGCATCTTACGAAAATCCTGACAGAGTTTATGACTTAGAAATGAAGAATTGTAAAGAATTAAATTCCCTTGCTGGGAATGGGAACGATTCTGACATAGAGGTCGGGGCCGTCACAGTATTGTTAAAAGTTGGTTGAAAACTAATTTCCTCTATTTGTGAACTATGAATATTAATCAATGATCAATTATCTGTTGATACACAACAAAATTGGTAAAGCGTCATCTGCCGCCAACTTTAATTCAATTTCAACTCAATTCAAATAATTTTTATTTCAAAACTCAATCAAAACATGAAAGAATGCTTACATACAATTAATATCAAATGACATTTAAAATATACCATAAAAAGTTGAAATGTTTTTGTAATTACACAATATCAAATGTCGATAAGTAATGAACGCAAGCATAATAAGCATGATATTTTTATATATTGTGTCGTATTTTAAAGGAAATTGAACAATACGTTAAAAAGCAGTGCTTGTATTGATGGATTATTCGAGAACAATTTTAAAAGGAAGACAAAAAGGTATTAAAAAAACACACAGGCACTGCTCGAAATGATGAGCTTTCATATACATAATAAAAAACACAGTCGAGGAGTACATGACTGTGTACATGTGTCAATGCTCCAACACCCAAGAGCGGTCGAAGATTCCATAAATTAATACATTTAGTAGTTGCATATTTTCATAGGCTGTTAAGTAGAAAATTGAACACGATGACGAAAGTCAAGACGAGGTCAGGGACAAGCACAAGGACACGGACGAAGACAAGGAGAAAGACTTGAAAGAAATTAGCTCCCGTCCTTCTCTCTCTCTCTCTCTCTGTACAACTGACAATATTAACATTCCTTTCTATTTCCCGAAATTTACATAGGGGTGTCAACTTGGAGGGGGTTATCAGGGTATAAGGTTAGGAGGCACATGAAACCCTTTGCATTCTAAGGGAGGATGTCGAAATTCTAAATAAATAAATAAAAAGTGGGGAGGAGGGGAGGTGAAATATATTTCCTAGCTAGCAAAGGCGCACTAAATATTGTCATGGGAAGGGGTAAATGCAACAATTTGGAGGACAGCTTAAAATTATTTAAAAAAGGATATGTATATACATATTTTTTTCCAATTCAAATGTCTATTTAAAGGTATAGACCAGTTTTGGAAACGCCCCCTCTCAAAAAATGAAATGGAAGCTCTTATTACCAATCATGTGAAAGAATATGTTTTTGACTGATACGTGATGATACAAATTTTGCCGGGAAACCGCCTACTAATTGATATATTTGGAAAATTATCATATCGATCCGGCCTGGATAGATATCGCGAATGCACTTCAACATTGAACATTTGGGCATATATTTCTGCTTTTTGCAAATTTAGGTTGAAGTATTGCCATCTAAACCTCTGAAGGCAATATTTAAACAATATTGAATGGATATTTTGCACCCAAAACCCTTAAACCGCAATTTTACCTCTCCCGGTCTATATCTTTAACTTGGTGCCCTCTCGTTGCGTTCCCTTTTATTTATTTATTTTATTTTTAAATTTGTTCCGTGTCTAGTTTCAGTTGTGCCCTCCCTTTGAACAATTTTGTTAATATCATATTTTTAAATATACTCTTAAATTTACATAAGGGTGTCAACTTGGAGGGGTAATCAGGGTACAAGGATAGGAGGCACAGGAAATTTGGAGGACAGCTTAAAATTTAAACAAAAGGATATGTATATACGTATTTTATTCAATTAAAATGTCTTCTTTTCCCTCTTTTCTATTTTTCTTCCTCTATATTTTTTCCCGGCCTTTCTCTCCTCTTTCTCTTTCCCTTCCCTTCCTCTCTCTCTCTCTCTCTCTCTCTCTCTTTGCTGAGTGGGGGGGGGAGGAAGAGCCTTTCGCCCCGATCCACACCATGTTGGCTGGAAAAATCGCAACTGATCTCCCTACCTTTCTTCTTCCTCTTTTTCCACCTTGTTTCCCTTTCTCTCCTCTTTCCATTTCCATTTCCCTTTCCTTCCTTCTCTCTGTCTCTGTTAAGTTTGCTGGGAGGGGGCAAGGGCGTTTCGGCCCCGATCTACAGTTGTTTTGGCGGGATTAATCGCAACTGATCTCCCTACGTTTCACCCTTTACTTTTCTTCCTCTTTTTGTTCCCTTTTATCTCTTTTTTCCTTTTCCCTTCCTTATCCCTTTTTTTTGTCGGGGGCGGGGAGGGGGGAGAGGCAAGGACATATTGCATACAGCAACAAAAGAGAGAGAGAGAGAGAAGGAAGGTAAGGGAAAGAAAAAGGACAAAGAGGAAGAAGAAAAGAAAGAAGGGGATATCAGTTGCGATTTTCCCGCCAACAAATTGTGGATCTGGGGAGTGGGGGAGAGGCAGGACATATTGCCCCCTCCAGATCCACAACTTGTTGGCGGGAAAATCGCAACTGATATCCCCCTTCTTTTCTTTTCTTCTTCCTCTTTTTTGTCCTTTTTTTTCTTTCCCTTACCTTCCTTCTCTCTTTTTTTTTTGCTGGGGGAGGCAACAGCCTGGGAGGCAAGGCCCTTTCGGCCCTCCCCCCGATCTCCTTCTTTTCTTCTTCCTCTTCTTTCTTTCCCCTTCTCTCCTCTTTCCCTTTCCCTTCTTTTCCTCTCTCTCTCTCTCTCTGTTTTTTGACGGGAGGAGGCCCCCGCTAGGGACAAGACGTAATAAAAAAGTGAATTGACGGGCCAAGTCAGGCTATATAAGAAACTCCCCCATACACTTCTAGCTCCGTCCCGCGCCGCATATGTTTTGCTACATGTATGTTGGTTTTCAAAATTCTACCTATTAATTGATTTTCAGAGAGTAAAATGCTAGAATTTTTCCAACTATCGGAAGGAGGCCGTCCCCCGCTTGGGCGTTTCGTGCCCTCGAAAGGGTTCACCTCATGTAATTTCTGTACCCCCCATCCTACTTACGGGCCTTTATTTATTGTTATTGTTTTTAATTTGTTCGGTGTCATTGATCCCTCCTTTTAAATAATTGTGTTAATACGCCCCTAAATACATCCCTTTCTATTTCCTGAAATTCGCATTGTTTTTATTTTTTAAATTTATTTATAAGGTGTATTTTTCATTTGTGCCCTCCCTTTGAATAATGTTGTTAATATCAAATTTACACTAAAATGTTTATTTGTTGCCACCTCTCTTTAAATTTAACTGGTATTTTAATATTTTTCACTTTTTGATATCTTTTCAAGTTCCCCCTTCTAATTTTAATATAAAAACAAATCCTTTTTAACCCTTTTTTTAATACTCAAACGTCTATTTGAGTTGCCCCACTCTTTAAATTTATCTTTTATTTTGATATTTTTCCTAATGAAATATCTAATCAAGTTGCCCCCGCTCCCCGAATTTTTAATTATAAAATTAGTCCCTTTCAATCCCTTTTTTAATTTCCTTTTAACCCCTTTTCCTACTCCATTATTAAACCCTGAAACGCCACTCAATACATCCCTTTCTATTTCCCGAAATTTGCATAGGGGTGTCAACTTGGAGGAGGGGGTGATCAGGGTATGAGGTTAGGGGAACAGGAAACCCTTGCATTCTAAAGGAGGATACCGACAATTAAAATAAATACTATGGGGGCGGAAATCGGATTCTACTCGAATGTTGGCCCCCTCTCTTTAAATTTATCTTTTATTTCAATATTTTCTTTCTTTAATATCTTTTCAAGTTGCCCCCACTCCTGATTTTGAAGTACAAAAATAGGTCACATTCAACCCCTTTTAACTCACTTTAACTCCTTTTAATCCTTTCCCTCTATTAAACCTCGAAACGCCCATAAATACTTCGGTGAAAGAAGCCCCACTACCGTGCTGTCCGTCATGAAAATGCAAAGGATGGGGCCTTGTTCACGAGTATACAGTATAGTCGTGATACAGGCCCCAGCCCCCATGTCCGTGTTGTAGAACCGATGCAACGCCGTCACTTGGCGGGGCCTGTAGGAGACGCGTATAGTGTACTCGTGATACGGGCCCGCAACTGTATCACGAGTATCCCTGGAACCAAATGGGCATACTCGTGATATATAACTTACTAGTAAGTTAAAAAAAACAAATATTGCCGAGCGATTAACGTGGTGGATATCGATAAATATTATGCATGATCACTGATCTCTAGCTAGCCTAGCTATATATAGAGTATAGAAATAAAGATCGGTTTGCGCGCGCTGCATGTAATTTCTATAGGGTTTATGACATGCAACGAGGGGTATGATTGGTCAACATTAAACTAACGTTAGTGTGTTTTACTTACGGTACTAAATTAGATAGACAATTGCGTTAATGAAAACTAAAGAGCTTACGTAGGTACAATAATGTTAAAAATGAGTATACGTTAGCTTTACATCATTTTAGTACCGTAACTGTTCACTAACGCAAACACTACTCTGCAAAATCATTGGATACAAAGTGTACGTTATTCTTTTCTTAGTGATTACGTTACTAGTTAAGTTTATGGCGGCGATGGCCTTCCATACGTTCTGACTTGCACGCGTATGGTTTTGGCACGCGTTTTGACGGTGACGGCCAACCATATACGTGCATCATATCCGTGAAGGATACGGTCAACGAAGTAATAACGTTGTACATCTACCCTGATTTCCAAAGTTCATACTACGATATTTTGACGATATTTCGAAAGAAAGGAATCTTAGAAGACACTAAAATATGGCTACTGTCTTGAGAGTCAGACGAAAGCGATCCAGTGATCCTAGCGAAGCTCTCATATTCCCGTGTAAAAAGGCCCGTACTTCTGGAGATGGCAGCGGAAAAGGGAGCGCCAGTGCTGCCGGAGCTGCAGGCGGCGGGGCGGATGTACAGACGGTATTCAAGTTCGCTGGCACTGTGGATAAAAAGGTAATAATAAATTATAGATATGCTCATTTCTCCTCCCAGAGGAATGAGTGCTGAATATAAATTATAATATTGCATTGGCGGCTTCAATGGGATTATTCTTCAATGATTTCTCATTTTTTCTTAAATAAATAAGAAGTGAAACGAGACATTCGGTACTCAGTCAGTCAGCTCAGTGTGCATGTGTAACTGCAAGACTGTCTACTGCCTGGTCGATCTAGTCTATGATGAGTATGACAATTTAATTTATGACTAGTCTCGAGGTTGAGGGATTGTGGTTTTAGTGATTTGGCATTATCTTTTTCTTTTGAATTTAAATTACAGATCAGTAAATGACTCGAAATTGAAGTGATATTTCGAGTATTTTGTTAAAGCATTGTCTAAAATAGTGTAACTAACATCATGACATCATGGGGGTGGTGGGGGGAGGGGGGTGCAGTCTTACTCTATTGATGAAAAGTGAATTGTAAGGTGATGAATTAGAGGGGAGAGAGGGAGGCGTTAGCATCTTTTTTACTCATTCCAGTACCACTTTTTCTTTTTTCTCTTTTTTTTTTTTTGGGGGGGGGGCATTCCCTGTGCCAGGAGTGCCCCCTCATTCAGTCTGTTGTATCACAATGAGCATAATAATTGTGGTCATTTGATCAATTTGGGATCATTGTTCGTACAGTACATTGTGAAATTCTTTACCTTTATTGATTTAAGACTATGAGAAGATGTTGTGCTACATGTACAGTGTACATGTATATTGTTTGTGCATGAGCGCACTGGATAAGCCTATTGTACATGTACATGTAGTTATACATCATGGCTGCGTCTCACGAAACCGTCATAAGTACAAGTTGAGCGACATCCCATTGAAATGCGTGTATTAAGTTTAATACGCGTTTCAATGGGATGTCGCTGAACTTGTACTTATGACGGTTTCGTGAGACGCAGCCCTAATGTACATCATATGAATTTGTAACCCCCAATTTCTTTCACCTAATTTGAAGCTTTTAATCAGCCCGGGTCAGCTGTGCGCATACAGAACCGACTACGCGTACAATGTCCGCGCAGCTGTGCGGCTGAATCTGATTGGCTCTGATTGGATCACTCTAGGTTCGCGACTGTTCTATTTAGAGCATGGGTGATTGAATAAAAAAGGGAGTCTAATACTTAGTAATG
The DNA here is from genome assembly GCA_037976565.1 of Mesocentrotus franciscanus. Lineage (NCBI taxonomy): Eukaryota > Metazoa > Echinodermata > Echinoidea > Camarodonta > Strongylocentrotidae > Mesocentrotus > Mesocentrotus franciscanus. The sequence goes on from CP137676.1 coordinate 24,018,574, forward strand.
GAGGTCTTATAGATGATGAATCAGTAATATGGCCAATATACACACATACACACAGTTCAATTCGATTAATATTTTCCGTATGCATGAGAGAGTAAGCGCAATTATGATCCACGTAAAAAAACCCTTGATTTCCCCCGAGCAAGAATGGTACGACCCGGTCCGCTGGCTACCTACAGATTTCAGCGATCAAGAGGCAACACACGTTAATCAATGGAGAAAAATGGAGTTCCCAAAATCAGACGGAGGTACCGATTGGTTTTGTCTTTTGACTGGGTTTTTTTCATCCAATGAGAATCATTTATATATCAAAATGTTCAGAATGAACTGAATGACATGAATCTTTTCCGTTGGTAAAAAATAGCCCTCTCCCGGCAAGAAACGGCCAGATATAGCCAGGATCGTTCAGTCAAAAAGTTAGATACCACACAAATTTTGACCAAATTGATGAAAAATAATCAAAAAATGACCGTGCGATGGAACAACAAAATATCGTGATTTTTACATCACCATAAAGAAGAAAAGTCAAATTTTCTAATACTTTTTCCGTTGGTGAACTAGGCCGATTGGATCAAAAGATGTAGTTGAAAAGGGGGGATTTTGGCATATTTTTAAAGCTTTTCACGTTGGTGCGCGGTGTGTTTGAAGAGGTTGACGCTTAAGTGTATGGGTAAAATCCATATGTTGTTCTTTTGTTTTCAAGCGTGTCTAATTTTCTTAGGCATAATAGAATAGAATGTGGATTTTCACATTTGCAGTTTGATTGGATAAGTAGAGAAAAATCAAACAAACACAATGGTGAAAGTTTCATACATACATTGTATTTTGTATTTTGTTTATGAAATTTAATTTTTCAGTATTTTTTTTTTTACACACCTGTATAATTTTCCCCTTTAAATATTACAATAAGTCACAGTAATGATGATTTTGCACATTATTCCAAAATGATTCGAGCCATATTTTACATTCCCAGCTCATAGCAGAAATGTGATATTTTTGTTAAATTTATGTACAGTACAAAACGAATAGGAGAGAAGTGAGGGGATGACATCATCAACTCACTAATTTACATACAGCCTACTGTGATACATATATATCACTGTTTCATGAGATTATGCGAAGATTTAGAATTCCATAACTTTCCTATTTTTCATCTGTTTTTTATGAAACTTTTAGTGCCCTTTAATGAATATTTGTTAATAAATAACAGGATAAATATATCAGGAACAGTTTTTACTCATCCTTTTTTACAGTAGAGGGGAAATGGTTGCACTTGCCTTTATGAAGCATAATGTCTGGACTCTGCAGACAGTGTTGATAATGTTCTAAAAATTTGTTCGCTCTTTCTGTGTTCATTGGAGTATTATTTTTGTCTCCTTTTATGCATAAAAGTGATGTCCTTGCTGCTTTAAAAAATAAACTTTCTTACCATTCTCAACAAATTGAATTTGTCTTTGATGGACAAACAAGCCTTCGTACTCGCATGACTGCCTTGCAATAATTCTGCCTGCTGTGAAATCACTGATGCACAGCTACGGTCCAGAATAAAAATAGAAGAGGAGCAAGAGGAGTCTGGGTTATGTGGTTATGAAATTGACCAAGTATTGATTGCGTTTCTTCAAGACAGCTTTTTTGTATATGATGGCTGAATAATGTACTGGGCACAAACATTTTAGGAGCTGTGGTACATTTGTATATACATGTACATGTACATGTAGGTGAAGTGTCTTGACTCTTCTTGCTTGGTGCTTACATCCTTGAATAAGGTGTTTTACCCACATTTGTCCCTCTTAACCCTGGTGTATTAAGGGTACCTGGGAATACCAGGGGACTGATTTAAGTGTTAGTTTGCTCTGGTTCATAACATTACGAACCAGAGCAAAATAACACTGAGTTCCTATAGGAAATCTATTTATTCAGATGGTCATATCTCAGCCAATACTTAACATATTCAATTGTTTTCGACATTTGGACATTATTTTTTATGCTCTTTCGGAAAATGAAGTTCAAATTTAGAAATTCTAAAAATAGATTTTTATGACGTCACAGCTTCTCTACTCTATTGAGACAATGAGCTAAGAGACCCATATTGACCCATATTTTTTAATTTATATTTCTGTTTGGAAGTTCTTAAAACTGAAAGAGCACACCAGCATGACTGGTATAAATGGGCTTCATTGGATATGGTTCTGTGATTGGAAGTGACATTCTCTCCGCTGAAATCAGTAGGAGGTGGTTCTGCAAATTGGCAAATTTGACCTCTTACCTGAACCCTTCCTTCTTGAATCGTCATCTGAGAACCAAAAAGGTTGTTTCGTGTGTAGCCTTTGTATAGGCTTGGTGTGTTATCATCCTTTTGCTGCTGATGCAACCAATGATGTATGTGGAGGTATTCTTCCTCTGTCTTACATGTAAATGATCAAGATATCTAAGAAGGTAAAATCTTTTTTTTATATTACTGATTAAATTATCATAACTTTGCTTGAAACATTTGAATAATATATTTAATAATCAGTCTCCTTTGGATTTAAATCCTAGATTACCATCACATGTACATGTATATTCGTTAAATGTGTGACAAAAGTCACCTTTGACATTCCACAGTTTGTTCCAATGATTGACCAAAGCAGATATTTAGTTTACCGGGTAACAATTTTGTGTTTTTGTTAGGATAATTGTTAGTCACTTGCACCATGCAAAAAATGGTACAGAGTATTCAAGGGTTGTTATCTTTTAATGCAATGAAATGTAGAGGCTTCTTCTTTTCATCCTATTCTCTCTCACTTGAATTCCCTCTTCTCTCTACCAAGTGTTGATGGTTTCATTCCATTCCAATCAAATGTTCCCCTAGATCTCTCATCGCAGTGTAATAAGATAAACGGGTCTCCATGTTGTATTCATGTTGGTTAGTCTGCTATGCGATATGTTGAGAGGCAGATGGGTAGAGAAAACAGAATTCAATTAGGCATGACATTACGGACAAGTGAGAGAGGGATGGAAAAGATGTTATGTCAATTTTCTTGGATTTTGCTGACTGGCTTTCAGGACCCACGACTAAACATACTTTTGCACATTACAACTTCTTATCAGTATGGACTTTACAGACATGTCCAATGACGGGGTAAATGCACTTTTCCAAACACTACAATTCACAATTGTTTGTAAATTAATGGGATTATGTTCTTTGTGGTAATGGAATTATCAGTGGAACAAAGAATGTGTACTCATGGCCACAAAATTGCTTTCAATTATCTTTTTACAAGGCATTTATAAATGAATAATTTAGATTTATATCATTAGTGTACATCAAGTAGGTACATGTAGTTGTGGTGTTTGGGGATGGGTAGTTCATTTAAAGCGTTCTTGATGCACAAATACATCTACATGTAGATCAATATGGTACACTTGTGTATAATATTATGTTATAACTTTAGTTGGATAAATATGACTTTAAAAAATGTCAAGTCCTTCAATTCAAACTGTGTCACTAAATTGTACATGTTAGTTTAAAACTTGCCTCCAGATTTCGCTGCAGATCTGAGGGTGGGGGGCTTATCCCTTTGCCCTTGCAAGGGGGATTGTACCTTGAAAGTGGAACTCTCAACTTTTTCTTCTTAGTTTCTTTTTGGTTTCTCTCTAAGATTTATGTTTTGTGAAAATCATAAAGTACACAATATTTACTTGTGTAGTAGCTGCATGTTGTTTGGCCATACCAACATTAAATGCTTGTGACTTTTAAAAACAAATCACAAAGATAGTATAACCAAACATAAACAAGATATGTAAAAGGAATGCCTGTTACAAGTATCTTAGCTTGTTTCCATCTGTGTAAATAATCCATCATCCATTATCCATCATCCATTATCCAGAACCCATTCACACTTGTCTGTAGAGATGATTAACGGCCCATTGGTACTATTATTTGGTACCAGGTGAGCCCCGGGGCTCACCAACCACTGCACTTCCATACATGTAAATGCAGATTGTTGTGCATATATGGACCCTGGACCACAAGAATCATGAAACCAAATTTCAGGTGCTGGACTTAATTTGGTTAACTTGCCTACACTACCCTGGTCATAAACTTATGTTTTCATATTTAGTTTTTTTTTTTTTTTTTTTTTCATGTGACATTTTTATTTTTCTGAGTGTGATTAGGGAGATATACTGGTAGGACCATGATCATCGAATCACTGTTTCTACATGTATACAAGGGATTTCAACTCAAGTTTGGAATGAAAATTCTATTTTCTCATGCTTATTTTCTGCTCATTAATTTTTGCTGTTCAGTGTTTACATTGAATTATGGTGTACTGTGTGCATCAAGTTTAGGCCTACATACATGTTGTAACTACACTGTTACTACACAACAAAAAATGTGAAACTGATATTATTTTTATGTCATTCATTAAGATCTTCCATTGTAAAATATAGGCTTACCACCAATCACTAGCACTAAACAATTTACTGTCCATTTTACAAGAGACCCCTTAGATGATCTACATCATACTTGCATGCTAGAGAACAAAGCATGGCATAAGGGGTATATGAGACCATGGTCAGACCATCCATCTTCTCCTGCCTGGTGATGGTTTTGTTTCACTTCATTTCACATCCATCTGTGTCCCCTCAGATGGAAAACGGTCATTGGTTGTGTGTTGTCACTTTCATCAAATGAGGCAATTATATTTACTTCTAAAACATGCAGTCATAATGAAGCTAATTTTGGTAATTTGTTATCTGTTGTTACCTTTTTCTCCCAAATTGACAAATTGGTTGTAAGATTAAAATTTCTGCATTTCAGAATTTAAGGAAAGGGGGTTCATGAATGTTAAATTTAGTGACCTATAGATCAAAGTTTCAGACATTGTGTGGGCAAATTATTGCTCTAGGGATTGTAAATGTAATCACTCTTGTTTAAACTCTTGAACTTGTGCTAAATCTCCTAGAAATCCTTGGGAGATTTAGCACAAGTATTTTTTAGCCCACCAATGGCCACCATAATCTCTTGTAAAATTTCTTAAAGTTTTATTGAAAATGTGGAACATTGGTACTACTTAAGTATATTCTGAGAAAATAACTTCAAAAGGTGTAATGGTAATGTTAACAAAAATTAACAAATGCAAGTAATTATAAATATTTTTGGACTACCCTCACAAAATGTTTTGTATCTGTTCCATAATCAGCTTTGTAGTATTTCTCTTTGACATAATCTTGTAATTACATTACTTGTCTGTTAAATCATTGCCTACAGAAATCTTTTGGCTCCTGAATTAAGTCTATGGGAATACATGAATTCGGTAGTCAACTGGTGAATACAGGAAGTCTCTAAATCTTCTTTTTTTTTTTGGGGGGGGATAGAAGAAATATTCTGTCTCTATGTTCCCTAATCAGCTTTGCATCAATATCAAACAACTCTTTTCACTGACCTGTCCTATGAACTTTGCTTGTGTTTTGACCCTTTCCATTAAGTTTCTAATTAGTTATTAAGAGAAAATTAAGAAGGGGTGTTGGGTTTTGGCTGCACACTAGTAGCTAAGATGTTGATTAGAATTTGCTTCAAAGTCCCACAGGCATAATCCTGAGCTGTGAGCCAGAAAGGTGTACATGTACATGTCTCCTGAGAGCCAGAAGGGCATACATGTACATGTCTCCTGAGAGCCAGAAGGGTATACATGTACATGTCTCCTGAGAGCTAGAAGAATTTGCTTCAAAGAGGTGTTGTGGTCGAGTGGATACGTCACCGGACTGTCGATCACAAGGTCCGCGGTTCGAGTCCCGCCGCGGCACTAATGTCCTTTGGCAAGACATTGATCTACATTTGCCACACTCAACCCAGGTGAGGTAAATGGGTACCTGGTAGGATTATTCCTTGAAATGCACTGTGCGCTGATAACGGCTGCCGGAGCTAAAGCTAGGGTAATAATTTCCAAAGCTCTTTGGAAGCGCATAGAGATGTTATTTCATAACGTATTATGCGCTATACAAGAACTGAACTATTATTATTATTATAGAAGGGCATACATGTACATGTCTCCTGAGAGCCAGAAGGGCATACATGTACATGTCTCCTGAGAGCCAGAAGGGTAAACATGTACATGTCTCCTAAGAGCCAGAAGGGTAAACATGTACATGTCTCCTGAGAGCCAGAAGGGCATACATGTACATGTCTCCTGAGAGCCAGAAGGGTAAACATGTACATGTCTCCTGAGAGCCAGAAGGGCATACATGTACATGTTTCCTGAGAGCCAGAAGGTTAAACATGTACATGTCTCCTGAGAGCCAGAAGGGTATACATGTACATGTCTCCTGAGAGCCAGAAGGGCATACATGTACATGTCTCCTGAGAGCCAGAAGGGCATACGTGTACATGTCTCCTGAGAGCCAGAAGGGGACCCATGTACATGTCTCCTGAGAGCCAGAAGGGTGTACATTTACATGTCTCCTGAGAGCCAGAAGGGCATACATGTACATGTCTCCTGAGAGCCAGAAGGGCATACATGTACATGTCTCCTGAGAGCCAGAAGGGTGTACATGTACATGTCTCCTGAGAGCCAGAAGGGCATACATGTACATGTCTCCTGAGAGCCAGAAGGTGACCCATGTACATGTCTCCTGAGAGCCAGAAGGGTATACATGTACATGTCTCCTGAGAGCTAGAAGGGCATACATGTACATGTCTCCTGAGAGCCAGAAGGGCATACATGTACATGTCTCCTGAGAGCCAGAAGGGTGTACATGTACATGTCTCCTGAGAGCCAGAAGGGCATACATGTACATGTCTCCTGAGAGCCAGAAGGGGACCCATGTACATGTCTCCTGAGAGCCAGAAGGGTATACATGTACATGTCTCCTGAGAGCTAGAAGGGCATACATGTACTTGTCTCCTGAGAGCCAGAAGGGGACCCATGTACATGTCTCCTGAGAGCCAGAAGGGTGTACATTTACATGTCTCCTGAGAGCCAGAAGGGCATACATGTACATGTCTCCTGAGAGCCAGAAGGGCATACATGTACATGTCTCCTGAGAGCCAGAAGGGTGTACATGTACATGTCTCCTGAGAGCCAGAAGGGTAAACATGTACATGTCTCCTGAGAGCCAGAAGGGTATACATGTACATGTCTCCTGAGAGCCAGAAGGGCATACATGTACATGTCTCCTGAGAGCCAGAAGGGTAAACATGTACATGTCTCCTGAGAGCCAGAAGGGTATACATGTACATGTCTCCTGAGAGCCAGAAGGGCATACATGTACATGTCTCCTGAGAGCCAGAAGGGTGTACATGTACATGTCTCCTGAGAGCCAGAAGGGGACCCATGTACATGTCTCCTGAGAGCCAGAAAGGGCATACATGTACATGTCTCCTGAGAGCCAGAAGGGTAAACATGTACATGTCTCCTGAGAGCCAGAAGGGTAAACATGTACATGTCTCCTGAGAGCCAGAAGGGTATACATGTACATGTCTCCTGAGAGCCAGAAGGGTAAACATGTACATGTGTCCTGAGAGCCAGAAGGGTATACATGTACATGTCTCCTGAGAGCCAGAAGGGCATACATGTACATGTCTCCTGAGAGCCAGAAGGGTATACATGTACATGTCTCCTGAGAGCCAGAAGGGTATACATGTACATGTCTCCTGAGAGCCAGAAGGGGACCCATGTACATGTCTCCTAAGAGCCAGAAGTGTGTACATGTTCATGTTTCCTGAGAACCAGAAGGGCATACATGTACATGTCTCCTGAGAAGGGCACATCTTCATTAGGTACATGTACTTGAGAGTCATCTTGATGGAAAATTTTAAACAAAAAAAAATCATAAAAGCGTAGGTGGATGTGTATTTTTAATGGATGTGTATTTTTAATATTTTTTTCATGAGAAATGTCATGCACAGCAAGAAGCAAGGATTGTTCTTCAAAATATTTTGTCAAGTCTAGATCTGTTTGTGATTGATAACGAGAGATAGAGATGGCCGGCAAGTTGTCTGTAATTGGCATCCAGCCATGGGGAAAACATCGTTGCATTGGTTCTCATTCCAAGAGGCATGATTGCTTGAAGATAGTAATATGATAAGCAACCTTTCATAATGGGTTTTGTTGTGCCCTTTGTTCCTCCCCATGTCTTGAGAATGTGATTGGTTTCGACACATGAGCCTTTAGCATGCAAGGGCCTGGGATATTTGGAGGATATTTGGAGAAATGAGGCGAAGGAAATAAGACCTTTGCTTTTGGGTGTGTTAATTGAGGCACATTAGTGTGAAGTAAGAAATAGTTTTCCAGAGTAAAAATATTAATTCACATGATTTATGTTAACCTTTTTTTTCTGTTGTAAAAACAAGAAATCCTCACAGGTATTTCTATGCATGTACATGTAGGCCTATTCTATTAATTTTCACCGTAGGGCATGGGCCTATATAATACAGTGAAGCTTGTTTTGAAGCTTTCCAGAGCTAAAATACCATCTTTTTCTACTGCCGTTCCTGTGCTATGTAAGGGTAAACTTGTATTGTAAAGGATGCTTTGTCATCAGGCTTGATTAAATGATTTTCATATAAATGTGTTTGTATTATGAATTGAGATGATTCCAAACCAGCAAGGATGGAGGCAATGTGAACTGAACCTTTTTTTCTTTCTTTCTTTAAAAATTTAGTGACCCAGCATCCACAAGTACATATATACAAAACTTATTCTAGTTCATGTTTTCATATAAATATCACTGGCTGCCAGTGCCTGGCTGTCTGGGGCTGATGATATGATGTTTAACATTCATCTCAATACTTGAATACGTTGTGTATTCTGCTCCTCATTTCTGCACAGCGGTATCATTAAGGGATTTCATTTGTCCTGTCTGTGACATTTTCTGGATCAAATAAATAGACTACATGTAAGTGGAGATGTTTATTGCCTTAGCTAGACGTACATGTGTACGTATGAGCAGTATGTGCCGGTCGAAGGTCTGCATCTTAATGCTAAGAAAGTTTCTCAGAAATAATGGGTCTGAATAATTGATTGAAAATGAGATGAGGAAAGAGAGGAAGATAAGAATCAAGGAATAGTATAGATGTAAGAGGCTGAAGGAGAATATTATATGTACCCCCTTGGGCCCCTCCCATCCCATTTGCCCTCATTAGATGTCAAAAGAAAATTTTCCTGGCAATAGCTGTGTAATATTTGAGTGAATTTCCTCATTGGTGTACATGTAGTTGTGGTCCAGTCATGAGATGGAGGATGCACCAGCATCATGGGGATGCAGGGAAGCGCCAGCCTGGATGAAATGCAAATTATCAAGACTATCAATTAGGGGGAAGGATGGGGGTTGTGGTGTCTTCTTTTCATGTACCCTTTAGCCCTCCCCCTTTTCTCTCTTTTTCTCTGTGTATGTCTCTGCCCACTGAAGGTGGTGTTCGAAACTTATTTCTTTCTGCTATCACCTTGTATTGCCCCTCCCCTTTGTAGCTACGCCACTTACTTTCTCCATCATGACACGTTAGGAGACTTTGATGAACCTCCCATTTGTTATTCTTCACCGTAATGCCTCAGCTGAATGGAGAGCACCGTGTTTAGACTCTGTGGGTGTGTCACAACTTGTGTTGATGCCCGCTGCTAGTGTAATCACTCTATGTGTTAGGTAAAGGGAAATGATAATAGAAGGAGAAAGATAAGATGAGCTTTAGAGAGGGAGAGGGGGAAGATCAATAGAAATTTACATAAACCAGGTTGAGAATGGAGAGAAAGAGGGTCAAGAGGCGAGAGATAAAAAGAATGAGAGGATCAGGGATAGAAGAGGATTGAATGAAGAAAAAAAAATCAGGAAGAAAAAACAGAAAATAGTACAGAGAAAATAAGAGTATGTGGTGCTGCAGGGTGAGAAGACTCAGAAAAGAGAGAATTTTTTAGAAATTCTGAGTAGCAGTATGAGACGAAAGAGTATAGGGGTAGGCGAGAATGAAATGAAACTCAAAAATGTATGCCAGTAAAACAAATATGAGAATTGAGAAGACAGAATTTAGACAGGGACCCCCACACAGCAGGCTAAATTATGGTCTAATTGTTAATGTTAATTTACCATTGTCTCTCTTTATTTTTATAATTACCGGTATGTAGATCTAGTGGGGCTAAATATAATGAATTCAGATCAATTTTTTAATAGATATGAGATCACTCATTACTGTCAGAGGCTATAGTATATGGGGCTGTGTCCCAAGTCAATACAATGTTATCAAATGTGATAGATAAGCCCTGTGTGCTCAATGATACTCATAACCGAACTGTAATTCGAAAGGTGTCATGTAGCAATGTTTCATCACCTTGTCGTGCGTTACCAGACCATTCAATTCATATTACTTTATGGTTATGTGATGTACTGTTTTTAGCACCTGAGAGAAACAGAAAATTGGGATAGGCATTTTTTCCCTGTTTTGCACGCAGTAGTATGTGAGTGAGAGGGAGGGAGTGATGGAGAAAAGAATCAGAGGAGAGAAAGAGAGGAATTGATAGACATACAGTAGTTAGATTGATTGAAAAAAGAAATGGATAGAAACTTAGAAAGATGAAAGGAGAAAATAAAAAGAGAGTGAGAGAATGGGAGAGATTTTGGGGGGATAAATAAGTGAGAAAATGGTTTTAAAGGATGATAGCGAAGATGCTTTACATATTCACTATATTTGTATTAATCTGTGCTTTCCAGTCCCTTCACTTTCTTCCTCCACCTCTCTCTTTCACTTCTCTCTTTCACTCTCTTGTACTTGCATTTTATACATTTGCCAGCTTTATTGCTGTGTATGTATACTATATATATATATTACAGTACTAATCTATGATCTCCACTGACTACTTCCACATCAAAAGTAGATATGATAATTCTATATATATTAGTTGCATACATGTAGCTATTTTACAGTGTAAATTACTGTATAATTGTATTGCTCAACTGGGAAACTACATCATTGTAACACTGACATGTAGATGAAATCACATTCCTCCTTTTTTTTCTTCTTTTTTTTTTGGGGGGGGGGGTTGCCAGTTTATACAAAAATCTTGTGATATTCATTGTTACTTTGCAAAGTGACACCTCTAGAATTGTAGCTTCAAAATCAATTTTATTGACATTTCAATTCTCTAACTCTTAAATTTCTCTAAGAAACAAGAAAAAGAAACCTGTACTTCATCATGGAAAAAATTTTGACCAGTAAAACCTCTATACTGTGAGAGAGCATTTCACCCTGATATTTGCCTCTTTTCCTCTTTTCATTATTGCTCTGTTTATGAATAGATTTCTATTGATTGACAACTTTAGAAATTAGGAATGGAATTGCTTTATTGAGTATAGTTAGATTTCTCTCCTTCTTCAAATTTGTCCAATTCCCCTTTTCCCTTCAATAGCATATGCTTAAAGCCAGAAGGGCATTAACTCTGTGAGAAAGGATATGAATTAAAGGCCTTCTACCTGTCATCCATCAATGTGTTCCACTGTGGTGTACAATTTGAGATTGCTTGTGCGTACATTGCACCCTTACCAAATCGCCCTTGAATAAAAGACTTCTGGAATGAAACTGATAGGCTCCGAAGAAACTAGGACGGTCAGTGGTCACTCTTCAAATGTTTTTCTAGAGTGCACTCTATAAGCTCCCTGAAATGTGTCAGGTACCAACATTGATTTATATCCTCGGCTCCAGGCTCAATGATTTTTTTATTCTTGATCTTTCATACAAATACGTTTCACCATGTCTGGATCATGGAAACTAAATACCTTCTCACTCACTATTGCATGCATAATGCACAAGTTTATGAAAGTGGAGGCGTTGAGATTGGATCTGCCGCCATACCCGAAGTACCTCAGACCTGCTTAATCATACTTTCATAGAGACAAGTGTAATAAATGTTTGGGTCTGGAAGTAAGGCAATCGATGAAGCAGCTATCAGGGCCTGATGTGGTAGGCATCATCCCTTGATGTAGTGTACAGGTTTCACTTTCTAAGAATAGCATATTGGTCAGTTAAATAGGTCACTAGATCTCCTTGTTATGAACAATGCAAGATATAGGACTGTCCTGCGTTCTCATTATCTTCAAATAGCATCCAAAAGACAACATGTAGGATGCGGGGTCTTCAAAGGACCTGTCTTCCTTCATTTGTTACAGCGTTTCTTCCTTTGTAGTTTGGATTTTCTAATGACTGTACTATTTATAGAACTATAAAAGTAAGGATTTCCATCCCTTCCATGAAAGGAATGGAATCTTCATAGTATACCATTTATTCTTCCCTGTATTTAGAAATGTTACTCCAGTAAATTTAATAGATAGCCTAGAATGTCTTTCTTTTTTTGAAGAAAAATAGAAAGGGGAGAGGCAGCCCTACAATAATCTTCACATAACATCAAAGAATGAAATGCAGGATGCCAAATCTTCAAACGATATGCACACTCCTTGTCCTCTTTTAAAAATGTAATACCAGTGTCGTTTTTAGAAATCCTAGTACACTGGATGGTTTTTAGACTTGTAAATTATACAGAGATTTCCAGCCTTGCATGATAAAAATCATAATAAGGTGGTCTGTATTATATACAGCCCACCTAACAAGTGAGATACCAATTAAATCACTTTTTAGCATAATAGCAAGGGCAGACATGCATCCATACAATGTCATGTCAGACGTGCTTGCGGGTCTTTTCCACAAGGAAATCACTAGATAATAAGTGATTCAAGGCAACATGTACATTATGTGCATGTACATTATGTGCATCGACATTAGGAGGCCAGTTTTAAGGCTACTGCAAGGGGAGAAAAAAAATCAAGTTATTTACCTCGCATGGCTACATGATGTGAAGCAATGTCAAGTTACTTTTATCAGGATTCGATCATGAAACCCTCATTGACCTCGGTGCTTTTATTAATCAGATTGATTTTCTCTTTGAGGCTACCTAGGATTGGTACTAATTGCATACAGTACATTTAGATGACATGAAAGTGAATCTATACTTTGAACTTCTGAGTCTAATGTGTTTACAATACATTCATAAAGCCACTTGAAATTGAAATCTCAATGTTTTGTATTCTTATTGTCAATATGAAAACGAATTTGCAAATATATATACCCCAATGAGCTGCAGGGGAAAAAATTAATTTTTTTATTTCGGGGGCTCCATATCCAAATTTTTGCAAATTTTCGGGGGCTACTTTTTCAACTTTCGAGGGCTTTTTTTTCCATTTCGGGGGCTCTTTTTTCTGGGGCTTTTTCATTAATTCATAAAAGAAGGATACACATATACAGTTTGATGAGTTTATTTAGTAGGCTTTGATCTACTGACTGTCTATAGTCTAGACTAGTCTATAGACTCTAGCTCCTCTAGATCTATAGTATATCTTTGATTAAGGTTTCGGGCTTCCTGCTTCATAATTACCATGATTACCCATTCAAAAAGAAAGCATTTATCTAGTTAAATAACTAAGTTTTGCAATTTGATGCAAGAACTGTGTCATAGTAAAAGTAAAATGAGTTATGTTTTTAAATGACTGTCTGATTTTTTTGTGAAAACTTTACTTTGAAAAATGATTATCGAAATTCAGTATACAACTATACATGGCCAGAATAATCACAATCTAAGCTCAGGTTTCATACCTCTATTCACGAAAACTATATAAAAATCGCGGCAATAATGATGCAAACAGATAGCAATTTCAAAGTGTTGTCGCGTCGATTCTCTTCGAGATCGACTCTAGCTCACACAGCTCACAGTTCCGACAGCAGCTGCAGTCGCACTGCACTGTACTGTATGTGTGTGGAATAACTGAACGGTCAGTCATGATGAATTTCTCTGATTTTCTTGTGAAAACTTTACTTTGAAAAATGATTATCAAATGCAGTAAAGATGGCAAGAATAATCACAAAATAAGCTTTGATTTCATACCTCTATTCACAAAAACTATATAAAAATCGCGGCAATCGTGATTGAAATAGATTGCAGTTTCGCGATGTTCAGCGAACAGTCTAGGTTCAGCTAATATGATCTACACGTATCTAAGCAAAGTCGACCATCAAAACAAAATCGACCGCCAAAAACTCGGTCCATATGTTCCGTCTCGCAACCGCGAAAATTTAGGTGTTTTCGCGTATATGCAACATGGTAAGCCAGGTAAGGTGTGGAATTATGGATGGTTCGAGTTTTTACGACCGAATTTGTGTATACAATTTTACACGGAGATTCAGCGTACTTGTACGCGCCGACCAAGTAATGCACGCAATGAATACGAAGCTAGTAGAGAACGGCCGCTCGTAATCGTTACGGGGGCGATTTTAGATCATTTCCTTTTTTGAAGTCGCCCCCGTAATCAGATTTTTGGCCAATTTCGGGGGCTGTTTATGGTGTTTCCGGGGCGAATTCGCCTGCCGCACCCGTGTATATTTTTCACTGATGAGCTGGCTGTTAAATGTAATAAAAGTGATGTTTTCTTTTAAATCTAGTCTTCTTAAAGTTATAGACGTATCCACCCACGTATAAGTACAATGTAGTAGTTGCACATTTTATTCCCTGTTCAGTACTTCTACATATCTCTTGATGTCTACATGTGTATGTCATGTTAGAGCCGGAAGCAGTGTAACAACATAGGAGCTAATGCTCATCTGGCTCTCAAGAAATAGGTGAAATATTTATTAAGAGGCGATACATACTATATCAGACAAGCCTCAGACAATGTTTGGGCAAGGCCTGGCAGTAGAAGGTTCAAAAGACAAACCGTTTTACTGAGAATGACAAGGGCCTTTACTGTTCAGTTGAAGGATAGTACCGGTAGTTAATGCCCTTCTTGCTCTCAGCAGATGAAATGACCCTCTAGAATTCAGAAAGTCCCCCCATTTTAAAAATTATCTTAACTTTCTTGTTCTTGTCCCCCTCGTCCACCTACATACATAAATGTTGGAATGGGGCCCTGATTTAGATTTAGGCTCATAACCTTTGAACAAGAATATTATTGCACTGTCAGATACAGTCAACTGCTGTGTGTAGCTTCAGAAAATATTCATCTTTTTGTCTCTGTACGACCCTAAGCAGGCCTCTCCTCGCTCTTTGGCATGGAGATGAAGATCTACATGTAAGCCCATGCTGCAAACATGGAGACAGCTTCACACCTAATCAAAATGCAATGACTACATACCCCGATTTTATTGCATTAAATAATTTTGTTTTGAATATGTTTTAAGCTGCTAACCTCTTCATAGTGACTTTTATGTTCTTTCTCAATAGTAAATGATCAGTCCATGGTGCTATTTTCTATGGGTGAAATGAATTTCTCTAAGCTGAGCATTTGTAACAAGAGATAAGACATTTTAGTTTATAGATATTAATGTTCATCCGGATCAGGAATAATCCTAAGTTTTGTTCACAGTTTCTGCAAATTGTACTATTAAGTAAATTTGGCTAGCATTGAAGAAGAAAACTACTTTATCTTCAGAATAGTTTTTTCTTTCTTTTGGAAAGTCATTTTTTTTATGAGAGGGGGGTCCAGATCTGTTGTTGAGCTCTCCAGAGCTGACTTTGTCTCGTGTATTACTTTGCTCATGTTGGCCTACATTTTCATACACATCTTGAATTATATCAAACCAATTTCTAAGGTAATTTCAGCTACTATAGGATTAAAAGAAAGTTTGATCTGGAGTAAGTGAGAATAGGTCCATCAAAGCAAGCCTCCATATGCTGAGATATCTCACTTTGCTGTATGTGTATGCAGGCCTGTCTTGCCTGATTTCACACTGTATTCGCATGAGCTTCTTTTCAATTCACACTCAACTGAGCATTCATCTACACTTGAACCTGTACTACAGAACAATCTTGCAAGGGTGGGGGGTGAGTTGGCAGAGGCAAGTGGGGAGGGGACTTTTTTGTGTGGGTGTGAGTAATTTCACTCTTGTGTTTGTATGAGCTTCTCATCAATACATAGTCATCTTAACTTGAACTTATAGTTATACTTCTAAATAATTATTGAGAGAGTGGGGGAGGCTGAAGAAGAGTGGGGGGGGGCGGCTTTCTGTTTTGTTTGAAATTCTAACAAGTTCACATTCAGCTAAGCACTCCTGTATACTTCAACCTGTGATATAGAATGATGGTGCATGGAATGGGGAGGAGTCATCTGTACAATATTTGCATGAGCTCCTCATCATTATACACTCAACTCAGCATTTCTTCATACTGGAACCTGCCAAGGGGTAGGGGAGGGGCTCAGGGGGAAATGTGGGGGGGGGGGTCATCTCTTTAACATAGTGACTTTAATAATATATCTGTAAAGAGCTTAGAGACATCATTGATGTATTAAGCGCTATATGAAAGCGGAATATTAATATTCTTATTTAATGTGTGTACACAGTAGTCTACACAGTGTACAAGTTCAGTGTAGGGAAATTTCTCTTCAGCATCTGAATTTTGTTTACAATTAGAACATGATAATTATCCTCTTGACATGTATATTTGCAAGGAAGCTAGTTGTTGTCTGTCCATATGTCCATGTGTTAGTGCTTTACTATTACCACAAAACAACCTTTAGTGCTGATTTTGACAATGATGCCCCTGAATATTTAGTCTACACATACTTGCCCTCTAGAGGATATTGCATTAATTTTGTTATTAATATTATTGGCATTAATTCAAGATTGGAATTTTTGTAGTATTTCAGCAAAGGTATTGTTCCAAAATTGGTTTTAGGACTTGCCCATAGGAAAAGAAGGATTTGAGGTTGATATTTGTTTACTGTGATTAAAAATTGTAATAAGAACCTACATGTACATGTATCTAATGTCAGTTTATATCTACTGAATATACATTGCAGAATGTGTTAATTGGATTACATAATTTGTAAAAATATACATGTAATTGGAAGTCTGTCTAAATCTGCAGTGGTGCGTAGTTTATATTTTATTTTATTTTCATATGTTTGTAGAAATGAATGCTCAACAACCAACCAGTTCCTTAATTGTCCCTTTTAAAAGTGGATTCTGATATTGGGCTTTTTGAAGCCAATTAATGAACACCTGAAGTCTTTGTAGTAGCATAAATATTACAAGTTTACAGATCTTTGTGAGTCAGTGCTCTCGGTGGAATTCCTAACAGTTTACTTTAGCAAAGTGACCATTAATTCAGGTGGCATTTAGCAAACACTCTGTCTCCAATGGGAGACTTCAAGTCAACAGAGAATGATTGAAAGAATAGCTTTTCCTTCTTTTTTCCCTTTAGTGCTCAATAGCAAACAGTTTCAATATTTGGGCTCATGATCAAGATGTTGATTCAGGATAGCTGATAAATGATTGGAAAAGGGGGTCACCTTTCTTTTCTATTGCTAATTTGCTATATAATGGAATAGAAAGCAAGAATGCTTTCCTCAATGACAAAGTGGTGAAGCAAGCAAGTGAGATTTCAGAGAAAATAAATGTAGTGATGATGTGACTCTATACTATGGTTCAAACTATGTTTTACTCCCTCCCCTCCCATCTCTCTGTCTCTGTCTCTCTCTCCCCCTCCCCCTCCCCTTCTCTCTCTCTCTCTCTCTCTCTCTCACTCTACTCTTTCCATTCTTGAACTTTCCTTTTCTGTCTTAGTCATTGTTTACCTGCTTATACAACACTTCTCTGGTTTGTCGCCTGCCACCTCCCCCTCTCTCTGTCTGCTACACATATATCTATTTTCTTCATCTCCTCCTCTTCTCTTCTTCCACTCCTCCCCTCCCCCCTCTCTCTCTCTCTCTTTCTCTTGAAGTGTTTCTCCATCTTTTTCCTCTCACTAATCAAACACAAATCTCTTATTTGCATTTCTATGATCTGGGAGTGAGTAATCTTGGGCCATCTCAAACATAAACCTTATGCTTGTCTGCCATTCAATTCCACCTCTGTGCACATCTATAAGAAAAGCATTCATAATTCAGAGAAATCCAATTCAATTCATTTCATTAGGGCCATTGACCCAACACAGCCTGCATTTCTTCTTCACCTTCTCCACATCTCCGTGCACCTCAAATCAAAACAAAAAAAGGATTTTTACATGGTTAAATATACTTTGCCTACCCATCACGAAACCCTAGCTAATTTTTCTGCATGTCCTCTTCGTGAACTGGCTATACTCGCAAGAAATTGGAATAATGCTGAAATTCATGCCAAAGGCGATTAAACCCGTGTACGCATGACAACGTCAGTGATAAACGAATAATGCTGGCACACATA
Organism: Mesocentrotus franciscanus; assembly: GCA_037976565.1. NCBI lineage: Eukaryota > Metazoa > Echinodermata > Echinoidea > Camarodonta > Strongylocentrotidae > Mesocentrotus > Mesocentrotus franciscanus. The sequence goes on from CP137676.1 coordinate 24,036,764, forward strand.
AATTGTTGGGATATCCCCCGAAGCAGAAGCTGCAAATTTTGTGAGCTCTCAATTTAATATGCAGACCTTCTTCTTTGACCAATTTTGGTATAGAATTCAATTATTTTGTTGATTGTAATTTCTCCAAGCTTTTATGACATGACCTCATTTTTTATGGTATCATTATTTTGCAATTGTGTAGTATTTATACAGGTTCTTTTTATATGATATCAATCAATTGTAGATGAAAAATGCCTTTTTTAGAAGTCTTGATAGACAAGACAAGCAAATGTCACAGGGTCATGCTGATTTGACTCGCTGATCACATTTCTAAGGACTAGGTTATTAGGCTCTGTATACATGTCTGAACAATCCAGAGAATATTTAATAGAGCTTAATATTTACAAGTATTTCAATTCAAATATCCCTGTAATGAATATTTAGTCAGCAAGGTTAATATAGGATAAGAACCACTCAATCTTGTATTGAGAGATAGAAGGATATTTTGTTTGTGTTAAATTGTACTATATGAGTTACCGTAATGCCCTTCTAGCTCACAGCTGGCATGATAATGCTTCATTTTAAATAGCACTGATTGGACAGACACAATACCTGCAAAGATATCCATATAGATCTCCCCCGAAGAAGAACAAACATACACCTGTATGTGTATATCAATTATACTGAACAGTTAGCAAGATACATGTATTTTCAACTTTTTGAAGGCTACATTTGGATGCATATTCTGTTTGCAGAAATAAAGTGGGCTTTCATTATATGATTAATCAGACTTAGGAATGCAACTGTTTAGAGCAAAGTAAGCAAATATACAAGTGTGGAAATTATGCAATTTGCGTTTTAGATCTGATTTAGGTTATGTATACACAGAATTGCATGGACATCACAGTGTCAGAGCTCACTTCAGTTTATGTGTAATTTGCATTTTATAATGGTACATATACAATGTGCATTGTGCTGCAGAGATCATTTATCAGATGATCTGGATGTTTTGTTTTTTTCTAATTATGAATTGACAAATTTGGAGTAGTAGCAAAATGTATGTGTGGGTGAAAGTTGAGGAGGGGCAGGATGTTTAAAGAACTTTGAACTCATTTTACAGAGCTTTCTATCTCTAATTAGTTACATTTTTTGAAAATTATGATAAACTATCCCATTACTACACTTATAATGTAGAACATGCATTATCACATTATCTGCACAGAGCGAGAAGAGTGGTTACCTGTTCTGTGTTTTATCTTACTTCCGTCACACAGGGTTAATCCCCTTCTCGCTCTCAACAGATGATGTCATTAGTTCAGACTTTAGAGTCAAAACAGGCATTAACTTATATTATTTAAACATGATTAATGCTCTTCTGGCTCTTAACAGACAGTATCACTTATTCAGAGCCAAAAGGGAATACCTACTTAAACATGGAGTTAATCCCCTCTGGATGTCAATAGACAATAAGAAAAAACATTGGTCAATTCCTATAAAGAGCTACAAAGTTCACTGGCATATTAATTCATGCAACATGCATGTTGCCATCACTACATGTAGTTAATGGTGCATATCGAGGAACAGACAATCTAGCGCTCACTTTTCTCATTAAAATATCAATCTAATGGCTTCACATTATAAGTGTCGAGTTTTTTTCTTTTATGCATGTACAGCATACATCATAAATTGTTCATGTGTGTCAAGTCTGGACTATGTACATGTACTGTATGTACATTTGTACACTGTACATGTACATTTATACACTGTACATGTACATTTATACACTGTACATGTACATTTGTACACTGTACATGTACATTTATACACTGTACATGTACATTTGTACACTGTACATGTACATTTATACACTGTACATGTACATTTATTATAGCCTAAATTCATGTTTCAGTATTTTAGTACATGTACAGTAGTACACATGTCATTTAAGAAGAAACCAAACATGCAAGTAAAGTCCTTATCTTCCATATCAAATCCTTAAATAAACAAAATCCTTAAATCAACAAAAATCAAATTTTCAAATGATTTATCCAAAGCCTTAGGCCTACAACACAACCTCCATCATTAGACATTGTGGCAGGCCTGAAGATATGAGTGTAATTACAACATATTGCCATAGTATCAGACACTGCATACATATTATCGAGAATAAAATAATTGAATTTGAGAGCCTTTTGACTGTATTCCAAAATACTTATTTGGAACCCTACTTACTTGAGACGGCCAAGGAGGGGCAGTGATATTTATGAGGGCGATGTCACCTGTCTATACCTGGAAAATGAAATGTGAAGTAACTGAATTTACATGGCCACTTGTTAGGGTGAGGGTGTGGGAAGGGGGTCCTGTCATCCTGTATTGTTTTTTTTTTTCCCCCGTTCCCTTTTATTTTCTCTCTTTTCTCTTCTTTTTCTTCTCTTTTCTCCTTTTGCCATTTGCCATTTGATTGGGGGATATGCCCTCTTGTAGTTACATGTACATGTACATCACTGTGGGAAACCCCTCTGTATTGTGTCTTGCTGCATTCATTCTGAGATTGTGCAATCCTGTATGAGTGCATCATATGCATGGAAACCCCCATGTTTGCTCTGTGACCATATAAGTAAATGTCACATACATGTAGCTGCACCTGTTGAGGTTCACATGAAGTATGTGTAGTATAAGCTGTACACTTGGTGTAATAGCTTTATAATGGTTTTTCATAATTTGCTTGTGTATTTATGATAGGTTTCAATATCCTGTTTAAATGAGAATAGCTGGTGAATTGATCATCAATTAATATCAATATATATATCTGCTTGATTATACATACCGGTATCTATGTAAATGGCTGTACCTGTATTTTTCAGTTCTGATCTCCCATGCTAGTTAATATTTATTATTTCTCCCCCAGAACCCATGTTTCCCATAGGCTGAACCACCATTTTTGGATTGTGAGAACGATAGAGGTTTTTTCAGAGGTTAAATCTAAATCTAAATCTATAATTTATGTGTACAGCAAGATAAACAAAATGTGTTAAAGGCATTTATCTTATGGCTACCTTCATTTAGTAAACATAGAATACCAAGAAAATAAATTTAAAAGATTTATCTTTTGACATACTAAAACATCATTTTGCTAAATATTTCTAAATAATGTTGCCAAGCAATTAAATATATTTGTAAAATTCAACCCTTTCAATTTTAAGTTTCGTAGGCATTGTGGTAATATGGTACCTTTAACCCCTCAAAAGAGGCGAGGTTTCATAGGTTGAACACACTTCCAATGATAAATGTCGGTCTCATCATCTTTTCAATTACATGGCTGTCTTATAAACTTGTCTAGACTTGAACACCAGCCCCTCCAGGGACACGTGTGTGTATTATGCAGGGGTCTTTAATACACAGGTGCAGAAGGTCATATGCAGAGTACCTGGGGCTGCAACCTAATTGAAAATCCTGGATTAGTGTGATCTTGTTAAATGTGGGTTAATGTAAGTTGTATGTAGTTTTCTTGTGCTCTTTCACTAACCATGCATTTTCTTGTAGATGTCTAAATTATTATCATTTCTTAAAATTTAGAAAAAATGCAGTTTTGTGCTATTTAGTTAGTTGTAAAATTTAAATCAACTTGAGAAGGAGCAAATTTGAACATTTTTGTGTTTGTATACAGTCATTGCTCAAGATCTAGTATTAAAAAAAAAAAAGCATTTTGTGTGATCTTGGTTAGATGTTAACATTGTAAAAAACATGATCGACCTGAGAAGGGGAAATCAGAAATAGATTTTCTTTTGGGGGTAAGTGTGTGTGTGTTTGTATAAATCATTGCTTCAGATCCAGGATAAAGAAAAAAACAAATTTTTTGGTTTTCTTGTGTATATGTAAAGGTTGTACTATTATGAGGTCAGCTTAATTATGAAGGGCATTTTTAAAGTTGTGTTTGTGTGTGATCATTACTGAAACTCTAGGCCTATCAAGTTAGATTTCATAATACTGAATGCTCTTGTACATGATCTCCAATATCTCATGCTTATTCAACATCTTACTTAGATGTACCTTTAAATGTTGACTCAACCTAACTTGAGTCTTTGCAGCAGAAACAGTCATAATCTGCAAGATATTGTCACCAGAGTGTTCAGTGCTTTGATAGAGAGGATGTTGGCCTCATTTTGATTAAGATATTCAGTTGCATTGCAGAGAATATGCAATACAGTGGTATATCAAATGTAGAGGTACATGTAGCTGGAATACAGAAGGATGTTGACTGAATGTGAAAGGAATGAGTTAACTCCCTTTTGGTTCTCAGTGGGTTTCTATATTAGTGGTCCCTATAAGGCACACAGCAATGTACTTCTGTTCTTTTTTTAAACACATAATAGATAGTTCTTGAATCCTTAGTATGCTACCAAATTTACATTGCCTGTCCAGAGCCAGAAGGGCATTAAGTCATTATTGTCTGATGAGTGCTGTCTACTGAGAACCAGAAGGGCTTTTAACAAAATTTCTAAACTTTATTACAGATTAACACCCTTCTCGCTCTCTATAAACACATGATCATTTAACAGATGTAATGCCGCTCAGGCACACAGTGGAAGACATAGATACAGTATATCAACTGATGTATAACCCTTCATCTGAGGTGCATCTACATGTACATGTAAGTTCATAGCTATGTTTGCCCCTTTGAACCAGAGATCTTGATGCAGTAATAGAGCACTCGTGGAGCGTCAAGAATGAGAAGGTATAATTGGCGTTATCATAACCCATGTTACTGTCACAGATCTGTCATGTTATATTGATGAGTCTCATCAATTACTCCTTGGCTTTGTACAGTAGTCCAACATGATAACAATAATGGTAATGATTATTGTGATAATGATAACAATGGTAATATTGGTAAGGGTTAATGTCATTGAAATATATATGTATTGCCACATTTTGTTATACTATCTATGTTTCAATAAAAGAACATGATCTAGGAAAGTTGCCTGAAGGTGATATACACATCAGTGTTTACATTACATGTAAATTTGAACCCCTTGCATGATAAAAGTAATTATGTTTTGTGAAATGCATATCAGTAAATTCTATTCCATCATGGGATTATGGCCCCTTGCAGATGTAAAGGGGCACATACCCTGCATATGCCCTCCTAAAGTTGAACCCAATTTGGCATTCCTTAAGTACACAAAAGATATCTCCTTTGGCTTGTCAGAGATGTCAGGATTGTTTTCCCTCCCCCTTTTTTGTATAGAATCCTGGAGCCACCCCTCCAGGGATCAAGTGTATGTATGAATGTTTGGCCAGATGAAATGAAACCAAATTGTAGGACATTTGAGATGGATGAGTGGTGAGGATCAAGTTATTTACCATGTAGGGTGTAACCAAGCTTAGCAGTCATCACAGCTAATTAGGAAGTATAATTGCTCTTTTACTTTCTTTGATGGCATCTCTAATTTCACTTGCCCATACTGTTTCAAATTTTCAATAACATTCATGTTCTTGTGATGAGAATGAGAGGCAGAAGGGTCTTATAACTCATCCTGTTACCCAGTGTTAACGTACTGGCTCTCAGCAGACCTGTTTATGTGTTATTGGCTGGAAAGCTGTACACCTACACACTTAGTCAATGGTTTATCAGCAAACCTTTTGTTGCTGACTGGAACACTTTGATGGGAAAGGAGATGTAGTGCACATGTAGAGCTTCCACAAGATAAGAAAGCAATCGCCTCTCCCTTTTTAAAACATTTAAAAATGGATAAAAAGAATAAATTTAGAAAATGGTGTGCCTATATTGTTTATAGAGAGAGCATCCACCCCCCTCCCCACCTCCATAATTGAAACTTAAAATATTGCAGAAACGTATGCCCCTATTACACTTGACTTATTTTCTGGTCTTCTTGAGGAGAAAAAGAAAAGAAAAGAGTTGTTCATCCATTCTCATAAATCTACATATTACAAGCTTTAACATTGAAATACCCAAACATTCCTGCTTTCAACACATTCTCTTCAATTTGTATTCACTTACTTTACATATACATTCAAACCTGTCTATAGTGACCGCCCAAGGGAAACACAAAAATTGGTCTTTGTAGACAGGTTCCTTTAGTACATGTTTCAATGAGAAACCATTTTCAAGGGAAACCAAAAATGTGGTCTTTGTAGACAGGTGGTCACTAAAGCAGGTTTGACTGTATATTGCCTAGGTACAATAGTAGATTATATCAGTATCACATTGGCTTTATATTAGGTGTAGGTATTTCGTGAGCCAGAATTGTATGGCTTTGGTTTCAACTTATTTTCTCATTCTATACATGTACTGTACATACATGTACGTCATACGGCTCCTGAGCCTTCTGTGTATATAAAACATGCATGCAATGGACCAGGAATGCTTTAAGGAGACAGCAATACACAGCGTGCAAAAACTACTGTTTTGCAACAGGTATTTGCTTTGGATACAGTTGTGTTCAGTTCTGTGACACACAAATTCTGCATTTCATTTTACTCTGCTACATGTATTATACGATTAAAGGTGTTAGCACTTCTCAAAAAGCTGCTGGTCTAGAAAAACAATCAAGCCAGCAATTGTGTTAAAAGCACTAATTTTGAAAATACAGGTTAAAACATCAGCTCAAACAATTTTAGGAAAGCATAATTTTAAAGACTTATTAGAATTCAGAGATGTACTATTTTTCTTACATTTTAAGAAACATAAGTAAACAATTTAAAATATTCTTTCACAGGATCATGTCAAAATGTTAAAAAGATCTTTTCAAATAAAGACTAATTGATGATATGTTGATGGTACATGAATATATTAATTTCAAATCCTCTTTACATATCTAGCAAATTATGTTGTCACTGTCAAGTGATAATCATTAACTGACCCTTCAGTAAATAAAGAAGGAGTGATTTGTTTGTAAATTTGGTGATTCCATTGGAGTAGTTCCAAGTGACTATATCACCAAGTCTGTAAATCTAAATGTTCAAGTATTACTTCATTGATTCTGAGCAAGAAGGCATTAAAGTATACGAGTTAGCATCATTCTAGCTCAAAAAAAGGACTTGATAATGGGTATAAACCTACCATTCTTTTACCACTCATTAACAGGATGTCAATTTCATTAGGTCAGTTGGCACCTTCACATGTCCACATGAGGTAGCAAGTGTCATTTTCATCTATTTTACACCCCAGACAAGCATATTGCATTATCAAAGGATAATTACTGCTAGGCTATGGCCTACACATACCTGCTAATCGCACGCCGGTAATTATCATAATTAGACTATCAACTGAACCGTCTGGTGTATGACTGAGTTGGAGGTACAATATCATTACCGATCCCATAGCAACAAGGCTGACAAGTATGACTACCCTGGTAGATACATTCAATCATGTAATGCTGAAGGATAATAGCAAAGGGTTTTGTATGACGTGGGTGTATGAAGAATGCAATATGCATTTTTAAAAGTTCAGTTCGTCTGCAAGTTTTCTATTGTCTTCTTCTTTTCTTGTCTCTCTTTTTCTATTCATATCATATCGTCATCTTTCTTCCCCTCTTTACATAATTTCTCTCCCTCCCTTCTCCCCTCTCTCCTCCCTCTCTCTCCTCCCCATCTCTCCCCACCTCTCCTCCCCTCCCTCCCACCTCTCCTCCCCTCCCTCCCCACCTCTCCTCCCACCTCTCCTCCCCTCCCTCCCCACCTCTCCTCCCTCCCTCCCACCTCTCCTCCCCTCTCCCACCTCTCCTCCCCTCCTCCCACCTCTCCTCCTCCTCCCCACCTCCATTTTCTTCCTCTATTTCTTTCTCTCATCTCTGTTCTGTATTCTTTGTCATATGCTTTTCTGTCGCCCTTCTCTTTACTCTTATCTTTTAAAGCATTCTCTCTCTCTCTCTCTCTCTATCTCTCTCTCTCTCTCTATCTCTCTCTCTCTCTCTCTCTATCTCTCTCTCTCTAGCTCTTTCTCCCCATCTGTGTGTACAGTACATGTACATGTACACCATGTAGCTGTACACATGTCTCAACATATATCGCATATTGTATGTCAACTGAACTTAGCTCTCTGGCATTTTACATGTATTACATATACATGTGTTACATACAAACCTCAAGAAGCGATTTCAAATCATGTAGTCATTTATTTAATGAACCATACAATCATACATTCATTTCTTGGCTGAGTCATATCATGGCATAATGCACACAAATCTTTCTCAATCTATATAGCCACATGTATGCATACAACATTTGGGAAACCTTTTTCTCTTTCCATTGAAATGAAACCAATATTTCATGCTTTAACGCACTGCTGACTGCTCCATTGTCATGCATTGCTGATCTAATGCATGAGGCTTTCCCCTGTCTTGATCTTGCAGTTGAACAGTGTTGATATATAATGTATGTTGTGTAAATCTGCATTTGACAAATTGCTCGCGTGATATATAGACAAACATACTCAAGGATTGCGAGTTTGCAATAATAGTTTTGTTTCCAATGATGTATACATAATGAATCACCAAACAATGATCAAGAATTATATTGGTATAGTTCTTTGTGAATTTCCACATTGTTAATTAATGTAAAAAATAATCAAGAACTCAAGTGGGCACTAAACCACACCAAAACAATGTCCTTGCAAGAAGATACATGTCAAGAACAGGATAGAATACATAGGTTTTACTCCTTCTAGGTGTAGATTTTTCTAAGATCCATTAGCTCAACCCTTACTCTAATCTTAATGATCTAATCCATGTACTAATGAAACTTATGCCTTTAATGCCCATAAAGGCTTGTATGTAGGTGAACATGTACATGTACGTCCATTCGTCCAATGGACCAAAATTGTTTTTAAAAGAAAGAAAATAGTCCTGTTTAAACCTGGCATTTATCTTGTTAAATCACAGGACTAGTGGAATTAGGACCTAACAGGACTAGAACCAATGGGATGTAGGACCAATGGGATGTAGGACCAATGGGGTGTAAGACCAGTGGGAAATAGTACCAATGGTATTAATGAGGACTAACAATGGGAAATAAGACACATGTGTAGTACCAGTAGAGCATAGAATCAATTGGATGTAAGACCAATATGATGGGATCATCGTAGGACTATATATGTACAACTCCTTTACAAAGATAAAGTACAATTAGACTTCCCTTCTGTCTTGTATTCATATTTGTTGGCATTTAGTGCAGCCTTTAGATTTCTGAATTTCTTAGCATTCCCAGACGAGACAGCAAACATTTACAAAGGCCAAGTTTACATTTACATACTCTCTTTACATACTGTGAGAGATGTGGCACATGTGCTAATGTTTTGCTTAATTCTTTCCTGTTTGATTAAAACATTGATAGAACATGTTTATAAGAACAGCTTTATCATTGTATGTACATGCAGGGGCTAGGAAAATCAATCAATATTTTCATCATCCTTTGATGTGAATAATTTGACACTGCAAAAAGGCAATTTCATGCTGATTTATACAGGCCATTAAGATACGATATCCATTCAGTGTCTGCATAAATGATTATTTAACACTTTGTTTTGTGGTTATTATTAACCCTTAATATTTTCAGAGCCAGAAGAAAATTTAGAGGCTACAGTTTACATAGGCTAGCTCCTGGGGCAAATTTCCCTGAGCACACAGGTATTATTAGAGGCACTAGTCATTCCATATTAACAGTTTGGGATGTAAATCATGAGTCATTTGGAGTGATTTTGTCATTTCTGTATGAGAATAATATAAAAAGCCACTTATTCTACAGGACATTTTATTTGTGTGAAGCAAGAGCTATGACATATCTGTATATTAGGAACAAAATTTATCGGAAGTATTTGTGCAAATTAAATGGGTATTGTTTTATTTCTACATTAGTTAACATTTGAAAGTATAATAGAATTGTTTTTGGCTTGAACAGTTAACACTCTGTTAACCTTGATAGTACTAGTTTAAAATGGAGGGCAATAAGTTAGGCATGAAAACATTTTGTTATTGGGAAAACCATTTGTCAAGGATCATCAGTTGTTGGGGGTCATGCCCAGTTTTTTTTTTCTTTATTATAATTTTTTTCGGGGGAGTGGGCATATACTAAGATGTGAGGGAGAAGTGGACGATAATTCACTATAATTATAGTCTATGTATGAATTATGCGCAAAATGATTAAGTTTATCTTTGCTCTGGATACATTGTATTTCATATGAGGATTAATCAAGTCATTGTTTGATTTCTAAGAGTATTACTCTTAGAAATACTTAAAGCATTTTGTCCAATCTACTAGTCAAATTACAGTCAAAACCACTCATTCACTTTAAATTTCCCTGTAAAAGTATTACCAGTGATTCACCCTAGTGTACAAGTCAGTGAAGTGGGTCATTGCTTCGTATATATTTCACATAAAGATGAAATCATGCCATTGTCAGATTTCTGAGAATTGTATGACAAAGGTTGAAGACATCAACTATCAGGTAGCAGAGGTTTGGCCTACTATCCAATATAACATAGTCCATATTTTATAGCAATAACTGTAGTCAAGTATATCATGTGCCTTAGAAGGTAAATAATAAAGGTCATTTGTTTTAATGTACATTGCCCTGGTGTTTAGATCGGACTTTGTTTTGTACATTATCTGATTATATATATGCTCCTAATTTTTCATTTTCCTTCCTTTATTCATATGATAGATATTGTTCATTCTTTTAAAATATTTTTAAAAAGCCATATGTCTTTGTACAAGAGCTGCAGAAATGCATTTTTATAGCATGTTGTTGGGTCTGATGGTCAACATTTCAAATTAAAGGAAAAAGAATTTGTTGTAAAAAATATGTATTTTCAAAGATTTATAAAGAATCAGCAACAGAAAATACAAATACTGCTTGACTCCTGATTGTGCTTCAGGTTGATTGGTTTCATACAGAAGCTCCTACTTTATAAGTTAATTAGTATAGAGTTTAACAATCGACCTACAGTGTGGCATAAAACAGTCCATGTCCATTACATCTATGTGTACATCGAAATTCCACGAAAAAAAAATCATGCACTGATGTACATATAACGTTTCTTAGTTTTCACAGCTTGCGTGTGGAGAACTTCACCTACAGTAGAGAAATACAATGGAAGTAGAACCCATAACACCATGTCGTCTCTCCTTACATGAATTGTTGTTAAGTACATACCAACCCTCTTTGTCATATCTGTAATGGGGCTGAAAGGTATCATTCGAGCCGTGATAAATGTTGACACAACAAACCCATCATTATATCAATCCAATTATACAATTTCACCTTTTGAAATGAGAAATAATCACTTGAAATGAGTCATGCTTGGTTTTGTTGTTACCGTAAAATTGAATATTGTCTGCTAAGAGTAAGAGGGAGAAGGGCACATGGTAATTCATATCTGTCAGCACAGAGATTAACACACACCTCTCATTGCTCATATTTGGAGCCAGAAGGGTGTTAACTCTGTGCTATTAAAGTATATGAATTAATGCCCTTCTGGCTCCAAACAGACGATATGCTATTTTGTGCTCTGTCAATATACTGCTGTGTGACAAGAAAGTGAGAGAGGATGATGATTATTGTTTGTTTTGTCAAGGAAGTTACATATTCTTTCGTTATCAAAATATGAATGAAAAAGTTGATAAATCTCACTTGTGAAGTTGGATGTAATTATCTGCTGAGAAGCAAAACAATATTAACTGTTTAGATTTGTGTTTATGTGTAATACATTAATATTGAATAATTTGTCAGTTTTAACAAAAATATATATGTACATTGTAAATCTAACAGCCTTATAGCTCTCTGTAGACAAAAATTCACATATTATCCACACTAACTTTCCCTCCCCTCACCCCCTCTCTCTCATGCATTTTGATGATTTGTGATGTTATTGAATATTACATCCAAGACTACTTTTTCAGATGATATATTTGTCCTCATGTAATTAAAGTTTGTGGTGATGCATGTGGCATTCAGAACAGTTTCTTCATGACTGGAGTCATTTGTGATAGCAATAAAAACTGAACATGTCATCAATCAAGATTTTATGCTTGGACTGAAATTGGGACTTCAGAATGTCATTGACTGTTTCCTAGGAGAGGAAAGATGGTTCTGTGAAACTTGCTCCTGCGACAGTTGCTATGTGTCAGTTTCCTGCACACCAGCCATGGACTCAACCTAATACCTACCAACCTAAAACCCTACACTTAAACCCATTTGGAACCCTCACCCTGTACCCATCCAAGCGTCGTTGGAGGAAATGTCGGATTGCCGGTCAGACATGTGGCTGGGTGCTAGGTGAGGGGGCTAAAATAGACCTTCTTCCACAGTCCACACACAGTGGAGGAGGCAATCTGGCTATTTTTTGCATTTTATAGGCTTTATGGTGGTATAATATGCATTTTTTATATAGATTACCAGGGCAACAACTAACAGTGAAGCATACATGCTGAAAATAAATACCAGTAGATTTTATGTCTAAAAGCTTATATACAAAAATTAACTATTAAAGAAAAACCATAATATGTATAAAAGAGCAGATGAATTAATTATATTATATTGACTTGGCTTGAGGGGTACATCAGAAATATTGACCAAGCTAAGATCATATTGCCCCGAGTTGAAGATGAGGGCAATATGATCTTAGCGCAGTCAATATTTCTGATGTACCCCGGAAGAAGCCCTGTCAATATCATTATTATTACGTATACAAGGCAATTTTTTACAAATTATATTTTATACGACTTTGGTATCAAGCAAGATTTTTACTCACGTCTGTTTGATCTGATTTCAGGTTATTCAGGCAGGTATGTAATTGTGACGTAAATTGTTACTGTGCGTACACTTTAACACCTACACAATACTGTGCGTTTGCACTTTAATAAAAGCGCACTGACAAGAAAGAATGGAATATGTCGCCCTCTAATTTAGTACAGTGGTCTATGGGCAAAACCCGAAAGAGTGCAATGTTGCCTGCTCCGGTTTCGTATTTAGAGTAGCATGCAGAATATGGCCTTTTATTTTGCAGCTAAAATGCCTTGTATAGGTAATAATACTTTATATTCTGGATTCTTCTTAGTGATATTCATGATTGTTGATAAAGTAAATTATCTCAAAATTTGTGGTCCCTCTTCTCTCAAGTCTACATCTTTGAACTGTACGCCTACTTTAAACCATCAAAACTCTGTACCTGAAGTAAAGGATGTAGTCGAAAGGCACAAGTTTCTTGTTTTGCACCTTCGTTAACATAGTGAATGTCTATACAATTTCAAATGTTAATCAGGGTAGTAAATCAGGGATCAAATCTGGAATTCTTTCTTGCCTTTTTTTTCCTTAAAATTGAATCTGTTGTCTGTGAATCAGTGAAATTCAAGCAGATGCCTTAGAGACTTGTGTTGTTGTTCAAGGGTCAAATCACGAACAGTTGTGCAGAAATTAGATGCTTTTTGTTACCAAGACAATGGTTTGTAGCAATGAATGATTGCAGAGGTCATGTGAGGGGCAGAGTGGGAGATTCCCTCTTGATTTGACAGAAGAAAAAAAAAACTTTTGCAAAGAATCCAGATTTATAACTGTTGACAGGGCAAATAGAAAGAACTTGGGATTTCAAAGGAAACTGAGTACCTGTAGCAGAGAATAAGTAAAGTTTAATTTAAGAAATTTGTATACCAGCCGATCACTTCCACATTGCATCTCCATTGAGAGCTAGAAAAGGATCAATATTTGATACTGAACACCCTTCTACCTCTCACTCAGCAGACAATAGAAAACTGGGTCTAAACAGTGACATGCAATCCATAGTACTAGTTGTTTTCTATCTGCACATGTATTCCTTGATAATAGACACATAACGCCATCTTGGTTTGAATAAAGATAGACTGGCAGTCTGTGAGTGACGTGTGAGATGAAGTTTATATGTGCCCTACTTCCCCTCCACTTATATGATGGTAGGGTGATAGTCTCATGTCCTGTGTCTGTGGAAACCTAAATGGGATTACTTCAGGATGTATGTAGAATGTGGTTTTGAATTGAAGGTGGTTTTGAATTCTATTACCAGATGATATATGAGAAACCTTGAATCTGAATATGTACATGTACCTCTGTTGAATATGTAAACTTGGTATTGAGCTTTCATCTACTTTCCCCCACCCCAACTCTACCACACTCACACTTTTGGGAATGTCACAGGTTTTTGTTATATGTTTATTTTGGAGCAGTCATGAAGTGCAAGTGTACTATAGTTATTTTAAAATATGCACATGAGCATAATTAGTTTAGTAGCTCTAGAACAGAGAACTCAAAAGAGCTCCAAAAATGGCTATGAAAAAGAAAAGAAAAATCATTGAGACTCTTATGGAAAATTATCATTATTTAAGCTACCTGGAATGTACTATGAGCCCTCTAGGACAGAAAAGTGATTGTGTGCAATGTAAACGATTCACATAATGTCTTTTAATTATATTTTAAACATGGCAGTTGTTCTTTAGAACAGGCCCCAACAAGCACCTATAGTAGACATACAGCCCTCTGCCCAGGATTCTCTCTAACATAACACAGCCCATTCCCGTAGACTAAGGACATAGTTGGTAGTCTACATTGACCAATATTGACAAACTCCAAGGGGAAACCCAAGTTCCTCGATCAATGGCAGACTGCACGCTGAGCAAATCTGAAATTGCACGGTGAGCTGCTGCTAGGTGCTGTTGAATAAATCAAAGACTTGTGAAGACTCCTGAGGGATATGCCAAAATGTGTGTTCTGATCCCAATTGAACGCCATCGATCTGGAATTTAATCGCTGAATTTCATCATTTAAACTTTGACATTGCTAGTATCAGAGAAGCTTGACTTACATAGGTGTGTGTTTGTTAATCTTGATTAAATCTGATACAAGCAATGAAAAAACTACTTGAACAAAATGTACATGTATTGAATGTACCTTGCAAACTATAAAGAGAATAAGTATAGTGTCTCTAATACATTTTTTACATTTTGTTGACAACACAATAATGCTTAATTTTATTGTGAGAGTCACTCAATTTTTCTTATACAAATAATGCATTATTTCCAGTTTTCTCATGAATTCCTCTCATGAGTATTCGAGGGAAATCCAACCCAGATAGACAACTACTCTAAAAGAAAGCAGAAAAATCAGAGAAGCAAACTGATGAAAGTTTCAATTAAATCTGACTAAATATAAGAAAGTTGTGAATTTTTGAAAGTTGTAATCACTATACGTATGGGCACTTCAAATTGGCTGAAGCGGTAATGTCAATGTGATGTAGTGCCGGACTACTTTCCCATCTGTTCCAACATATAAAATGACTAAAATTTAAATTCTTTAAAAATTCATGGCTCATGAGAGTCTATTTCTTTAGAGGACCCATAATAATATGCTATCTATAATATATATTTTGAGTAGTCCCCCAAGGGAGAAGGAACTTGCGAAAAACAGAAATTAATGATATTTTTGTACACAGCATATGAGAGAGTTATCCACGTCCTACGTCACAATCCACTGAACACACTACCAATTTGAGATTCGCATAGACTTAGTGATCTCATATTTCAAACATTAATAACTTCCTTACTATTGGTCCGATTCATATCAAACTTTTGCCATTCTGTTTCTGTTATTTTTCTGCTTTCATACAAATCAACTTGTTACAAGGGTTGGATTGCCCTTTAAGGTATTGATTATATCTTGTAAAGCATTCCCAGTATATAGAAGAGTCCAAATATTCATCATACTTTCCTTCTATCACAAATTCCCTAATTTTGACATACTTTCAGATATTGATTAAGCCTTGTAAAGCATTTCCATTAGTAGAATCTGAATATTCATACTTTGTATTACAGTAAGTGTTCCCTTATGACTGACACACAAGTATTCAGACATTGATTAAGTCTCATAAAGCATTCCCCAGTAGTAGAGTGAATATTCATACTTTCCTTCTATCATGAATTTCCCAGTTGCATATAGCATGAACATTCATGTTTTCCACTTTCATTTAACTTTCCCCTCCACAGGAAAGTATTCAGCTAGCAGTATCGACCAAAGCAGATTGATTAAGGGGGGTAATTATTCACAAAATCAGACATTGAGACTTGAGAGTATGGTGACCTCTTTTACATTCACAGAGATGATACATCAGTCAGGAATATAAAGTGCAGCCTTTATGGCAGTGTCACTTTCATTCTCTCGCGATAGACTTTATAGAGGGAGAACATTGGCTAAGCATGTGATCCCTTAGAGTAGTGTTGGAAGGGAGATTGGGGGTGCATGAAAGGGGTTTAATTCAATTTAGAGGGTGCATGAAATGAGAATGAGGGATGTGGATAAACAGGTATAGGAGAAATATTAATGATTTTCATTTAAATTTGATTTTTGTCTCGCCTGCGTAGCAAAAAGCGAGACATAGGCGCCGCTTTTCCGGTGACGGCGGCGACGGCGGCGACGGCGTCAACATCAAAACTTAACCTAAGGTTAAGTTTTTGAATTGTTAATATAATTTTGAAAGTATAAGGTCCTATTAAATGAAACTTGGACTAAAGGGTTATCAAGTATCCCCAATCATGTGAGGAAAATTTCAGGTCACAAAGTCAAGGTCAAAGGTCATTTCAGGTCAACAAACTTAGACTATGTTGTGGCATCATCATCAAAAACTTAACCTGAGGTTAAGTTTTTGAATTTGTAATATAATTTTGAAAGTATAAGTTCTTATTCAATGAAACTTAGACTAAAGGGTTATCAAGTATCCCCAATCATGTGAGTAGAATTTCAGCCCACTAGGTCAAGGTCAAAGGTCATTTCAGGTCAACAAACTTAACTATGTTGTGGCATCAGGCTAAGATTTTTTAATTGTTATCATAATTTTGAAAGTATACATTCCTATTCCATGTAACTTGAACATAAGGGTTATCAAGTATCACCAATCATGTTATTAGTCTTTTAGGTGACAAAGTAAAGGTCAAATGTCATTTCAGGTCTGGAAACTTAGACTTTGTTGTGGCATCAACATCAAGATTTTGAAATTTTAGCATAATTTCAAAAGTGTTTGTTCAAATTCCATGAAACTTGTACCCAAGGGCTATCAAGTATCACTAATCATGTGACACAAATTCCAGGTCACAAAGTCAAGGTCAAAGGTCATTTTAGGTCAGTAGACTTGGATTATGTTATCAAAATTTAATATGAGAATTAATAAATAAATTGTTGTTATTTTTCATATTTCATGAAAGTAAATATTCGAATCATTCGAGTACTTTCCCATGAATATTCTAATAGTAATTTTAGTATTCGATCCCAGGCCTAGTATGTACATGATCAGTTACAGCTAGGTGACAATATTGATGTTTGGATAATATATATTGGAGTATATCTCATAATAATGTTCTCATTATGCTAATGAGACGTGATGTGATGTAGATGGGTTCTACCTTCCAATTGTTTTTACACAAAGTGCTGAAAAATCCTCTTTTCTTAAAAAGTTTATTAGATAACTTTATTTGTAAATTACTGACAAGCATTGAAACATTTGTAGTCTTACCCATACACTAAATCTCATTATATTGTATTCTTATGATACAGTAAATAATTATTCTGATGATTCATAATCAATATTCACTTCAAAATGCTTATTATATTCAGAGGATTTCATTTTCGGGGGTCTGCAAATGGGCCACCCTGCCTATAAAAATAATGTCCCAACCTCAACTTTTCATCATATCGAATTGCGTAATGCCGAATTGCGTAATGCAGGCGAGACCGCCAAGAGCGTTTCACTTGTTTAATGTAGGGGAGAAACAGATGGACAGACAGAGGGAGAGAATGGGGGAGGAAGAAATGGAGAAAAAAAGTTCATAGTGAATGCAGAAAGAGGGGAATTGTGGTAAAATATTGGTTAAAAGAGAGAATCAATAGATTTTTTTTGTTTGTTTCTGCTTCGATCCAAACATTCGATCCAGGCATATTGTTCTGTTTGTCAGCAGACGGTACATGTATGTTACAAAGAAGAAAATGCATCTGGAGGCACATTCAGGGGGTGTATACAGATAACATACATAACAGACTGTACAATATTTTGATGGATAAGTTATGCACATTAGAAGTAAAAAAAATGTGCAGAATTAAAATACAAATAGACTGAGATCATTGTCCCATTGGCAGAAAGAAAATTTTGCCCAGATTTGATCTTTTCCCCACTATCGGAGTAACTCTTGACGTCAACATTGAGGAGGAAGAAAGGTTGGCTAGATCTATAAACCCGCCCCTTTCTGTCCTGTTATATCTTGTTCTACTTTTGCTTGCTCTCTCTCTCTGCCTATTTCTCATTCAATATAACCCTTCCAGCCTTTCTTCTCCATCTTATTTCCTCTATCTCATGATTCCAGTTTCTCCTTCTCTTACTCTGTGTCTCTGTTTCATTCTTTCTCATTCTTCCCCATACCCCCCCTCTCTTTCTCTTAGTCTCTCTCTCTCTCTCTCTCTCTCTCTCAATTTCTCTCTGGTCTGTCTTCCCCATTGTCTCATTCTGTATAGAAGCCTGCCAGCCTCTGTTTCTATCTCTCTCTCTCTCTCTGCAGAGTGACTTCCTTGTCTCATTCTAAGAAGGATGCCTTAGTTATAATGTCGTCTTCCTCTTGCTTTCCTCTCTATCTCACCATGTTTTATGTCTCTCTCTCTCTTTCTCTCTGCAGAGTGACTTCCCTGTCTCATTCTAAGAAGGATGCCTTAGTTATAACGTCGTCTTCCTCTTGCTTTCCTCTCTATCTCACCATGTTTTACGTCTCTCTCTCTCTCTCTGCAGAGTGACTTCCTTGTCTCATTCTAAGAAGGATGCCTTAGTTATAACGTCGTCTTCCTCTTGCTTTCCTCTCTATCTCACCATGTTTTATGTCTCTCTCTCTCTTTCTCTCTGCAGAGTGACTTCCCTGTCTCATTCTAAGAAGGATGCCTTAGTTATAACGTCGTCTTCCTCTTGCTTTCCTCTCTATCTCACCATGTTTTACGTCTCTCTCTCTCTCTCTGCCGATGCTGCTGCTCTCTATATATTGTCCCTTCCCCTCTCTCAGTCTGTAGGCATCTCTTTCTCGCTCACAGAAGTTATGTTTGATGTATATTGTTTCAGGCATGTGGAAAGTGAAAAGAGTGTGCAAGTATGCACAGTGAGTTAGTTGTATCCTCCAATGTATCATACACTGCTTGCTTTAAGGCCACTGTTCAGCGTGCTGTCTGAAAGGGCAAGAAAATTGAGCTTTTTTTCAGCTTTTCCACTACCCAATCCTCCTGCTATGCACGTGATATGTGTGATCTGGGGCTACTATTTTCCCTATTGGTTACACTGTTAAAATGTCATCCTTTCTTCCTTGTCCAACTCGGATCATATTCTCCCAGTTTCTTCTCCATTATGCACAATTCTGTGTGGTAACCATTGTGTTTCTAAGCTGGAGTGGTTCAGCTACTTTAGTATTCTGCTCAATGAAACCTAATTTTCATCTTCACATACATTGTGATATCATCCTTAATATCCTTGTAATCTTTATTTCTTTATAATTATGGACACTTCAATTTATTTTATAGTGGAGTCAATCTTTATAAGTTATCAGAAGAAGATGTGAAGTCATCATGGAAAGTATCATTTCTTTTTTATTTATCATTCCTCTTCCCTCCTTCCTTTCTACCTTCTTTCTACCTTCTTTCTTCCTTTTTTCTGTCTGTCTGTCTGACACTTCTGTTTGTTCTCTCTCTCTTGCCCTCCTCTCCCCTCCCATTTCGCTTTTCTAATCAATCTCTTGCAGCTATCAGAGTAAGATGTAAAGAGAGTAAGTATGATAATGCTTTTTGAAGGGTGGGGTAATAAAAGCCAATCCGAATAATTGCTATACGAAACGTCATGCGATGATAACACGGGGATGAGATAGAAAGAAGAGTGGCAATAAATCTGCTATATTTACTCTTTCCCGTTCTCTCTCCCTCTCCGCCACATTTCTCTCTCTCTCTCTCTCTCTCTCTCTTCATCCCTTCCCTTTTCCCCGCCCCCTTGATTTCATTTCTAACTACTATCTCTTCCTATTTTGCCCTGTGTTGAGTGTGTTCTATGGCTAGCCTCTTGCATCACTACCAAGTGTTGATCCCTAACCTTTCTCCATTTTATGCCTGGTGCTATTCTCTTTCTCCTGAATCAATCGATCATTGGGAGGTTTTATAATCCTGACTGAACCTATTATAGATAAATAAGGGGAAAAGAACAAAGAAAAAAATCTACTGATGCTTGCTTATTTAAAAGAAAAAAAAGAAGATTTATGCATTCATGTGACAATGTATTCTATCTTCATTAAGGGAATTGTAATACTGGTAATAGGACTCAAATACCATGCACTTCATAATCATATTCATGGTAAAGTTTGTGATAATCATCAGGAAAGTGACTGTTATGTTTGTTTTTTAGTTTTGTTGGTATGTTGGTATGTTGGTTTATTGTTTTTGTATTCTAGACTAAGACTTATCTGGGTATTCTACTGATACAATACAATTCACTTTCATGTAGTTATTTACTCTCTTTATTTCAAATTCTATTGAATTCTCAACTCCTTGAGGTTGGTAAATGAGGATGTAGGGGTGTTGTGTAGGAGTCACTAATCAATGACCATATTTCAACCACAGTTAAATATGTGATACAGCCTGCATCACAGAAATTTAGCACATTGAGCAATACACTTACAGTTATAAATGCTCATATTTGTGCATTTTATCATATTTCTGAATACATGTATACATGGGAGATATAAGTAGGTCTAGTGGTCATCTATAAACCGACTATGACGGACACCCACCACAGACCATGATTCAAAACTGTCATGATTTACAGATAGTTATGTTCAAAATTTGCTCCCTGTATAATCAGTTCTGATTGATACACATCTGTAAAACCCAATTATACACATACACGCCCACCTTTATCATTTGCACATGCAACGTGCAAGATCTATGGAAACAGGTTCAATTTCAAAGCTTCGCATATGCTCGAGGTTAAATTATAATTTTCTTTCATTCTGCCTTGTCTGCTTCCTTTGAAGGGAGGAAGAGAGAATGCCAGGGAAGATTTTTATTTTAAAGGCCAAATACAGACTCCTTTTTTCAAAGTGTGTGAAGTGATTGTAATTTTGTATACATTTTGTGCCTTTTAAATATATTTATTTAAACATTAGATGATCACAAAACTGAAAATTTTCCTTGGGATCAATATTTTAGAATCTGATGAGTATGTTAATGTATATGTGCCATATGATATAAAATTCTTTTTTTTCAGAAATAGACTAATACATTCAATATTCCATATATGATTTTATTTCCCGCATTATATGAGAGAAAGTTATGATTCAGTGAGTTTGGTTTGTTACTTTTTTGGAATTTTTTGGAATAATTACCGGTATCTCATTCAGGGCTCTCATTTAACTTTTTTGGAATTTGGATTACCAGCTTGGCAACCTACATGTACATTGTAGATGATTGATTGATTGGTCATATACAATGAACTACTCAAAATTCACATGAAACATTGAGATTCTATACTGGTAGTTACCATACAGGCAAGAAAGGACTTTTAGAACTTTTAGGTTGTCCTGGAGGATTTTAGATGGTCAATGGCATCTTGCTTGTTCTTCTATTTTCGAGCCCTGTTATCTCCTTTAACATGGCTGAGACTGCTAGTCACTCAACCATAATGTAATACAATACCATCTCTGTACAGTCTGTATACATCTTACATCTCTCAAATTGCATCAACTAGAAGAGGAAGATTTGTGAAAGTATGCGATCAGTTAGGCGATGATAAGCCTTGCACCGTCCCCACCAATCCAATAAGAGGGCATCAGAACATCTAATGAGGGGCAGAAATCCCAGTTTCAACTCCTCGTACTTTAGCTGTGACGCTAATCACTTTATATGTCAATGTAGATACACGCATTGGTTATGTGAGGTACTTTCTACCTCAAAGACAAAGTATGGTGGAACAGCTCTCTTGAAGCGTACATGACCACAACACATGCAAGTTTTCTCAGAAATATACTTGCGTATTAGTGAAAACATTGGTTTTTAAATATTCGAATGTCCTACATTTGATGATTTCTGCATTTTACAGCACTATCTCTTGGTAAAGGTATTGGAATACACCTGTAGATGCTAGATTTCTAAATACATGTATCTGCAATAATTTTTCTTCACTATACAAGTGCTGTGTAGCAGTGTAAACATATACCAGTTGCAGCTCTTAGTGAATTGACTGTGGGTGCTATAAATTATGCTTTACTAGCGGGTTATTGTTTTTTCAATAGATTTCTTTGGCAGGCAAGTTCACACTATTGCATGTCTCATGTACATGTAATAGAATCAGACTCCTTAATTATGCACTGATGCATTTTGGATCATGAAGGAGTGGTAATGCGATATGTTTGCTTGTGAAGAGATTAAAGAGAAGGCTAGCAACATAATAAGCAAATGTCAGATTTGCTTGCTTGTGGTGTTAGGTCTGGAATATTGCTAGTCTTGGGAAGTCACACCACTCTATAATGATAATAACATAATAATAATGGTCACATTAGGTTGTTTGTGGTGATGATAGTGATGCTAATGCTGCTGCTGATGATGATGATGAAAGGTACAGTAAGGCTACAATATAGTTTATTAGGAATACAAAGAGCATTAGAAATAGTTTGATCGGCATCATGTATGTGGTATTAAAATGTATTCTTATACCTGATGTTAGTCTTGATTATGATTGCATTAATTGCTGCCATATTGGAAAAACCTCAGACAAGTTACAGCTTGTCAGCATGTATGATTTGTTTTAAATTCAAGAAGCCTGAGGCTCACGTTCATCTACATCGATCTACCCTTGCTCTTTCTTTCTTACCCTGTCTCTCTTTCTCCCCCCCCCCTTTTTTTCCTCTTTCCTCTCTTGCACTCTCTCTCTCAATCTCTATCTCTCTCCCTTTCTCTCCCTCCCCCTCTCTCTCTCTCTCTCTTTCTGTCGCTCTCCCTCATCTTCTCTCTCAATCTTACTCTCCTACTCTCCCAAACCCCTGCATTATCCATACATGTACCTCCCTTTGTAGAGATGAAAAATTCTAATTGACTTGTACCTTGCTAGAGCGCGCTCATCCCAGAGGCCATCGATGAGAAGGCTCCGGACGGACACCAGTTTGAGCACCCCAAGTGATTGTTCTTGAGTGTCCCCTTACTAATTTCCCCATTTGCCCTCAAGTGTGTGTGCCTGCGAGTATTAGGGCGGTTTATTTTTTGTCTAGCTGTGAATCACTTGTACCTGCCAAGGACGCAGTTTAGCAACGTCGGGCGCGTGTGGACCCAGCACTCGTTGCCAATTTGCCCGTCCCTATTACAAGGCTCTTCATAAGCAGATCAATGGAGGACAGCATTGTGTTGTCTGCGGAGTGGAATAGTGCATGGACGTTATGAATATGATTTATGAGGAAAGATAAACAATGCTTATTTATATCCACTCTCAGTCTTTTAAATGCACAAAAAGGCATGAGTTTCTCTACATGTGAATAATATCCATATAGATGTGATTTGCAGATATGATTTTCAGAATATTTTATTTTGACTTAACCCTTACATTTCTTTCTTCACCAACCTTCACTGCATTATACATGAGCAGTAGTAAATAATTTCCTTGCAGTAAGCTTTGTGTTCACTATTAAAGAAAGTTAATCCGGTACATTTTAACTTGAAGGTGGGTTTGCCAAATATACATGTTGATATCTTTGAAGTTAGGGGAGATGTATTTTGTTTATGCAAAATATCTCGACATTTTTAATGAATAAACAATTAGAAAAAAATCTGTGATATAAACGATCACTTAGTGAAATATCCATGAACACCTAGTCTGCATGAGACCTGCGCAAAGACTTCACAAAAAGCACTTAATTGGCAATCCATCATTATATTAAAGATGACCGCCAATTCCACTGACCATGCATGGACCATGCATGGCATGGTCCAATATCACAACAAACATACCTACCTAATGGTCAAGCCTGGATGAACAGGCAGTGGTCAGCCTGTGAAGAGGCACTTCACCCTCAATCATGGGAGAGAGATTCGTCTGCTGCATCTTTAAGATAAAGTGGAGTATTGGTCATGCAATTGCAGTGTTAACAGGAATTTTTGTGATTACTATAGTATAAATGTGTTTCAGAATAATAATGTAATGTCAGGTTTCGGAGTCAGTAGAATAAGACATATTTTGATGAAAATCACATCAATAAGCACTGCCTACAAATGGCATTATGCTCTGATATCCTTCTACATACATGTTGTACATTTTGGAATAAGAAGAAAAGAAAGCTCAGAGATTGAGTTATTCCCTTCACCAGAACTCCATCATCTCTTTAAAAGTAGTGGGGAGTCACAACAAATAGTGGCGACACTTGTCACCATGGAAACCTAACCATCTAAACAGGTAGCCCCTGGTCATCAGGGGCTCCAGTCTGTCTCAGATATCATGGAAGGACACCAAGAATTTTAGATGATTGATGTTTGTGGGCTACTGAGTGGATTTTCTTCAACATGTGGCTGATATTTTTATTTTTCCAAGAAATCTGTCTGTTAATGTACGATCCTATTAGACATACAAGTATGCTTTCACATCTACTTCAGATAACACAGGTGATATATGTAGGGAAAGTAGTTACAAGTAGAATACATTGCACAGTAAAACACAAATTTTACAACCACATGCTTCTCCAATTGATTAAATACATCTCTTTTATTATACTTTTTAATTGATTATTCTGTAGAAGGCCTATTATTGATTTAAAGTGATTGTAATAGCCTTTTTATACCAAAGTTTTGTCTGGGGTCTGGGGTAACACTCCAGACAGAATTAGAGAATTTTGGGTAGAAAGGTCACCAAATTTTACTCACCATATTTGCACCACCCCCTTCCTTCACCCCCTTCCCCCACCCCCTTCCCCATTTGTGAATTAGTAACTGTTAACCTACCATGTACCCTGCATTCACACACGCCCTTCGCCTCCCCCATTTGTGAATCTATCAATATCACCAGAAGAGGCCCATTTGTAGATAACAGACCCATGCCCTGTTGGGAAAAGAAGCCCAGGTATCTATCATGATGAGAGTGACATTTTCGTCATTGATTACCGTCATCTGTACAGTGATTAGAAAGTAATTATTTCGCAGTATGTTCTACTGAGTCACAGATTGATTATTAATTGGTGATTCAAGTCTGTTTGTGACACTACAAATAATAGTACAATAGTAAGCAATTCTTATGGCATTGTATGATTGCTTTACATCGAATGTAGATGCTTGTCTTATGTCTATCAATAGAGGCGCTTAGGTCACACTATTCAATATTCAGGGTGGATTTATCTTGATCTCCTTTCTCAGTCTCCCTTTCTCTTTCTCTCTCTCTCTCTCTCTCTCTTGCAACACTCTATTACAGGTATTTCTGTATGTCTCTGCCTCTGTTTATCTGCCCCTTCCTCCCTCCCCCCTCTCTCTCTCTCTCCCTCTCTTTCTCTTTGTCTCTTTCCCTCTCTCTTTCTCTTTGTCTCTTTCTCTTTGTCTCTTTCTCTCTTTGTTTCTATATCTCTCGGTCTCTATCTTATTGCTCCACTTTCATTCTCTTTATGTCTCCTCCGATTTCCATTCAGCCAGTGCACACTCCTCCAAGCTAGCTCCATGTTGACATTTACACGTTGCTGCATAAAACCTGAGATGACTGTAATTGTAGGAGCAGGCTGGCTTTGATTAAAGGACCAGAATCTTGTGTATATGTCTACCAGTGTTTCTCTTTCTTTCTCTATCATCAATCTTTCATCTGGTTTTTTCATGCAGGCTTTCCCTTAAAGTAAAACACCTATTTTTTATGATAAAGGTCAAGATATTGCTTTCATTCAGTGTATGAATTATTTCCTCTGTACTCAATGTATTGTCGAGGAAAGTTATTCCTTGTTTTATTAGCTAGTGCCAAGTTTAAGTGTATTTACTTCATAATAAAAATGCGGCATGCGAGTTAACAAAGTGGTTCATTCTTAAGCTTAGATTGTTCTTGATTGTTGTTTTTTTATGAAATGCCAAAAATGCCAAATCATAATTTTTCAATTTTTCTTAAAAATTAAAAGATAATTGGGATAATTGCATCATGCAAAACTTGAACTACATGTAGCTGCAAGCAAAGAAATTCATTGTTAATGAAAAAGTATTTTCAAATCCACTTAGTACACCACTTAGTATTTGTTTATCAAGCCTGCAAAAGATCTTTTAATTTTTTTAGCTTTTGAAACTGAAATTTAAAAACCATACAAGTAGGAAGTCATGTGCATCTATGTCTTTAAAAGTTACCATATCGATTACAGTACTTATTTCAATTAATTGTCTTGAAAGTTTCTCTTAAAGCATTGATTACTATGGGTGCTCTTTTATCTTCCCCGCTGGCTAATGAACTATTTCTGCGACTGCTTCTCGACCGCTTATTTATGATGGCTGGAAAAATGATCATACCAAAGAGTGTCTGAAAATTGTTTTTCCTCATGACCAGTTTTAATCAGGAATGTGTTTGTGCAGTTTTCTTGTCCATAGGAGTAAACAATGATGTTTGCAACCTGTTTCTTACTTGCTTGATATACACATGTACATGTAAATTACACATTGAGAACTTACATTAAAACTCATTGTAATTGCCACTTGCATGTTGTAGGGGTATGTCTTATTTAATTAGCAATCACCCTTTTATAATACAGAATTTACAAGGCAATACATCTATATTTGCCACTCTCCACCCAGGTGAAGTAAATGGATACACTGTAGGAAGAAATTTCTTGAATGCTTTTCAAGGTGGCTCAGCTATTTGGAGAATTGCTCCCAATAGTTTATCAGCATCACAAATGCACACTGCCATTCATGACCAAGATCAAACCATGTTTGCTTGCCTTTGTAAACTAAATGTTTGAGCTAGCATTCAATTTCTCTGATTAAACACTGGAAAAGATGAAGAACACTCCCAAAGATGGACAATTATTCCATCTGAGGGGGCTGTCCGACCTTGACCGTGTACGTTACGGTCAGCGAACACTTGGAGCAGATGATCTCCGTCAGCGGGTTCGTCGTCAGTAGAATGACGGGTAGGAAAAGCAATCAATACCCATCATGCATTGTGCAGGAAACAATGTTATTCCTTTCGAGGTTTGGATCAATAGACAATATGGATGAATCTTCTCTAGGGTGATGGAGAGACAGAAACAGAGAGGGGGAGGGAGCGAGCGAGAGAGGGAGAGAGAAATGAGGGAAAGGAGTCCTCAATATCAATTATTCTTTCTTGGCCTTGGGCTTTTGTATGTTTACTCCTGTAAGCTATTACATTTAACATTACAGGGAAGTCAATTTTAATGATATAATCTTATCAAGGCTAATTAGTTGCTTTTTCATATGGAAGTTATAGATGTAATAATACATCAAGGAAAGTATATGTTAAATTATTCTGAACGATATATTGATGTTCAGACGATGACAGTAAGTGATATTAGTAGTAGACATCAAATGGTATTTTTAAAAATGAAAAATTACAAGGAAATATTTGAAAAAGAGCATGGGAAGGAAATGATGTTACCATTTGCTTTTGAAATACAAATGATGTGAAAGATTAGATAATACATGGAATCACTGGAATGCATGATTTAATGTTATTTCATGAAAATAGAGTTTCTTGATCTAGTGGCTTTCAAGCATGAAAAATTAAAAAGTCATAAATAGCTTGATATCAAGTGGTTAGGCTAATAAAACTCAAAACTTCTCTTTGAAAGTACACTATTTTTACTTTTGATTCAACTAATAGGTCTGCCATTTTTTCTTAAAATCAAATCTACTGACTGCTTTGAAAATTAGAACTTCAGGCTTAAAAATCATGCCATTTGATGTTTATGTACCTTTAATATCAGACATGAAAACCGTTTATCACTACTACTACCATTACCTGAAAACCTGGTTGACTGATTTGATGTGCACTATATAACTAGGCACCTGGAGTTATCCTTTCTAATCAGCCAGCAAAGGGTGGGTCACCAAAACATGCCAATGTACTCTTGTGGAGAATCACACTGCTCTCCTTCAGTGTACACAACATCTGTAGATGGTCTAACAGCTCTTCGTTGAATCTGGTGCATCTAAGTAAATGTTTCTGGCCTTTCCCTTGAGGGTTCGTCTGATCCTAAATAACACATAATGTCACCCTGTGTCATTCACATGTAGAGAGTGTACCTCAAGGGGGCATGGAGGGGAGAGATAGGTAGATGGGGAGGGAGAAAGAGAGGAAAAGAGGAGAATTATAGAGAGCGCAAGAGAGAATGGGAGACAGGAAGAGAAAGGTATTATTCATGTGTATTGGGTGTACGTAAGGGAGGGATGGGGAACGAGAGGGGGCAGTGGAGAGAGAGATAGAGAGAGAAACGGGGTGAGAGAGAGAGAGAGAGAGAACATGGGATAGAGTTGAGAGAGAGAGAGAGAGAGAGAGAATGAAGGAGGTAGTAAGGGATAGAGGAAGAGAGAGAATGAGGGATGGGGTCAAGTTTTTCATGTGTGGATGTGGTTGTATTTCCTTCACAGAAGATGGAGGGTATAGAAAGGAAAATTAAATGGACAGAGTGAGAGTGCTGATTGTATTTCATTTGAAGCAATGCATTATCACATGAAATCATTATTCATAGGAATAGGAATTTTTTCTGACATATTTTGCATCTTGTGTCTAGTCTCCAACCTAAAACCACTTGCTTTTAACCTCAAGTTTGTGATTATTTATATTCTTTAATAGTATGCAGATTTGTACCTGAATAATTATCTTTATCTTACCATTAATGAGAGTTATAATGATGGGAACTTTAACACAGATGATTTTGTCTAACCATGATACGATAAAAAAGAAATGTGAATACGGTAATGAAAATCATAAGGATACTATTATTATAAAAAAGGGATGATAAATACAATAAAGATGCAGTCTAACATCTTAAGAAGACTAGTTAGAAATCTCTCTGCACACGGCTGTCACCACTTGGCCGCCTGCGCTGGCACATGTGAGAAATCCATTTAGCATCTTGCACGCTTGGTTGCTGATCCAGGTACAAGCCTAAATCCTGTGCGGTGGTGTGCATCCGTGCTCTGGTGATGCTCAGGGCATCTAAATTGGCTCATGGGGAAAGGATTTTGTCCTCGGGTCCCCATGTATTTTTGTCAGTTCAGTGTAAACTGGAAAAGCTGGAAATCACATTATGAATTTAACAGATTTACACATGTATGTCATGCAAACATTTCATGTTGTACCGTAAATTGATTTCTTTATTTGCATAAATTCAAGAGGAAATGTTCACATTCTAATATTAAAAGAGTGGAAAATTAAATTTCATTCCCACCCCCAATTTCTCTCACTCTCTCTCTCTCTCTTTCCCTCCCTCCCTCTCTCTGTTTTTTTTCTCAGTCAGGAATTTATAAGGGAACTGATATTTATACAACAAATTCTAATTTTTCTTTTTGCTGATATGAAAATCAGTTTTGCCATCTACCATAACAGACTCCCTCCCTTATTTTGTTTAAATTTAGTCCCTTTTATCATGTATTATTTCTGTATCATTAAATAGATTAGGGACAATCACAGAGCTTGTATCATTCCCAATCATTAATGTTTTTTATTTCCGCTTGCAGGACCAGCCCATTTCACAAAGGATACAGGCAGCGCTCAGTACTATCCACCTCTACGCCAACCTAGAACCCCCCAAACCACAGGCCAAGCCCAAACCCACATCAACCACCACATCATCATCATCATCATCATCGTCCTCATCCAAGAAGCCTAAGAAGAGCAAATCAAAATCAAAATCAAAGTCGAAATCGGACACTAAGAGCAAGAGTCGAGCATCCCAGCTTGCTGCTCAACAAGAGGGAAGATTCCAGATTGTGTCAACATACAGAGGGGTGAATCTGAAAGGACTTGATGGGCACAGTGCGCCCTCTAGTGTTAGTAATGGTGTGGGTCGGAACAAAGGAGCAACCAAGGATGAACTTTTCAGTCTATTTGATGCTGTCATAGATGAAGAGGTATCAATATTTTTTTGCTTGATGTAAACTATGATGCATGTAATGCCTGATGTATCGAACAGAAAAAAAATAATTGTTAAATGTTTAAATTACTTTGTCCTCATGTGTGTTTTTAAATTTGAATTGCATGTACTAGCACTGTTTTCACACTGGCAAAATTTTGCTTAACCCGGACTATAGGTGGGGTTAAAGGGGGGTCTTAGCCCCACCTATAGTCCGGGGTTAAGCTTATTCCACTTTGTTTTCACACTGGCAAAATTTCGCTTAACCCCGGACTATAGGTGGGGTTAAAGGGGGGTCTTAGCCCCACCTATAGTCCGGGGTTAAGCTTATTCCACTTTCTGTTCAGACACGTATTTACCAAAGTGGGCTAGCCCCACCTATAGTACGGGGTTAGCTGGCCCTGCAAAATAGCAGGGCTAACCCAGCAATTGTGGTGCTAACTCCGCAATTGCGGTGCCAAGCAAATGAATGAGAACAGAAACGAAAAATAGTCCGGTACTACGCAATGGAGCGAATTAATGAATGTTCACGCTATACAGCTAGTACGGGGCTAACGAATTGCAGTGAGAACAGCCAAAAAAGTTAGTCCGGGGTTAAGGATAGTACAGGGTTAAGCAAAGTACTGGCTTAAGCAAAACAAGTGTGAAAAGAGTATTAGAGATACAAAGATGTATGAAAGATGATATCATGGCTATGAACATTTCTTTCACTCTTTTCTTGTTTTTACCAACTTGGTCTTCTTCTTCTGTTTGTTTGCTACTCCTCTCCTACTTTCTTCTTCTTTATCCGTCTGTCTGCTCACTTTCTCTTTCTTTGCCTGTTTATTTCTCATGTATACTTTATATTGCTGTCAGATTTATAGTTTGAGTGTAAATGTTGAAGGCTTATTGAAACTAATTCAAATATTGAAAGTTTACCTGAAAAATATCCCCTTTAAAAAAAGACTTTGCAGGTTAACCTTGAAGCAGTAGATTTTTAAAAAATACTGTATTTATATTCATTCCTCCCAGGCCAAATCTTCAAGTAATTACAAGAGGCAGTCCTCCAAATCAGAGGACATCACATGTAACTCTGTTCAGATGATCCGAGAGAAGCTAGTAATCAATGACGGTCCCGACAGTGAGTATGTGTACGATCTCTACTACACAGATGACAACCAGCTTGACTTTGGCCAGACTGTTGTTACTGGTGTGCAGGTAGGTTTATACCCAGGCTGGAGAGTCAATAGCATATTGGAGTAGTACCCATGCTTGTCAAAACATCTCAAATGGGACAGTAAACAGCAAATTCAGATGGAAATTGCAGCTCTTACTGTCATAAATTCCACCCCATATTGGTGTACTTCCTGCTGTTGAAATTACACCATTGAATATTAAGTTTTACCTGAAAAGGTATACTCTCTGTAATATATCAGAGGGTAACCTGAAAAGATGCCCCTATTATGAAAGTTGGCATCAAACCCAAATCTTACTCTTAAGTGGTAAAGCACAATAAATTGAGCTTATTAATTCAGTAATATGACTGAACATGCTGAACACCCACCCACCACTCATACATGCATACATGATGTTGAATTTACTCATAGGTAAACATTTAAGATTACATGTGTTACAGACTTTAGACAGTCATTCAAATAACTGTTGAATAGGGGAAAAAGAATGAGAATGAGAAATGTACAGATTACATGAATCCTCACTAAACCACAAATCCCTTCCAGGAAAAAAATATATATTTGCGTATTTTCTCTATGTGTATTAAAATATTTTAAATTATTATAATTTAAGAGCGTTATGAGTGTTTTTAAATTCATCTGTTTAAAATGCATGTGGTGTGTTGTTCTTTTTGTACAGTTGGAGGATGAAGAGCTAGTCCATGATTTCTTTGATGAAGGTTCCCATGAGACGTACGATGATGAGGATGATAGCAACGATGAGAATAATTGGAGGAATGACTACCCAGATGAGGATCCTGATAAACGTAAGGCATCATTGGACAATTTCTTTAAAGAGAGGACAAATCAACAAAAGATCATTAGAAGACATTAAAAAATCAGTGGCAGATTTGGAGAGGCGCAACTGAATTGTGCCCCCTCCCCCCACTCACCTAAAATTCAAATAAAGCATTTAGTACACAATAGACATATGTTTACACGATAGAAAAATATGTCCCCTTTCATAATTGTTCACCCAAATGGCTCCTGAAAAACCTCATAACCTTTTTTTTTTAATTTGCTTGTCAGGGATTTTTCAGAATTGTGCTCCCCCTCTGCTTTTTATTGAATCCTGGATCTGCCTTTGAGGCAATCACACCCAAATAACTACATGTAGTGTTTATTTATAAAGACACTTAAAAGGTTCAGGATAAGAAAAGAAACTTGGATTCTACATGTATTTTTATTTTAAATCACTGTTCTGCTATTAAGTGACATTTTAGCTTTGTCAGTAAATGGACAGTTTCTAATATGCTTTTATGCTGTTGTATTTGATTCTGATCCTTCTTCAATATAGAATGAAATAAAAAATAACACTCAAGGGAGACAAGAAACGCAGTCTTGAAAGGTGGTCAGTATTAACCTGTTCATTTAGAACTTGTGTTAATGTGAAACACAGACCAATGAAAACAAAAATAAATGTGGTCTTTATAGGCAGGAGATCTTTGAGTATGGGTGGTCTTTCTATGCAGGTGGTACCTGAAACAGGTTTGCCAGAGTATAATCTTTTCTGTTTCTTAATCATCCACAGGACATGAAGATCTCTTTGATGAGTACAAGGACGAATACCGATACGGCGACATATCAAGCGATGAAGATATCCTCAACGACTACAGCGACTACAAGAAACGACCAACCAAGAACCTGGACTACTTCGGTGGAGGCCGGGATCCTCTAGATGATCTGATGTGATTGGCTGAGAGGGAAGATCTTAAGATCATTCAACCAATCAGATGTCTTGTTTGATTTTCTTCTTTGGGTATTTTTTTTCTCTACTGTGAACTTTTTTGTGTCAGCAGCCTATTATCCTATAATGTTTGATGTGTATGAGACAATCTGTAGATTATTATGCGCATGTATCTGTTTGCGTGTAAGTATGTATGGTTCATTCACGTTATAGTGGAGAAGAAAAATATGTCTATGTTTAGAGCAGGAGACTCAATTTTTAGGTCTCAGACTTGAAATTTAATCCTTTACATTCCTTCTGCACGAAATTAGTTTTTAAAAGCTTAGAAGCACTTCTGGTGTTATGGGAATTTTAGAAGTTGTCATAGGAACCAAGTTCCTACCTTATCTAATTTTATAGAAATTAAATAACTTTATATGAAAGATGAAATAAAAAGATATTCATGTATAATCATAAACAAATCTCTAGTGACTGTTCAGAATCATGTTTTCAGATGATTTGCACGTAATTTTGTAATTTGTTTTACAGTAAGATATCACTACAGTAATTGCGTAAAGAAAATCTGACTTTCTGTTATGTTGGTAATATGTTTTTCACTGGTTTTCAAGAATGTAGATAATGAATAATTGGAGAGAGAGAGAGATTGGAGAAAGAAATAAAGACATACAGACAGAGTGTGTGTGTGTGGGTATGCGTGTGTGGGTGTGTGTGTGTGTGAGAGAGAGAGAGGGTGTGTGTATGTGTTTGTTTGAGAAAGAGAGAGAGAGAGATAGGAGATGGAGAGAGAAGGAAGGAAAGCGAACTTTGACACAGATGCAAAATAGAGCTAGGAGGATTTATCTGAACAATCATTCTCAAACAAATTTACTCTCCTCAAATGCAATGCCCAAGGTCTGTGCATTTTGAATCATGACTGTGCTGCAATTAAAACCTTGTCTGTACTTCTATTTGTTAGTAAATCAAAGAGTTTGCAGAGTTCTATGACAGAGTTTGGTTTGGAAGGTGCAATTCTGGGGGGAAACGGTGTTATT
This sequence comes from Mesocentrotus franciscanus, assembly GCA_037976565.1. Taxonomy (NCBI): domain Eukaryota; kingdom Metazoa; phylum Echinodermata; class Echinoidea; order Camarodonta; family Strongylocentrotidae; genus Mesocentrotus; species Mesocentrotus franciscanus. The sequence continues at coordinate 24,070,801 of CP137676.1, forward strand.
TTTGTATTGTTGTACTTTCAGATTTTTGTAAATTTTTGTATTCTTGATGGAAGTACCTTGTGCCCAGTCTTCATCTCTTTCTCTTTTTCTAACTAATTTACCATCTTCAAAATGTTGTTATTGCTTCAATCTTATGGCAGCCACTTTAAATGCTCTAAATTAAGAAATATTCAAAATGTTATGTGTGTGCATATGTGCATTGCTTTGTATATTTTCAAATAAAGAGAACATGTTTTTCTATACTTGCTTTATTTTTCAAATACGTCTCCCATCGGACAGAAAGCGTAGTATCGTATTGTAGTATATTACCAGAAACACAGACTAAAGTCAATATTTATATATCCATAGTGGACTAAACATTGTTTAGTTATGCGTAAAATTTAATGTTCTATTTGGGAAAATCCTGTTTTCTCCCTTTTGATTTTTAAGTATATACCCTTTGATTGTTAAATTTCAGCCAAAGCTCGTTGCCTGATCATCAGTACTCCACAAAATTGAAATATAAGATATTCCCCCACTGAGTAAGACACATGCATAATCTAAATAGTTTCATTAGCTTGGATAATGCAACATAGATGAACTTGAGCTGAATTCTGACTATGCTTGGCATAGAAATACTATTTCCTATTGAAATTCACTTCATTTTGCAGGAAGAAGAAAATAATAAATGCTCAGCTATTTCAGACTTTAAAAGACCAGAATTCTATTCATTACGTGTGAAATGATTTTTGTTTTAGACTGGTTTTTATTTTTTTGTCTGACTTGGTTCAAAATCTTCAGTCTGACACAATAGAGACTGGTTTGAGTCACTAACTACAGCACTAGTGTGACTTTTCATGTTCAAAGTTTGTACTACTGGGTCTAGCCCTATAGAAAACATCAAGTACTTCAAAAGTACTCTATACCTGAATCAAGCATGCCTCTATGTAGGAAAGTTGTACATACACAGTAGTTTTGTACATGTATAGTGGAAACTTGTAACTTTGTATACTAGGCAGTATAATATTCTGGACAGTGTCGGAGAGATTCAAATAATAAGTACTTTATATAATTAGAGTGGTAGTGGGTTTCATCTAATTGACTCCATATCATTAGGGATAGGATTCAAGTCCAATCCCCATGCAAGGCATTTCTTCTATACTTGTTTCTCTCAACACAAGTGCAGTCTTCATCCGAATACACCATGCTCTGATAACAGTTGCATGAGCTTGAGCAAGGGTAACAATTTCCAGAGCACATGTATAGAAAAGTTATATGTGCACTTTAACTCATGATCACAATTTAAGCTGTTTACTTTCAGTTAGACATTCAAGCATTAAACCATATATCACATTAAATCTGAATCTTATTCTTAGTTCAATGTACTTTTAGAAATAGATCAAAATAACTTTTCATGATATTAGATGTGTAGTACGTATAGAGTATTTAAGCAGGTACATATATTTAATAAAATACTGCCCTTTTAGTCAGTGCTTTATAATCATAATAATACACTCTCTGTAATAACAGTGAGTTCTTGTATTAATACCATTTATGTGTGTCAGACTTGTCACTCTTTGAGCTCCAAATTTATTACACCAGCTTTCGCATGGCTGCCATTATGGCAGTCTAGCATTTTAAGGAATTAATTCCTACCAGGTACACATTTACCTCACCTGGGTCGAGTGTGGCCAATGTAGATTAATGTCTTGCCAAAGGACATAAGTGCCGCGCTGGACTCAAACAGTGAACCATGTGATCCACAGTGCTGTGACGTATCCACTAGACAACGACACCTCCACATGCTATTATCATGATTTTATTGTATTGTAATTTGTAATATTTGTAATATTCCATTAAAATGTACTCATAAAATGCTTTACACAATCCACCACTGTTTTTCATCTATTTTCATACTTTTTAATGAGATTTTATTGTTTTTTTTTAATGTGTTTGGAATATTTGTTTTTATAAATGCTTTTCTTCTTTTCATCTTTTCATTGTTAAAATAATGTTATGTGAGTTTGTGCTTTGTCAAGTCATGAATGTCATGCCATTTTGAAAGCAGTACTATGTTCGCTTGATTTTGAAACAGTCCTGTCCTATAATGATCAGAATAATAGTAATATTGATCATTTAGGAGCAATTAAAAACAAAAAGTACCATGTCGCTTACAAAATCACAAAATGTGAAGGGAAACATGATACAGAAAATTCCTGAAATATGTATAAATCATATTATGTTACTAAGGGAAGAAGTATGTTTGAAGGGATCCCTTGAAAGTGGGAAGACAGGATAGTGATGGAAAGTGGGATACTGTTACATATTTTTGAAGCAGTAAAATGATTTTTAGTAGATGAGAGTCTAGATTTAGGAATAATAAGTTCATATTTGTCAGTTGTTGTGTGAAGGTTACGAGCTGGTGTTTATATTTGGAGGGTGACATTAAGATATTCAGATGCATATGATTTTCTTTTTTAAATGCATTGTTTGTAGTTCCTGAATCCAGGGAGAAGTGTGAGTCCAAGATGCAAGGCCAAACTTGAAAGATTAATCTAGCGGTTTTATTTTGGACAGTCATATGTTTCCTTCTATCTTCTCCAGACAAAACAAGCTATTAAAATAATCATTATTACAACAATAATGTAGACCCAAACTTATAACAGAAAAAAGCAATGTAAAAATAATGTTAGGCATACTTTTATTAAAGTTCATGCCCACCTTTTCTATTACTTTTGTGATAAAAAACCCTTCTTGAGAGCAAGTACAGTTCTTCAAACTTTTACCTTGTTCACAAATTCTTGTTTTCAATATTGTCAGTGTAGGATAAGTACAGAAAATGAATGAACTTTTTAACAGAACAGAGAAGATGTAGAAGAGGTAGAAAGTAATCCTTTTAACAGCTGTCACACTGTATGTGCAGAAAATGCCAGTAGTGAACAATGAGGTATTTTTTAATTGATGTATAAATATGTAAACATTTTACCTGTTTATGCTCTTATAATAATGAAAAGATTATAATGTTAATCTCAAAATTAATTTAAAAAAAAACAAAAGAACATTGTTCAAAAGTGATAAATAGCAGGGAATCTGTATAGAAAGAGGAAATGATTTGTACTATAAATCAAAGCGCAGGGCATAGATCTGAAATAGAAGATATGATAGTACACACGTAGGTGTAGTAAGGGCCTTAGTGTCTTAGTGAAAAAGTGAGTACTGAATTTTAAAAAATGGTTCAGTGATAGTTAAGGAACCATAAGTTTTGTGTTAAATGTATGTGAGTTGTTATATTTGGTTGTGTTTTATGATGCACATTACTGTCATTCCATCATGCATGTTTCTGTATTTCTATTTGGTAAAAGTTGCAGCATCAATAATTTCAAATTGAATGCCATTCTTATACAAATGTGTGTGTGTGTGTGAAGGATAAGATAACAAGGGCAGATGGGTAGGGAGGGGTGGTGGTGGCTGGTGGGGGGTGGGTCTTAGTTTTTCTTGTGCTTTGATGAAGTGTCCAATCAATGGAAAATCATCTAGATAGAGTTTCGACACAATAAGAAGAATTTGATATATAAACAATGTTTTATTTTGTAGAATTGAAAAATCTGAATAATCACTCATATATTCAACTGCTGCAAAACTTGAATGCCCATTCTATTTTTTTTTAAAGGCTTTCCACATGCAGCCTAGCCATGCAGTCATTTCAGTGAATTATAATAAGTAATCTTTCAAACAAACATTATTTAAATAGAATGATGTGCATATTCCTGTCTTCTCATTTATCAAGCAAAAAATGCTTCAAGTTAGAAATTGACTTTTACCATCAGGAGAGATACTGTGCAAAAAAAGAAATTAGAAAATCTGTTCTAAAACATTGTTACATTTTACCGCACTGCATATGCCTTGTATTTTTGTCTCATCGTAGCAATCCAGCTACTTACAATCAGTTTGCATAACTTCATGTCATTTCATTTCATTTAATCCTTATACCGGTTTTACATATCTAACGTTTTTCATTGTTTCATTGTACATAATTGTTTTTTATCAACGCACCTTGTAGTAATATGCTTGCCACTGTGTTGATGCAGCTATACATTTTTTGTAGCATATTTTTGCTTGTGAATATTATGCATTTATTTACTTTTTTTTATTATGATATTCTCGCTGGAAATGCGCTGAATTCTATTTGAAATGTGCTTCCGTAGTCCTTTGCTAGGCAATATTACTTTGCAAATTCCACCCTGCTCAAAACACTCCTGTAGTATCGCTTTCAAAGTCAAGATCATTATGACTTTATAGCTCTTTATACTCAGATATCAACCAATATTACAATGTGATGGATGATTGCAATTAAACCGCGGTAATGGAAACCAATTTGAAGACTGTGTAGAGGATTTCTAGTGCAATGATGCTATAGAAAAATAGATTGAACTATTTTTCTTATATTCAAAGGAAGAACAAAATAATATGATCAGCGTTTTTTTTCTTACTGGACACCACCTTCAATACTTCATTATTGAAATGAAAGTGTACAAATATGAAGTTGACGTTTGACTGTGTTGAAATCACAGCATCTTGATGAGAGAAGGGTCTAATTTGCGCGGATGAAAAAAATATCATTTCTTCTATGAAATTATTTCCTCATCCTTACATTGGGAATAAACCTATAATATACACATTGATCTATTCCTCTTTTTCTCCCGTCTAACCTTCTGTATGTGTGTGTATATACTCCTTGACTTAAACTTTCTTTTTTACTTCATATTTTCAACCTTTTTTCTTTAGTTATGTTTCTTTAAATGTATTCTCTTGCTTTTTTCCTCCCCTGTAACTGTCATTAAAAAGTTATTCTGAATTTCATGGTGATATATAAAACGGATATATGTAATCAGTGGCAATTATTAGGTTTTCAACCTCCCCCAATCTCCTGAATATCACACCATATACTAACCAAAGTAACCTTGATAAATAAATTATATTCACTATTTCAACTTCACAAATATAGGGGACATATTTCACAGTTTACATACCTGTGACACTTATGCAGAAATTACTAAAAATGCAGTTTATCCAACAGTTTCATTGTACAAACAGATATTATGTAGTTGTAATATTATTTGTTTGATTTGATTTTTCTATGTATAATACTTGAATTATGTTTTATTGATTTGATTAGACTCTTTCTCATATTCATTTCTGTTCTGGACATGCTTTCAATATTTCGTAGGTGCTGATTATAGAAGTTTACATTTGTTTATCTTTCTTATTTACTTTGTGTGGGGATCAGTTTCCAATTTGCTTACGACAATGAATTGTATTCACTTTGCACTTGGTATGTAAGTGCAAAGAACTATTAAGACAATATTGTATTTCTGCAAAAAATAAATGTGAAAACTACATTATTGTCATACGCTCTGTAGTCATTTTTCTTATTTTCTATTTAACTGTATTCGTTTGCTGTATTGCACTTTCTGTAAATGAGATTCATTGATAAGTTGATTTATTGACCGATTGATTGATTAATTTATTGATTGTTTGATTGATTGGTTGTTTGTTTGATTGGTTGATTGAATGTTTGATTGATTGATTGGTTGATTGAATGTTTGATTGGTTGTTTGATTGGTTGATTGATTAGTTGTTTGATTAGTTGATTGTTTGATTGGTTGTTTGATTGGTTATTTGATTGGTTGGTTGATTGATTGATTGTTTGATTGGTTGTTTGATTGGTTGATTGATTGATTGATTGATTGGTTGATTGTTTGATTGGTTGTTTGATTGATTGGTTGTTGATTGGTTGGTTGATTGGTTGTTTTATTGGTTGATTGATTGTTTGGTTGTTTGATTGATTGATTGAAAGGTTGTTGGATGTTTTTCTTTTCTTTCTCTTTTACTCTCTTTTCTTTGGGGGAGGGGTATAGGGGTCAATTAAATCGTCGGCGTTATTTTGAATCGACGAATCCGTACAGTACTAATATATATGACGAATTAATCGGTTCATAATAACGCCGATGATTAATGTAGAGGTTATACCCTGGAATATACGGATAGTGTCAAACGTACCCAAGTAATATCATTAACGGAATGTCTCATCATTTTTGCAAAATGTCAAATGCAATTCAAGAATGGTTAACTTTAAAAAAGATTGTAATATAAATTTAAGAAACGCGTTTTTTATTTGTTTAACTTTTTTTTTTAATAATGGAAGCGTGCTTTTAATGCGGTAATTATCTTAAAGTCGTTTACAGTAACACCAGTGGCGACCGTGACATATCTAGGTATGACACAAGGGGAAAACAATGAAACTGCGGTATATCTTTTGCACTTTTAACCCAATAAATTTCTTATGCATTTACCCATATAAAATGGGAGCGCTGAAATCATAGGCATAATTTTATGGTCATATTTTCATGGGGGAGGGCTGAGGCCTGGAGTTGAAGATTCGAATTTTGAACATTATTATGCGAGTTAAGTACATATAGTTTTAATTTGACTTCTTTCTCAAACCCTAATTCATTCATTAAATTATGATCATGGTTTTAATTCTTCCTTTCCTCCCTTTTCTCTGTTTTTCTCCTTTTTTTCCTTCTCTTCTTGCGGGCCTTCAAGTGCCCCTCTGCCACCCCATAGATAAGCCACTGAGTGAGACATTCATAATGGGTCTTTTATGTCGTGAATATCAGATGTTGAATTAATGATGACAATTAATCTAATTTTTAAATGTTAACATTGCAGCAGTGGTTAAGGAAATGGTAAAAGAAAAACATGTACTTGAAGCTTACCCTGTCAGTGTACTGAGCAGACATACATGTTTGTTGTCTAACTACAGCATGTGCATAATTCAACAAGGCCCATATTAAAAGGTTTGAAGACTTACATAATCTAAACAGGAACATCCCAGCAGATCTACAGTCTACAAAATTGACAATGTTCATTTAGTGAAAATGCTAGGGAAGTTGTGCAGAAGGCGATTGAGACCAACATATCAGTCTCGGGGGCTTTATCCTCTTGAGCCGACGGTATCAGTACTGTCGATCGCTAGACCCCTCCGATAACTTTTCAGAAGACCAAATAGGAGAGAGGCGGGCGGAGAAAGACTGTACTCCATTGGTATTTTAATAATCAAGTTTAGAATCATGTACATGCCAAATTAATTGCAAAACGAAGTAACTTGAGCAAGAAAACAATAACAGATTTTTTAAAACTGCATATGAAATTTATAAAACACATGTCTGTGGGGTGTTTTAAATCATGTTTTTTATGTATACAAAGTGTACAAGTGTTTTAAAGAGAAGGTTAAGTTCTGGGAAGAGGTGAACAATAATTTGTGAGCGTTATCATTGTACTATGCAAGTGTGGAAGAACATCAGATAAAAAATGTTCCCTGAAAAGCAAGGCTCTTCAAATGCCTTAATATTCTAAATATGGCATGTAACATCATAAAAATCGGGACGGATTTTAATGCCCCATGTTCGGGTAGTCCCATATACATCTTTCTGTGTACAGTGCTTGTAATTTTACCAAGACTGGGACAAATTTCTTATCATTTTGATGATTCCAGAACCTTGCAGTACACACCAATACTTATATGCTAGATGATCAACCTTTTCTGATCGATTCCACAACGTTTCTTTCACAATGCAATCACATGACCAGAACTCAACTTTATCTTTAAACGTGCCAACTTTGTTTAAAAACCTGGATAATTATGCTTATCGCAATCATGATATCTACATTAAAGTAACAAGTAATAGTACATATAGAGTGGCATTGTTTCGTTCTCAATTCCTACATCAACATACTATATCCAAAACTTATTTTCTTTTAATGTTACGAGGAATGACTATATGTTCTATCTACTTTTTCGCTTTTGTAAAATTGCATAAAAAACATCAAGAAAACATGAACATGTAAACAGAATGTACATTGAAATATACTAAATAATAATAATTAGATCCTCATTCACGACATACAGATATTTATATTGCCAAAATATGAGATTTAAGAAAGAAAACTATGTTGCACTTGGAAACTATTAATTACAACATTGATAAAAGGTATCTTGAAAATCATTTGACTTTATTAAACAAGCGCCTACAGTCATGTGCCACTCAAAAGGGTGTTAACAGGGCATTCCTAAATTTAAAAAAGTAGTAGTAATTACCATGCTATACTTGAAAACCCTTCTGCCTTGTAGGTGTGCAATACTTAACAATCATGTGAACAGTTCCGAAACAAGTACAGATCTCTAGTCAAAATAAAGGAAACGTGAAATATGCTGTTCTTGAGCTATATTTCCCACTTCAATCCAGTTTCATATCATAACAGGAGTTTGAAAAAAAAATAATTATAACATTCTTAAACATGGTTATAGTAAGCTTCTATAGTAAACAGTTATTACAAGACCAAACGGCAAAGCTTAGATCGATGCAAGAGATTTGTCTGTAACAAGATTGAATCTAAATGCTATAAATTATCGAACAACATAGACACAACTGTAGTTTCATAGGAAGGGTTGTTTATTTAATTTTGGGAAGTAACTAAAAGTTTATTTTTGCAGAAAAATCAGGTTCAATGCTCTGTATCTTAATTAAAAACACAAACAAAACACTCGTAAAATGAACCTACCCTCTCTATGTATACACAAAATTAATGAGTATCAGAATCTATATACTGATATCTATCTTGATTTTTCTTTGTTGAGATAACTCTTATGATTATAAGCTTTACTAAATTCTCTTTTTATTATGTTGGCTGTGAGAGCAAAGCATTGATATCAATGGCACTTTCTCACGTATCTTTTAAAAAGGTTCTTATATACTTTAGAAGTGTTTTGTCAATTGTATGATAATGCACACTTTGCTACACGTGTATTGCCTATCTCTCGATTTAACATTCGAGTAGCCTCTTGTCGATGGCCCTGGCGCTGTTGCGAGCGAAGCGAGCCAGAATTAGAAAGCCGAGGCGTCAAGCGCCTCGGCTTTCTAATTCTGGCTCGCTTCGCTCGCAACAGCGCCAGGGCCATCGACAAGAGGCTAACATTCGAGCTGTTCATTGATCATTCTTTTGGCCTCTCTCTCTCTCTCTCTCATTTTTTTTTCTTTGGTTCTATCTTACTTTTAATATTGCTATGATGAAATGAAAAATATTCAGTAAAGACAAGGACATTTACTAACTTAGCTACTCGTACAATGGTAATTATAGAATGTGATAATGACAATGATACACCTATAACTAGACAGACAGACAAAAATGTCCTTAACATTTTTCATTCATCAATAATTGTAAATATACCCTCCATCATTGCAAGAAGAGTTTTTAACAATTTCAATCCCTCGTACTTCAGGCTCCTATACTCCACCCACCCACCCACCCTATCCAATCTTCTCCCCATCCCTACTGTTATGTAGTATTGTCCCAAAACCCAGTTAATGTGTGTGTGTGTGTGTATTGGGTTTTTACAGACGTGTATCAATCAGATATGATTATTTACGTCTGGGGACCGACCTTTAACGTCACCATCCGAAAGACGCGATTCAGTTTCGAACCTGCGTCCTCGGCTGAATCAGTTTGTAACTTCCACTGTTAGCTGGATTACAGGCGCACGCCACAACGCCTAGCTAAACACCTAGCCAGTTAATTATAAAGTACCCTCATATTTATACCCTGACAAGATGCCCAGTTTGAGATGCACTTAAAAGCCTAGTTTATATCACTACCCCTTCATCTCCCTCTCCCCAACCCCATCCCCATCCCATCCCCATCCCACCCCACCCCTATCTCCTACCCCATCCTCACCCATCCCCGCCCTTCACAGATGTCTACCCTTTGACCTCGCTTCCAGTAGTATTCACTGCGGGCGGGTATGCGGCTTCTGCACCACCGGGTAGCGGCATTGGCGTTGGGTTTCCGGTCGGTACCGGGGTGTATGCAGGAGGGGCGGCACCCATGCCGCTCACTGTCGGCGGGTACGCCTGGAAGGCCATCGCGGTCGGCGGGTAAGGTGCGGTCATTGGTGCAGTTGACGCTGCTTGTGGTGGGTACGAAGCGGTTGGTGGAGGGTACACCGAACCGACCTGCGTCGGGTAGGTCTGTACGGGGGCCGTTTCGTTGGAAGTCACAACAGCTGAGCGTGCATTGCGTTTTGACCGCGGCTTCGAGCATACTTTACCGACTACAACCGCGAATAGCCCGAATAAAAGAAGGGAACCAATAACGATGAGGCTGATAGCCCACCCCTCCAGATGATTTGCTAATATTTAAAAGAAAGATAAAAGAAAATAATGACTAAACTGTAACAAGGAGGTTGCCTGTATAAGACATGCATCAAAACAGGATTATGTGTACTCCAACAATAGCACAATACACTTAGGAGTCTACCAATATTCATGTCTGTTTGTTCATTTGCATAAAATACACGCAGAAGCGCTGAATTGCTCATCCTAAGAAATGAAGGAAATTTAATTAAATTCATAAATAGCACGTATTTTAACATCAATATTTTGCATGGAATTTTTTTGATTTATGGTCACCTTCTTGTTTTACCGGGTGACAAATTGTTGTGACCGAATGAAGATTACCAGTGGCGGTCCAGGGGCATAAAACACAATCTAGCATATTTAATTAAGTACACATCGAGAATAAAAAAATAAAATGCCCCCACCCATTTGCGCCTCCCCCTGGCAGCTTGTTAGACCCCAAAGGGCACGTTAAATGTATAACTAATAATTTGTTGTTGTTTTTTGTTTTTAATCGTATTAATTATTTCTCTATTTTTAATACTTTCTCTTATTATTGCTTGCTAGAGAATGTAAAAGTACAGTGACACCCAAAATCCGTTAACCGCGTGTTTTTCTTCTTCTTATGTCAGAAAATTTCGAGACATGTCACCCCCTCCCCTCCCAGAAAATCCCGGATCCCCGCCACTATGAGATTTGAACTTGTGGTTAAGCCTACGTACGGTTGTTGGAGCGTGCACAGTTGATGCCAACATCCTCGTTGTGCCTGCAGTTGGTGTAACCCCAATCCAGATTGTAACATTGAGTGAGTCTCTCCTCATACCCGTAACACATGACGTTATCAAGATGGATTGGATCTTGACCGGGTCCATACATGCTGACGGGAAAAGATAGATGGGTAGAAAGATAGGCAAATTTATATCCTACATAAGAATCTTGCAACAGGATTGGTCTAAATGAGGTCATATGACAAATAAATGATAAATTGCATATCTTGTGATATTTTTTTTCTCTTCATTTTGTTGATTCCTCATATACATACACGCTATCTAGTTAATGGTAAGGAGCCCGGGAGGGGACATGCATGACATTATTTTTTAGTAAGTCGTTCCCATGCACCACTAAGTCTTATACACAATGTAAAATGTACATGCATATACAAGGCATATCATGTTCAGAGAACCTTCATTTTGAATTAGATTGATGTAGGACCAATTAATTTGGTTCATGAAGGAACTATAGAGCATCAATGTTTTTGTATGATGGTGTTAAATTCAATGACTATAATATGCCAAATATTTTATACATTTTGATACACATTGCACTTTGTTTTGATATTGGATCTTCTTGTCAAGATCTTCCCTTGTTGTCATTGTAAATGGGCTTTTTTTTACATGATGTTTCTATAGAAGAGAACCCATCTTTGTTTAATTAACAAGTGAATTTTTGTTCATTGATTTGAGTTTAAATCATATCAGACCCAGGAATTCCACAAAGATACACAGAACATTCATAATATGATGTTAAAACCCGGGGTACTCAGATTTGGTTCCGACGGGAGTGTGCCGCTGAAGCCGCAAAACCCAACCCAATTGGATTAAGTGGGTTTATGAAGTGACGTGAAAGAACATTCAGGGTGGTGTGTTTTAATGATGTTGGACCCAAGGATATATCATGAAGGTCCAAGAGAACCTTCATGCCGTTTGTTTTATTGGGATCAAATGGGTATAATAAAAGAACATTAATGGTGTGTTGTAATGTTATTGGTCCAAGGCATATTAATACGAAGAACGAAGAGAACCTTCAATTTGTTTACTGTATATGTTATTGGAACAAGTTGGTTCAAGAAGAATTATTGACCCGTTGAAGACGAGCTGATTTTGCTATAACACACATTTCCCATAGACCCCAGCCGGAGTATAATCGGGACTAGTCTTCAACGGGTTATTAGGACTTTCATTTTGTTGTGTTTTGACTATCTACCAATCTTGCAAATAACCATGAACATGGTAGGTAGGCGTACTGCTTTGAGAACACTGTTATTGTGTTGTGTTTTAATGTTGTTTGGTCAAGGGATATCATAAAGCACCAGAGAACTTTCATGTTGTTAATTTTAACCGGACCAATTGGCCATAGTGAAAGAACGTTTATGGCGTTTTTTGTGTTTTAATGTTATTGGTCCAAGGCATATATTATGAAGAACCAAGAGAACCTTATTTTTGTTTACTTAATAGTTATGTTATTGGAACAAGTTGGTTTAAGAAGAATTAATAATAGGACTTTCATTTCGTTGTGTTTCACTATCTACCAATCTTGCAAATAACCATGTACATTGTCCCAATGAACGGGCAAGCAGGGCCTTGTTTCATAAAACTTGTTATCAATAACAAATGTTAAATTTCTATGGCAAATTTGCTGTCAGCTAGTCAATCCAATGCCACCATTTCAGTAGCTTATACAGGGGCGGATCCAACCGGCGGCAAGGGAGGGGGCCTAAAGGGCGCACTTCGTGCGAAAATTTGAAAATCATGCCGGTCGATTTTTCTCTCAGTGGGTGGGGGGTTAGGTATAGCAGGAAGATGAGAACTTCCTGGGTATAGTGAGGGAAAAAAAAATTGGCACCCGAAATTTTTTTTCTCTCCGGGAAGGGTAATTTTTTTTTCACCGCCACCCCCTTGGGCGCCAGGGGTAGTGACCACAAATTTTTTTTTTGGCACCCGAAAAATTTTTTTCCCAACGGGAAGGGTGATTTTTTTTTGGGCGCCAGGGGGGCCCATCTTCTTCTTTTTTTTTTAAAGGGTGTTTTTACCTGTTTTTTTTCCTAGGGGGGCCCGGGCCCCTGGATCCGCCACTGAGCTTATAACAGTTATTGTATTTGTTATTGATAACAAGTTTTATGAAACAGGGCCCAGAACTGTAATCTGTATAATATAACTGAAAAGAGTGTTCACATGTCATAAACTGATAACAAGTGGAATGGATTGTTTCCTATGTATAGCTATGTAAGAAAATGATCATTTAATACATTTGCAATATCTTTGCTTCTTGTGTGTTCTTCACCTTTGGATAACATTTTTTTGTATACCTTATTATTTATTTTATTTGACAAAATTGAATGAACGCTTGACGAATTCGCCTTATAAAAAACGTGAATTTGAATGAGAAACATGTTAATTTGACTGACTAAAATGCGGATTTGAATGCATGCACAGATCATGAATTTGAACTATAGAATAGAAAGGCTTGGGTAAACTCTAATAAATTGAATGCACGCAAAATGAATGGGATAGAGAAGGTATAGGCAAAGTTGCGAAATTGGCCGGGAAAACCTATATTAATATGTTTAGTGTTGACCTTTGTGTTCATCATTCATGTTCTCGTTTGAAATGTATTGTCGATAAGGGATATAACGCAAATAATCACGTCCTTATGCGCTGACGGGTTGACAAATAATCCTCGCCTCTGTGATCTCGGGAGGGGGTACTATCTTCCCTCCTTCGGGTCAAGAAGGTAGTAGCCTCGAAATCACCTCTGCGATGATATTTTGTACCATCGCTGTATAATGTAGTCCGTATAGTCCGACAGATAAATATCAAGGGGTAGAGATAGGAGATAGATATATATCAATCTAAGTAGATACACTCTAAAGACTATTGGGTACAATTTTACACAATGTTTGGTAAGATGTATCCGGTATTGGGAAAGTGGGCAATATTTTACCCAAACTTACATACATGTTAATTTTTACCCAACATTGGGTAATTTTACCGATTCTTTTTAGTTATTAGAGTGAAGACAGATATATTGATAGAGAGCCCGACTATCATGTGATAGAGATGAAAAATAGACAGAGATAAATAACTATAGAAAGATAGACAGAGCTCACGGGGGGCTGGGAGCACACCCCCAACCCAGACACACACACACTTTTTCGAGTACACCAAAAGTGACCCTTTTATGTAGGAAAAGTGTCCCTTTTTACATCAGATAAGTGCCCTTTTTTCTTTCTAATAAGTGCCCATTAACCCTTTTCATACGTGCCCCCTTTTCACCTCTGATGGGTGCCCCTTTTAACTTCAGATAAGTGCTCCTTTTTTCTTTCTAATAAGTGCCTCTTTTCACCCTTGATAAGTTCCCCTATTCTAATCGGATAGGTGCCTATTTTACTTTGACGAGTGCCGCTTTTCCTTTGTAATAAATGCCTCTATTCCCTTCTTATAGGTGCCCCCTTTTCAGATGAGAGAAGTGCTTCTTTTTACCTCTGATAAGTGCCCCTTTAAATTTGACACATGCCCCTTTTCCTCTTTAATAATTGTATTTTTCTCTTCAAAGAAGTGTCCTTTTTCATTTCTGATGGGTGACCCTTTTTTATGAGAAATACTCCTTTTCATCTCTGACACTACCCGTTTTACTTGACAGGTGTCCCTTTTTCCTTTTTTTTTTAAGTGCCCTTCCCCTCCTGATAAGTGCATGTATTTCCCTTCTTAATAAGTGCATTTTCCCTTCTAAGAAGTGCTCCTTTTCATCTCTGATGAGTGCCTCTCTTTAGGTATGAGAAATACCCATTTTCACCTTTGATAGGTGCCCCTTTTAAGTATGATAAATTCCTCTTCTTACTTTTGATGTAATTGCCCGTTGATAATCGCCCCTTTTTACCTATATTTCCCACTGTCGCTTACAAATTGTGCCCTTTTGCGGTCATCTAAAGAGCCATTTCTAATTTCAAAGAATCAAAGCAGCGTTGTGTATATACATAGTAACAGGAACTTTTTTGTTTTACCCTCCACAATGAAAGACAGTGGAGCCGGGGGCAGGGGGCACAAATGTCACTTCCGGGCCTTCCCTCGATATGTATAATCAGCGTGCTCTTTTTACACTAAAACTTTTGCCCCTTTAAACTACCACGACATAATTTATTCAACTCTAAGACGCATTTTTCAACCTATCATCCTTTAAACCTCATGCTCTTTTGAACTATATTATAATGCTAAGGTAATCAATGGCTCTTTGTTCAGGAATATTATATGTTTAGACATTATAGGAGTTTTCAAACTCAAGGCAACCCCGCATGTTTATTGCCAAATGTCTTTCATTTTAAAAGGACTGAGACATAATTACTATAATGTATATAATTATGACAACATGTTTTTATCATTTCTCATCTCTCCCGAAACAATAGGTTTCTCATATAGCCTCCCCAATACGTACCCTTAATTTAAAGAGACTGAGAGTATTTTTTCTCAAATTTTCTCGAAAACCCGCTCGCTACACTCGCTTGCATTTATAGTTTATCTCATCAAGTAATATATTAAAGGCCTTATTTATATGTTATTCTTTCATTATGAGACCATGCGTAAAACCCCACCGGGGTCAGTAATTGCATCTAATAATGAGAACTGCTCGGTCGCAATGTGACCTCAAAAATCTTTACATTTTTGCTAGCAAATATATCCAGACCATCACATACAACAGCAAAGTAAGGTGCTGAAGCACGGAAAGAGATGATCTTGAAGATCATCATTAATAATGCAGGGATATATACAATGTCTACAGATTGTAATTTTCGAGGTTACTCTTTGTAGGTGCCTCCCTTTTCCAGAAAGTGTTATTATTATTCTTTATTGCAACCAAAACTTGAGGTTGGATTTCAAATACATATGAAAATACAAACAGATAGATAACAATGGAAGAACTAATGTACACATAATAATTGTATATAACGTCAGCACTAATTAGGGTATGTGTGTCTAAAAGTGCCCTTTTTTCTGGTGCACCCCACTTTGAAAGACGCTCCGCCGCCCCTGTAGATAGAAGATAGATGGATAGAAAGATGAATAGATATAGCGCTAGATATGGATTGATACATCAGCAAAATATGTGGGATGGAAATACTCACCTGGTCTTAGAGTATGTGACGCCATTGTAGCCAAGTTGACGACACGCGACGCGAGCCTCGTCGTAAGACCAGAAATCGTTACAGATTGTACCCCAGACATCGTTATGATATATCTCCACACGACCTTCGTCCAGATCTTGACCGTCAACGAGACGGAGATCGCCCTCCCTCGCTGTGGTCATTATGATAAGAAGTTTTTATGATAATATAAACATAATGATGGTTATTGTAATTTTAGATATAAGAACTTTATTTTTATGTTGCATTTTCATTGGTGTTTAAACAGGCGCGGATCCAGGATTTCTTAGACGGGGGGTAAAGGGGGCACAATTTTTTTCTCCCGCAAATTTGAAAATCGCGCCGGCCGAAAATTCGCTCAGTGGGGGAGTAAGCACATTTTTTTTTTTTTTTTTGGCACCCGAAAATTGGAAAATTGGAAAATTGCGCCGGCCGAAAATTCGCTCAGTGGGGGGTGGTGAGCACTATTTTTTTGGCGGGGGAGGGCACGTGCCCCTGTGCCCCTGGATCCGCCAATGTTAAAGAAACTAGACATCACTTTTGTGTTTTGAGATTTTACACATTACCACCTATTGACACCAATTGGATGTGAGCTACTAATGGGATAATATTCTTTAATTTTGTCTTTTGTTGTTATAGTTTTTGTTCTGTTTTGTTTTTGTACGGGGACAATGGCAGTTCATTGGGAGGTACAGCCCGCCCTTTACCCCTTCCCCCTTAAAACCTAATCGTGCACACCTTGAGTATACCCAAGAAGAACTTTAAAAAAGGGGGGAAATCGCCCCTCCCTTTAATGTGTTTTTGCCGCCCTCAAGGTATGACTACATGAACAATTTAACTTTTCTTTTTCTTTTGCTTGTCAGAAACTTTTGGGAATCGTGCTCCTTTCTTATTTTCTACTTTTATTCTTTTTTTTTTTTGGGGCACATTTCTCTAAAAAAATTCGTCCATCCTTTCTTCTTAATCTTCTTCCTCCTCTTATATTTTCTGT
The DNA here is from genome assembly GCA_037976565.1 of Mesocentrotus franciscanus. Classification (NCBI taxonomy): domain Eukaryota; kingdom Metazoa; phylum Echinodermata; class Echinoidea; order Camarodonta; family Strongylocentrotidae; genus Mesocentrotus; species Mesocentrotus franciscanus. Next base: position 24,087,920 of record CP137676.1, read on the forward strand.
TTTCTGTTTTCTTCTTCTTCCGTGGATGGGGAGTGGCCAAATTGTATAACTTAGTCTATTTTTCGTCTGAATCAATTTCCTCTGTTTTCTTCCCTTGTATTACCTGAAGAGTAAGTGCATATGATTCCCACATCCTCATTATGACCGCAGTTCTCGACGCCCCACCCGCGGTCCGAGCAGTACATCAGCATCGATTCTCTTCCCGTACAGTCCACGTTATCCAGCCAAATCACGGTGTCGGAAACCGCCGAGCCGAAGTACGCCCTCTCCTTGACCGCCAGTGCGCTGGTGAAACCGAGTTGCCGGCAAGCGACGTCGGCGTCAGCTAGGTCGAAGTAGTCGTCGCATATCGTGCCCCACACGTAGTTGTGGTAGATCTCCAGACGGCCTTCAAGGTCGGAGGAGCCGCTGACCAGTCGGAGGTCACCTTCCGTTTGTGCCTCTGTATTCGATATGGACGGGATGGAGGTGGATGCGGATAAGTATGTGTGTGAGAGAGAGAGAGAGAGAGAGAGATCGACAAAATAGGTGAGACAGGTCGGGAGGATAGCAGGAGATGAGAGTAGAGGAAGACAGGGAGGGAGGGAGGGAGGGAGAGAGGGAGAGGAAGAATGTGAATAAGAATGGTAGATCAACAAAGTAGGTCGGATAGGGATGGAGGAGTATGAGAGGGGGAAAGAGGACAAGAGATGGAGAAGCGGATGGAGAGAGAGAGGGTGGACAGTTTAGGCGAGCGATCGAAGCAGGGAGAGGAAGAAGAAGAGTTGAGAACGAGATAAACTCTTTACATATCTTTCACAATTAAAGCTTTTTAAATCAGTAAAATCAATGTTGATGTCATGGACCCTGTAATAGAGCCAGGTTTCCAGTTTAATCGTTCTTGAGAGAGTTTGCAGAACAAGACCTATGTATACATAATTATCACCCCCTTAATTCCCCTCAATGCCCTTCATTAAATTTCCAGATCGCTTTCAAATTGGCTAAACACTATAAAAAATAAAAAATAAAAATAAGAAGAATATGCTTGTACAATCGTCTTAATAAGGGTGAAGTACGTCAACAAAACAGTGCGTCACGAATGAATTTACAACAACAGTACTATGCAGAAGAATATCCATTCCATGTACTGATAAACGAGAGGCTTTATCTCCTCTGGAGGGGAGGCCAAAGTATTTGCTACTCACGTAGGCATACTGTAAGTAATATTTTTTGTTCGTCATTCAAAGAGGGGGCGTACGCCTGCCCCATCTTATGCTCGATACCCCGATGAAATAAGCATTGGGTTAATAGATAATCATCATTTCATATTGCAATTATTGCATTATTCGTCGGAATTAGCACTATGACCAAGAAGGTCGCAAAGACTTTCAGGACATCAACTCAAGGGCAATTCCAATACCATGTGCATGGCAGTGACAATGCAGTGTGTATTAACAAAATACACATTGAAAATATCCTCCAAAACTAGAATTTCACGATATCTGCATGATTTTCTCATATGAGCTTATGGGTTAGGGTGTATTTAATCGGATGGCACTTAAGGTATTGTCAGAATTTTAGGCTTGAATGAGCACTGACTAATTTCGAAAAAAACTCGCGAAAATTGGTTTGCTCAAACATGTTTAGTTTTGAATTGGAGCAAAGTGCATAAATTATCAGACATCAATTGCAGTTGCTCCGTTATAACTATCAGTCATGATAATTGATTTGAACCAACAGTAAATTGATCTTTGATCTTACATCTGCGGTCGTGCACTCCTCCCTCCCCCTCCCATGCACAGACACACACCCACACTCACTAGTGTCTTTCTGCACTGAATTTCCATTTTTGTCTTAAGAATTTTGACAGAATGTAATGCAGTACAGAGGATGTACACACATTTTCATGAGAGAGAGAGGACAAATATAATTTGTAAGAAGTAATTTGTATGTCATATCTCGTCCATCTAATTTCATGGTGCGTTGCTATCAGTGTCCATATTTTCTGGATAATGTTGGAATGTTTAAATACGTGCTGGGTCAAGAAGAGATCCTAACATCTACAATTTCTACATGTTTTCTGGTTTACATTTCTAATTTATCTTAAAAGTTCCAACACCCAAGAAACAAGGTGTTGCATGAGAAATTAGAAATTTAGGAAAGGAATCATATTCATTGACAAGGTAATTATTTAAGTTATCTACAATTAAACATTAATGTGAAAGATATCGACACCGCATGTTTTCCACATGATGTGGAAAACATGCGGTGTCGATGTGGAAAACATGCGGTGTCGATATCTTTCACATTAATGTTTAATTGCAGATAACTTAAATAATTACCTTGTCAATGAATATGATTCCTTTCCTAAATATCTAATTCCTCATGCAACACCTTGTTTCTTGGGTGTTGGAACTTTTAAGATAAATTAGAAATGTAAACCAGAAAACATGTAGATGTTAGGATCTCTTCTTGACCCTGCACGTATTTAAACATTCTAACATTATCCAGAAAAAATGGACACTGATGCACATGATCTGTGCTGGATAGACATCACCTACGTATACAGTTATGGAGGTGGTGGTGGTGATGGGGGCAGTGGAGTATTCAGCATTGGGTGAAGCTAGTGTAGCTTCTTGAAGAACCAGGAAAACTCAATGAAACTTACTATGGGGTACAAGATCGGGGCTGCCCATAACATTTACTCAACCTTGATTAATCCCTTGATACGCCACTTAGGGTATGTACAGCTAGGTACAGGGTTGAAGATCAAATAATTGTTCAAATCAATTATTGATAATTGACAGAATATATGCGATAACTATACCTGAACTGATTTGCACTTTGATCCAATCCATGGCTGAAACAATTTTTGCACAAACCAATATCCGCGAGTTTTTCGATTTCAGCCGGTGCTCACTCAAGCGTAATTTTGTTTCAATACTTTTAGTGCCATCTGATTGAATAAACTATTATCCATAATTCCATTAGAAATATCATGCAGATATCATGAAATTTTAATTGTACTTTATTAAACGCACTGTAGAAAATCATGTTCTATTCACGTATTATGTTCATTGTATAATGTTCGCACATTAAAACAAAAATGACGGTAAAGTCTATAAAAATTGCCTTGATATGTTTAGTTTCAAGAATTTGCCATCGTTTTTCATATTTCTATTTTCTATATGAACTTAGTAAAAGCAATTAAGTTTCCAGCTTAACAAATTTGCTTACTATTGTTTTAAATAAAAACGAAAAGGGATAATAATTCAAAGCTTCCGGTAGGCATTAAGTAGATATTTCGCAGACTGTGATAATCTTATGAAAGGAAGGATATAGTTGCGACTAGACCCGCGATAATTAGGGAATTTTGTAGTAAACAAAATATTTCATTAATTTTGTTAATAATTAACTCGGTTTCATACAGCATATTTGGTGAGTGTTTACTTTGATACGACGGCTTTTATCGCAAAAATAATATAAGGAATATATGCGTCAATGATAAAATAATGATTGACACTCTGAATGATAGCATGATTAAATAGTGTATTCTTAAAAAGAAATGGCAAAAAATGAAATTCATGTCAAATGTGACCATGTTTGTAATTATGATTATACGATGAAAACAATTATTTTATCAGCATTTTTTATCATTATAGATAATGGTACTAAAAGTAGTATAGTAGTAGTAGTAGTAGTAGTAGTAGTAGTACATGTAGTAGTAGTAGTAGTAGTAGTAGTAGTAGTAGTAGTAGTAGTAGTACATGTAGTAGTAGTACATGTAGTAGTAGTAGTAGTAGTAGACTAGTAGTAATAGTAGTAGTAGTAGTAGTAGTAGTAGTAGTAGTAGTAGTAGTAGTAGTAGATAGTAGTAGTAGTAGTAGTAGTAGTAGTAGTACATGTAGTAGTATATGGTAGTAGTAGTTGTAGTAGTAGTAGTAGTAGTAGTAGTAGTAGTAGTAGTAGTAGATAGTAGTAGTAGTAGTAGTATTAGTAGTAGTAGTAGAAGTAGTAGACTAGTAGTAATAGTAGTAGTAGTAGTAGTAGTAGTAGTAGTAGTAGTAGTAGTAGTAGTAGTCGTAGTAGTAACAGTACTCGTAGTGGTATAGTAGTAGTAGGTTTGTTCTGATAAAAAAATGACAAGGCGAAAGGCACAATGAACCCTCCAAAAAAGAACTTCACTTGGTTTTCTCTATATCCTTGCGGCAGCGTAGCATGTCGCCTATAGTTTGCTCTTGATTTTGATTTGAATCAGATACAATAATATTAGAACGATGATCATACTCTATGGATTTTTAAGAGCAATCTGACGGATACCTTTGTTCAAATAATCTTCCAATATTTATACATCTATTTTCTGGGAGAAGGCTGGGGTTGGCCGGAAATCTTTTAGGACAGGGGGTATATTACGCCCTTCTATTTTTTATTAGGCCAAGTAACAAAACTTACGAGTTTCTGGTCCCCGCCCGCCTCCTTTTGAAAAAGCAAAGCAAAGCAACAACAAAAAAAGACTGTGATGTACATTTTGTATATATAGCTTCTATAGCTAATTCAAGCTGAACACTGTACATTTTCCACCGTTTCTGAATTTTGAAATTGCTTAGCAAGTGGACTAAAATGATACAAATTATTTGTTCTGTCATTAGTATACTCAAAAAGCACAATATCTGTGAATAAATATAGGCCTACCTTGGCCAGCCATATTTAGCATGGCGGCCATCTTGGGAAAAAATAGCAAAAATTGAAAATAGTAGGGGCCTAATAAATAGTAAAGCGCTGCCTCCTCCTTTTTTGAAAAAGTCCGGACGAGAAAATCGTTACGTTTTTTACTTGGCCTTATGCTAGTGTGCAGAAAGCTTAACCCGATATAAAGCTGAAACCTGAGATGAAGCTGAAGAGTATAAGCTATAAGCTTTGTTTACTGTTTTAGCGATAAAATGCATTTTCAGTGGCGTTGCAGGGATACATGTTTTCATCAGCAGCCGAAAGAACGACAGCAAGCTTTTATCTTCATATTCCTCACCAGAACCACACACCACACCAATATCGTCCTTATGGGTGCAGTCATGTACTCCCCATCCATGAGATCGGCATTCGGTTAGGGTCGATTCGAGGCCGGAGCAGTGTACCTGATCCAAAAAGATGTCCTGGGCATCGCCACCGGGTCCGAAATGTCTCGTGACTCCCACGTGTTTCCGCCCGAGTTGCTGACATACGATCGTGACCTCAGACATGTCCCATGTATTTTTAGCGCATACCGTGCCCCAGTGATTATCGTGGTAGATTTCGAGTCGCCCCTCGTAGCGATCAACATTGGTTGAACCGTCAACGAGACGGACATCGCCGTCCGTCCAAATGTAATCTGTATAATACCGAAGCATTTTTACTTTCTCGTTTATCACATTCATTCCGATATACATCAATTCAATTTAAATATCAGAATTTTCTATGGGTAGAGTGTGATTTTTCTTTATAAATAAGATGATGACAGGTAAATTGCGAAATTTAAGGAAACGAAACAAGCCATAACCAAAAGAAAATCAATATTATGTATGATTATCATTTTGTCACCAGCAAAATATACCCATGTTTTGTATCCTATTTCTGTTATTTGTAAACTCGGTCTGAGCCTTTATTTATATCAATGTTGAACGTATATTGGACAAATAAATATATTGAATTGAATTGTACTGTTAATTATCAGTCTTTTTCAGTCTTTCTTTGAAAATTTCCGTTTGTGGAGGTCCTGTGGTATAGTATTTCATTCCCTTGAATTTTAATCCACGGGTTAATGGTTCGAATCCAAGCCTGGCATTGACGTAGTTGGCAAGTCACATTTGCCGCTATCTCCACCCAAGTGTGAAATGCATTATTATTCCTTCAAAACACAATCCATCCTCCAAACAAAGGAATAATTCACTGATGACAATGCATTTTCACCATTTTACTTTTGACTTTGCCCCATATTTAGGTGTACTTCCCATTCCACGATTACATAATCATTACAAATGGGGCATCGCTGTAAAGGGGAATAAACAGGCTTTTTTAATGATACCAACGTAAAGTATGATAATCATTCTAACAAGAGAGATATCTACGCTAAAACTTGAATTGCAGTACTTTATCGATGGGTTTATATAATCAGTTAATTCCTATCACCTCGACATTGGGGTGAATAGGAACAGTTGTAAAATTATGTAATAAATCAGATTTAAGTTTGATGGAATTTCTATCTACGTAAGTGGAAGTGGACATGAGTGCATACAAATGAACTGGCTCCAAAACATTTGCCACTGGCCATGTGATGAAGAATGTTAAGGGAAAATACATGTATATCAAAACTTTTCTTCATCCTTTTACTATAAATTATTTTGTCTTTACAATACCAAACTTTGAATGAACTCCATTCTAACGACGACGACGATGATGATGATGATGTTGATGATGATGATCATCATAATAGTAATGATAATAATGATATAACAATGATAATAATAGCGATAATAATAATAATAAAAGTAATAATAATAACAATAATAATAATAATAATAAAATTAATAATAATAATAATGATATTAAAAACATAGTAGTAGACTAGTAGTATAGTATAATAATAAGAATAATAACGATAATGCACATTTATTTTGTAACGCGCCTAATTCTGTGTTTCTAGGCGCCATGGTGCTGTTGTCGTTGAAGCAATAAGGCAAAGCATAATTATTTCTCATACATCCTTATACATCATGCTAAGTTATTTTCTTCTATATAATTCCATTTTCCTTTTATTTATCTAGATATATTTACATTTGATAATATTCTAAACATGGAGCGTATGTATTTCGGATTTGATGGTGAGTTGATTTCAATAACAAACAATCTGATGATGAGAGCATTTCTTGTGCTATGTACGTTACGAATCTCAAACCTTTCCTTAATTCGTTGCAGTCCCTACTATACTAACCAATTTGGGCGATGGCCGGTGCAAAAATCACCAAGAAAGTCCATAACATCCTAATCCTCGTCATGATGTTTTCCAGGCTCGTGTTTAGGTACTCTCTGAATCCTTCTGCTTGTAAGTGAATTCCCCCAAAATAAGATTTTTCAAATCCGTTCCGCGTTCGGGCCGGTACGTGCAATATCAGACCAGTTTAGAGCCAATATTTATCTGATGAGCAGTATCTTCAACAAATGAACTGTTTCCTACATATATTTCTACTCTTTCCTGGTTATGATGTCTTGGATCCGAAATTAAACAAACAAGTTAGTCAGTAGAGCATCTTCCTTTATAGGCCTCCGAGTTTCCATTAATACCTGTTATTTCTATTGTTAAAAAAATAACATTGTTGTATTTCTTCAAATGTATGCTAGAATGGTCCTTTCTTTATGAGATGACCCGAGATGTGTATAATAAGTATACGTTCTTAATGGTGTAAGCTTGTATCTTAATCATTAATAAGTTAGATCATCAACGGATGACGTTAAGGTTTTGTTTGCATTAGTGGACCTTTGGACTGGGTAGGTTCGTATGGTGGCTCCTAAGGGACACGCAAACGCAAAATTTGACGTATACATATGCAACAAATTTTTCTTTTTTACGTCCAAGACGTGAAAATCAAAAAATTTGACGTAGACCTATGCAACAAATTTTTCGTTTTACGTCCAAGACGTGAAAATAAAAAAAAATGACGTATACCTATGCAATAATTGTTTTGTCTTTTACGTCCAAGACGTGAAAATCAAAAAAATTGGCGTACTATACCTTTGTTTGGTAATTTTTTCATTTTTCTGTTCTCAATTAATGGCCCTGAAGGGACACGCAGACGTGAAAGTCGGCTGGAAAATCTGCGTCAAATATTCACGTCTGCGTCTCCCAAAAGGGACACGCAGACGTGAAAATCGGCTGGAAAAATCTGCGTCAAATATTCACGTCTGCGTCTCCCAAAAGGGACACGCATATGGCGCGCCGTTTGACCAATAATTCACATAAACACTGTTTATCGCCGATAAACACTGTTTATCGTCGAAAAACACTGTTTATCGACCGATAAACACTGTTTATCAAGCGATAAACACTGTTTATCAAGCGATAAACACTGTTTATCGAGAGAAACTATGTTTATCGACTGAAAAACACAGTTTCTCTCGATAAACAGTGTTTATCGCCGAAAACACTGTTTATCGCCGATAAACACTGTTTATCGAGAGAAACTGTGTTTATCAGTCGAAAAACATAGTTTCTCTCGATAAACTGTGTTTATCGCTTGATAAACAATGTTTATCGCCGATAAACACTGTTTATCGAGAGAAACAGTGTTTTTCAGTCGATAAACATAGTTTCTCTCGATAAACAGTGTTTATCGGTCGATAAACAGTGTTTTTCGGCGATAAACACTGTTTATCTGATTTATTGGGCAAATGGCGCGCACTTATGGCGCGCCGTTTGACCAATAATTCAGATAAACACTGTTTATCGCCGATAAACACTGTTTATCGTCGAAAAACACTGTTTATCGACCGATAAACACTGTTTATCAAGCGATAAACACTGTTTATCGAGAGAAACTATGTTTATCAACTGAAAAACACAGTTTCTCTCGATAAACAGTGTTTATCGCCGAAAAACACTGTTTATCGCCGATAAACACTGTTTATCGAGAGAAACTGTGTTTATCAGTCGAAAAACATAGTTTCTCTCGATAAACAGTGTTTATCGCTTGATAAACAATGTTTATCGCCGATAAACACTGTTTATCGAAGGAACTGTGTTTTTCAGTCGATAAACATAGTTTCTCTCGATAAACAGTGTTTATCGCTTGATAAACAGTGTTTATCGGTCGATAAACACTGTTTTCGACGATAAACAGTGTTTATCGGCGATAAACAGTGTTTATCTGAATTATTGGTCAAACGGCGCGCCATACACGCAGATGTATGGCGCGCCGTTTGACCAATAATTCAGATAAACACTGTTTATCGCCGATAAACACTGTTTATCGTCGAAAACAGTGTTTATCGACCGATAAACACTGTTTATCAAGCGATAAACACTGTTTATCAAGCGATAAACACTGTTTATCGAGAGAAACTATGTTTATCGACTGAAAACACAGTTTCTCTCGATAAACAGTGTTTATCGCCGAAAACACTGTTTATCGCCGATAAACACTGTTTATCGAGAGAAACTGTGTTTATCAGTCGAAAACATAGTTTCTCTCGATAAACAGTGTTTATCGCTTGATAAACAGTGTTTATCGCCGAAAACACTGTTTATCGCCGAAAAACACTGTTTATCGAGAGAAACTGTGTTTTTCAGTCGATAAACATAGTTTCTCTCGATAAACAGTGTTTATCGGTCGATAAACAGTGTTTTTCGGCGATAAACAGTGTTTATCGAGAGAAACTGTGTTTATCAGTCGAAAAACATAGTTTGTCTCGATAAACAGTGTTTATCGCTTGATAAACAATGTTTATCACCGATAAACACTGTTTATCGCCGATAAACACTGTTTATCGAGAGAAACTGTGTTTTTCAGTCGATAAACATAGTTTCTCTCGATAAACAGTGTTTATCGCTTGATAAACAGTGTTTATCGGTCGATAAACAGTGTTTTTCGACGATAAACAGTGTTTATCGGCGATAAACAGTGTTTATCTGAATTATTGGTCAAACGGCGCGCCATAGACGTGAATATTCGACGTGAATTTTTTCAGTAAGCTGAGCACCAGGAAGATAAGTGTAGCTGGGTTTGTTCTGCTATGTTTTTTAAACAGCTTTATCTCGACATTAATTGTACACCACTTCATTCTATTTTATGGACTAAAAGTGACATATACTAAGGCCTATAGATACATTACGCTTTGACATTTGTAAACAGAGAGAAGGGGAAGGAAGGGAGGAAATGAGAGAGAGAGAGAGAGAGAGAGAGAAGGAGAGAGAGAGAAAAGGAGAGAGGGAGAGACAGATTGGGAGAGAGAAACGAGAAAGAGGAGAGAGAGGGGGAGAAATAGATTGGGAGAGAGAAGGGAGAGACAGATTGGGAGAAAGGGGAAAAGGAGAGAGAGAAAGGGACATTGGGAGAGAGAAATAAGAGAAAGAGAGAGGGGAGACAGATTGGGATAGAAAGAGGAGAGAGAGGGGAGAGACAGATTGGGAGGGAGAAAGGAGGAAGAGATCGAGAGGAAGGAGAGAGAGTGGTGATACATTAGGATAAAGAGGAGGAGAGAGAGAGAGATAGAAAGAAATAGAGAGAGAGTAAAAGGGTTTGATAAGAGGGGGGGGGGCAATTGACAACAAGATGCACAAAAAGAAGTAATTGCTTTTGTGACACAGGATAAAGACCATGAAAGGAATGCGGTGAATTTAAGTCTTAATTCTCTTTTATTTCTCGAAACTGAACAAGAAAAAACTCCCCGAATATGTCATGTCCGAGTAAAACATGATGCAGGCTATATTACAATCAGCCTTCCATGTATGAGAATCCTTTATGACTCGGCTTGTAGACAAACTTTCTGGTGAGTGCAGGTGCTTTCCAAAATAATGAAGAGAATGAACATGTTGTTCTGGAGGATGAACATGTGGTGGGGATTAGCAAATCTGCGCCATTTTCACTTGAGGTGGGATGGAGGTATTTACATTGGAGGGACAGTATTAAAGCACTTATGAACCACTTTACCACGTTACACTTGGTACAGGCAAAATATGTTTACAAATGTCAAAGCGTAATGTATCTATAGGCCTTCTATATTGTATATGTCACTTTTAGTCCATAAAATTAATAGAATGAAGTGGTGTACAATTAATGTCGAGATAAAGCTGTTTAAAAAACATATAGCAGAACAAATATTCACGTCTGCGTGTCCCTTTTCGGAGACGCAGACGTGAATATTTGATGCAGATTTTCCAGCCGATTTTCACGTCTGCGTGTCCCTTCAGGGCCATTGAGTACAGAAAAATGAAAAAATTACCAAACAATTAAAGGTATACGTCAATTTTTTTGATTTTCACGTCTTGGACGTAAAAGACGAAAAATTTGTTGCATAGGTATACGTCAATCTTTTTGATTTTCACGTCTTGGACGTAAAAAATGAAAAATTTGTTGCATATGTATACGTCAAATTTTTGCGTTTGCGTGTCCCTTAGGAGCCACCATAGATATGGCACTACGGTGATTATAAGGCTACAGCCCATGCATGAGACCAACCGCCCACGAGAACGACATTCTTATATCTTCCCTTATTTAGGCAATTAAAAAAAAAAAAACATGTTTAGCGTCCTGCCTTTTTGAAAAATAGGAAGGAGGAAGCCCTTTTTTTTTTTTTTTTCTTTCAATATGGCCGCTCCGTACATTTTCCCCGACTGGCTGGATAGCCAGTCGGGCTATTTTTCAAGATGGCCGCCAGCATTTATGTTTTGTTCATTTTTAATTCAGAAAAAGACTATTTTAGCATTATGTTTTTCATGTTTTTTCAATAAGATTTATAAAAAAAAGAAGAAAAAAAAAGACATCAGGCGGCCCCCAAAAGGAAGCGGGCGGGGACGCTATAACACATGAATATTTTTTTTATATGGCCTTATATATCTCTGTTTTGTCGGTCTCGTGGGCTGTCGGTCTACTGGATCCATTTACTGAGTTGTTTTTTTCGTCTGTTTTTCGTTTTTTTTTGTTGGTTCCATTGTATCCTACTTTCTCGTCTAATTCCTCCTCTTTCCCCTGTTTTTCTCTGCACTTTTTTCTTCATACTTCTTCTTTTTATGAATTCTTCTTATCTTCTTTCTAAATTTTAATGAGGGGCAACTCACTCGCCTATACATGGCTTCCCTTTCCGATATAATGAAGCGAATAGAAGAAGAAGTTTTGGCTCGTATATATAGTGGCTGCTGTTTGAGTCACTGTTCAATAACATTTGCCCGTCATGGATCCAATTGTGTGTTAAAAACGGACTTGTGTAGCGCATTTACATTTCAATCATCGTAAACATCACCATAACCAAACTTGTTTTCTTCAAAAGTAAGACCAAATTCAACATAATAATTACCCCTAGGACTTTTAGCACAATCGCAGCACATTCATGGCATAAGACCGATCCTTGAATAGGATGGCATAGAAAGGGATAAATATAGGTCGTATTAACACCGTCTGTCATAACTCTATTCATATTGGAGAAGTGTTATGACAATGTGACAATAAATGAAGAAAAAAAAATCAGTGGAATGTTTAGTGTGTAATACGACTGGTACACCCATCCTACATGCTGAGAAGAGATAGTTAAAGCTATTAAATAATACAAATACTTTAGTAGCACCCTTCTCCAGTATGCCTTAGGATATTGGGTTGAATATTTTAAAACATTCTTGAAAACCATGCAACGATTCCCCCGCCTCCTCAAATGAATATCTGCTGGTAAACAAATTCCATAATATGATTTTTAAGCCATCATGGATAGAATATCCAAAGTCGTATCACTACTTCTACTATTATATATACATGAAGTGGACACAATCAAACTGAGGATATCCATATACTAAAGAGAAAAAGTTTAGTAAACTATGTCTTTTGTTGAATGGCAATTTAATGTTAAGGTAAACCTGATATATGAACTGATGGATGGAAAACTTGTCATATTACATCGAATCACATAAAATATTCAAAAGCTACATGGACTTGATAAACAGGGTCGACATAAGCCCATTGAAGTTAAGAAAACATTTGCCATTCTCCAGCTACAAATGCAATTTCCTACACTAACCAAATTCCAAATTTCAACCTTGTACCAAACAATTACTGACCTAACCTTAACTCTAAACTTAACCTAAAACATGTACACAATTACGAAAATGTGGCTGTAGGATGCTATATAGAATGCATACTTTCAGTATTTTAAAATCGAAAATTTTCTTACTTACAAAGTCATGTTCCATTTTCTCGCAGATTATTACTATTTTCATTATTATTATTATTATTATTATTATTATTATTATTATTATTATTATTATTATTATTATTATTATTATTATTATTATTATTATTATTATTATTATTATCATTATTATTATTATCATTATTATTATTATTATTATTATTATTATTATTTGTATCATTGTTATTATTATTATTATTATTATTATTATTATTGTTATTATTATTATTATTATTATTATCGTTTCATGTTATATAGAGAGTCATTGATTTAAAGGGAATGGGGGATGTCTCTCTCCCTGTAAAATCTTATCTTATCTTATCTTATCTTAGGGCTTAGTGAAACACAAAAACGTTGCTTGGTTCCTGAATTCAATATTAATTGTATACAGGCGCGGATCCACCGGGATTTCTTAGACGGGGGTGCGGGGGCACAAGGGGGCACAAGGGGGCACAATTTTTTTCTCTCGCAAATTTGAAAATCGCGCAGGCCGAAAATTCGCTCAGTGGGGGAGTGAGCACAATTTTTTGGCCGGGGCACGTGCCCCTGCCCCTGGATCCGCCAATGGTATACATGTATTTTGTTTTGTATTAATAATATTATTAAAATGAGAAAATAAACTGACACTAAAAGCGATCGTTAGTGCACTTTAAAAAAAAAATCCTGATGAATTTATTTTGTAAATGCATGACAACCCAAAATTCGGGGAATGAATTAAGGCATTCCTTTAATATTCACCGGTTGTGTCGTGAATTTATACCAAGTTGCATTTTTAATTCATCCCGGTACTTTTCCCAAATATCTGTGCCCAAGTTATTATAATCCTATGAATTCAAAAATGCTTTCCAATGCTTTCTGTCACCAGGGGCGGATCCAGCAGGCGGCAAGGGAGGGGGCCTAAAAAGGGGCCCACTTCGTGCGAAAATTTGAAAATCGTGCCGGTCGATTTTTCGCTCAGTGGGGTAGTGAGCAAAAAAAAATTTGGCACCCGAAAAAATTCCCTCCGGGAAGGGTTATTTTTTCCACCACCACCCCTTGGGCGCCAGGAGGGCCCAACTTCTTTTTTCAAAAAAGGGTGTTTTTACCTGTTTTTTTCTAGGAGGGCCCTGCCCCCGGGCCCCTGGATCCGCCACTGTCTGTCACAAACACCAAAGAGGAATTTGTATTTCCGAATGCATGTTTATTTGTAAGGGCAAAATTCCCTTTTGAATATTTCTGGAGAAAACATATTTTGAAACAAACACTATCATATCAAATGAAGGCAAGAAAGTGAAATATTAGTCAAACATTATATAGGCGGTATTTGGTTAGTATTGAAATGATATCTAAATTTCTGTATTGCTTTCAAACAAACAAAATAATCAGCATATTTGGCAAATGTTGTACTAATAATTCTGCACTGATTTATTCACCTATATAGTAGTAATCATAGGACACTTTCAATAAAGTATACTTGTTTAATTTTTGTGTATTAAACCTTTCTTTGATTGCACAGTCCTGAAATAGGATGTCTTCTCGAGCATATAGTGGGGCAGTGCGCCCCCACATAACTGAAAATACGTTCTGTGCGCCCCATGCACCTGTGATCCCCGGATTCAGTCACATGTGTAGCTAGCTACCAGCAGAAATTTACTACAGTACGGTCCGCATAGTACAGTACTGTACTGGTCACGTCGTGTACGTACGGTACGGGAGTATGGAGGAGACCAACGCCAGAACTTTCGGCGAAGGTGCTATGGGTATTTGGTCATGCTGGACAACAGTTTTCACCCTATTTATTGGTTTGATATGCTCAGAAGCGTTTACAGATGGCTGGTAGGTATCATTTTGAGCTCAATTTGTACCTTATTCAAGGCTATAGTTGCCTAGGCGGTATAGACCGGTCTATATCAACCCAACATGTTTTAAAATGCCACTGACAAAAGTGACAATTCAGTGTCAATGACAGTTTGGTGACACTGTCGAGTGACCGACTGATGTCTGAGCTGAGTGATGTTAGAGATCTGTTTTTACCAGCTGCCTGCACTGCCCAAGCCAAGAGCACCTTGTCAGACATTCCCACCTTGATTTTATATCCTGACTGTCGAGTACTAAAGTACTATAAGTAAAAGAAATGATAAAAAGTTTCGGGGATGTAGGCCCAGACCTTGATAACTGTGTATGTTGCTCATCACTTTTTTTCATTTCGTAGGTCTCCCCCAAAAGCAAATTATTTAAAAGAGAGAGAGAGAGAGAGAGAGAGGGATAGGGAACGGGAACATTTAAACAGAAAATTATAATTTGATAGGAGCTGCCCCCCCCCCACCTCCGACGAGACCAGTGGCTTTGCCCTGGCCTTGCACATAGAAGTTTAGAACTTTACGCATTGAGCGCTGTAGGCCTACAGTGAGAAAACGGCAAATAACGCGCTCCCAATCCCATTGGCCGATCCGTTCAAGCTGTTTCGAATTTAAGTGAAAGAGGGCCCCACTTAACTTAAGCGCAATGGCAATGCCAATACGTAATATTTCATAATGCACTGACATGTCTGCGCTTTAAACAGGTGACGCACTTCACACATTACCATGATAACTGACGCACACTCAGCATAGGTAGCCTACACACATAAAATAGAGAAATCAACGAACATTTTAGTACAACTTGCAAGTTTGTACCTTAAATATGACGAAAATGAGAATTTTTCAAACTTAAGTAAGACTAATTACTTAACTGAAATACTTTTTAAGGATACTGAAAAAATCGTACCAAATAGAAGATTTGACTGGAATATCATGATTTTGGTATCAGATCAAACAAAAAATCGCAAGCTTTCTCTTTGCACTAATATCTTATAACATAGAGCCCATGGCAGCCAGCGATAGCCAATCAGAAGGGCCCATGTAGGCGCCAACTTAGGAAAATGAGGCTGAGACGGGATGAACGTAATGCGCATGCGCTAGATGTAAGCTGAAGTTCTACGTACCTTAGCCTTGCATATCATGCACTTTGCCCCCCCCCCCCAAGGGCTAGGTGATGATATGACATATGATATTTATATCACCTAGCCTTCATCTGCACTCATACCTCTGCGTGAAGAGTAATGTATACAAAACCTAAAATGCGAACATTGCACACTGACTTTGGAGTTTGAAATCGGTCAAAAATTCAGACAAAAATGTGAAATTTTGATACCAGAGTGATAGCAATATTTGCTTTAATACCTTCCATGTGTTCCTGATGATACCGAGCTAGCTATCATGCGATTGTTTATACATTACAAAAATGCTGACCTCTTGGTAGGCAGAAGGTACTCGAGAGTCTGGTACTTACATGTAGGTAGGGTGATAGGCCGGCTGTGTGAGTTCCTGCTCCATGAAGTGAGAAGAAGTTTTTTACTTTCGAGTCCTTTAGTTTAGCAATGACATCTTGTGCATGGTCATAGTGGTTGGAGGATTTAGTAATGCCCAGGTGGGTGTAGTGAGGCACTTCTGGAATGACTTGATCTTCAGACGGTTTCCATATGGTCTTCCTTTCTTCTTTGGGGATCTTTTTGTTATTGATTGCCAGGATCACACTGTTGGTTGGATTGATCAAGAATTTCCATTTTTTGGCATAGTGGTCGTTGATGGAAAGCATTTGCTGAAGTTCACTTGGGAGTTGGCCAACAGGGCAACTTCATCGGCAAATAAAATCACTTCAGAGTATCTCTGATGGAATGAGCAGCATAAGCCAGCATTATGGAGGATTTTGATTAGTTCATCTGTGATAATGAAGAGTGTGTGCAGTGAAGGGGAGAGGATGCTGCCCTGTCTACCGGTAACACTGTTTTTGATGACTTTGTTTTCAGCTCCTTGATATGATGCAGCCAGTAATGCTTGTATGCTGGGATGCCATTGGGTAGCTCTGAGTTTCTGAAAGAGGCCATTGTGCTACACACTGTTGAAGGTGAAGCGAGAATGGTCGCTGAGCAGAATGATATGATAAAAACCAATCACACTTACCAGACTTTATGCATGTAGAGCTTCCCAGGCATGAATCCTCCAATTGTATGTAATGGTTCTAGGACACCTACCCCCTGGACATCCGACCCCTGGATAACCACCCCCAGTCAACTACCCCCTAGGACAACTACCCCCTAGGGCAACCACCCTCTAGGACGACTACCCCCGGGACAACTACCCCGGACAACTACCCCTGGACAACTACCCCGGACAACTACCCCCAGACAACTACCCCCTAGGACAACTACCCCGGGACAACTACCCCCTAGGACAACTACCCCCCGGACAACTACCCCCCAGACAACTACCCCCTACGACAACCATCCCCTACGACAACCATCCTCTAGGACAACTACACCCGGACAACTATCCTAGGGGGTAGTTGTCCAGGGGTAGTTGTCCAGGGGTTAGTTATCCTAGGGGGTAGTTGTCTACAAAATTTGTATCATCACGTATTAGTCAAAACATATTCTTTCACACGATTGGTAATGAGAGCTTCCATTTCATTTTTGAGAGAGGGGCGTTTCCAAAACTGGTCTTTACCTTTAAGGCCCAGATGCAGGATCTGCCTTGTTGGAATCCCAATGGGAGCTTGTCAAGGGTGTTGGATGTATGGAGTGGTAGTCTGGCTTGAGTAGGAGTTCTAAGAGTTTAGATAGGCTTGAAGTTAGGGAGATTCCTCTATAATTTCCTGGAACCTGCATGGGCTTGCCTTTCCATTTATGAATTGGTAATATCAGGGCCTGTTTTAGGGATAGGGGAATGTGGGCTGTTTTGAGGCAGGCATTGTAGAGGAGGAGAAGCAGATTTCTGCAGATAGAGCCCGAGTGAATCGTGCTCAGGCATGACATTCTCTCCTCTGCTGGCTTTACTTGTTTTCAGCATCCTGATGGCAATTTCTATGTCTCTTGAGTTGGAATTGGCAGATTTTAAACTGCTTCTGAGGCAAGTTGACTGAGATTGAGAGTGGATGTTGTGAAGGATGCTTCTTGCAGTGTGTGCTGTTAGTTGAAGAAGATGATGCTAGGACTTTGAAGTTTATTAAGGCTAGGTGATATCGATATCATATTTCACATCGTCACCTACTGTAGCACTTAAGGCTACCACCCCCCCCCCAATTTACAGTTCGACCTCAAGCATTGTAGGAATGCACCCCCCCATTCATATTTCGACCTCTTGCATTGTAGGAGTGCCCCCAAAAAAAAAAAAAAAAAAAAAAAAAAAATTCTCTATGACAATGGCTGGACCCAAACAATGGCACTTCAGAGTATTCATAACAGATTTATTTTCTGGCTCTACAGAGCTGAGAACCAATGAGAAAACTTAATTTTTATGATTCTGTTTAATTTTTTTCTAATTACATGATTTTTCCGATTCTGATGTAATAGATCTATTTATTTATAAAACATTGTTCAAAATGTATTTCAGTATGTAATTTTTTAAGCCTGTGTCTATTACAGGTCCCCCAGTGACGATGTGGTTACACCATACGAGTTTGGCAAACATGGCTCCCCACGCTCCCATCGACAGATACGGGATTGTCAACAGATCAAATACGACAACGTGACTCATCACACGCAGAAAGCGCACAACTGGGACCAGAATGGAAGAGTTCCCTACCCCATAACCGATCTGAACTACTTTTACGATGACCTCCCATTCGAGAACGAGCTCGGGACACATCGTGGGTAAAGAGTCCTGCCAGGACAGTTTCAGTCCTGGAGCCCTTTGAATCAGGAGGTTGCACCAATCATCACAGGGCTACTGTTGATACCTCCGCAAAGCAGGAGAACTGCCTAGTGGCTGTCAATGCTGGATTTTTCAACACGAAGCGGGATTGCTATGGAAATGTCGTGAGCAATGGGAGGCTTGTCCAAACAAATGGAGGATTGCAGAATGCCCATTTTGGTATCAGGGCTGATGGGACACTGGTGTTTGGGTGAGATTTAGTTATAGGAGACATAATTCTGGATATATTCATCAAACAGATTGAAACCAACAGATGTTTTCAAACATTGAGCTAATCGAAATATTCTCATTTCACTTATATTTCATATTTCTCTAGAATGGCCTGATGTACATGTACAATCATAGTTTGATAAGATAATGATTTGTCATTTAAATCAACAAATGAAGGATTCCACTGAAAACGACTTGAAATATATTGACATTGTTAGCTCTAATTAAGGAACAAAATGAATGTTAGAAGGGGAAAAAAAGCTTTATAAAACATGGTCTGCCGCCGATCATTTATTGCGTTTTAACATAATTTCGTCTAGGTTTTTTTTCTAGTCTTCACAAATACAAACTCTGACCAACACTGGCCCGACTCCCACCACTAGATAACTCTGGATATATATAAGTCTTATATAACAGGATATTAGAAATTAATCTCCTATTTATTGTTTTGAATTGTTTTGATTTTGTTCTCCCTACCCATAGGTATTTATCAGAAGAGGATGTCCTTCAAAAGAGAATCCATTTATCCAGCTGGTGGGAGGAGTTGGTTGGTTGCTAAGAGATGGTGAAATATATGTTGAAGAGAGCAGGAAAGCAGAATGCGGAGACGTCGAGGAATCAGGTACGTGATAACCATAGCTAGTATAGTAGAGATAGTTACGTCACAGAAAAAAGTGTTCGTTCATACACTGTAGGTCAAATTCTTGGTGCACGAAATTGTTCCCTCCCATAGAGATTGTATTTGGTACGTGATAACCATAGCTAGTATAGTAGAGATAGTTATGTCACAGAATATAGTGTTCCTTAATACACTGTAGGTCAAATTCTTGGTGCATCAAATTTGTTCCCTCCCATAGAGATTGTATTTGGTACGTGATAACCATAGCTAGTATAGTAGAGATAGTTACACAAAAAAATAGTGTCCTTTCATACACTATAGGTCAAATTTTGGTGCATCAAAATTGTTCCATCCCATAGAGATTGTATTTCGGAGGGACTCTTTTGAGCTACAGGACTTGACCTTTGGATGTGTATGTATGCATGTGTCACAATTACCTATCTCAAGACATATTTTTTTCTTAAAAGGCTATTTTCGAATTTGGAACAGCAAATGTTTTCAAAAGAACAAGAGTACATATCCTATCTAGAGCAGGTGCTTTGTAGAGGGATATGGTACCAAGTACTGTGTTTGGGCAAGTTCAAGTTATTTGGTGTGATACTGAAGATTTTTAGTATATCTGATGATTGTCTCAAGTGAAGAGCCCTACTTGCTTGGATTATACCAAACATGAAGTAAAGCGATGATACCTTTGATGTCAAAGTATATTCAGATCTCCAGACTACTTGGCAACGTTACCTTGGACTTGCCCATTTCTCAAGCCCCAGGGGGCAAATTGCCCCGAGCCCCTGTATATTTTGATCGCTAGTAGATGAAGATCATTGTATTGGAAAGGAAACAAATTGTTTCCTGTCTGTTTTTTTCTCTTCATGATTTGCACCATCGCCCCCGCCTCCCCCATCCCCTCCCAAAAAAGAGTAAATAAATAAATACAAAAATATGAAGTGAGTTGTCAGTGTGTCAGGACAAAAAGGAAGAACATGAGATTTGGTAGTGCAATTCTTTATGTAATATAAAAGAGAATCTAAGCATTTTTGTTACTAACCACATTTCACCTGACCAACTTTATCTGTATTTTATCAAACCAGAATGGAAACTTGTGTGATCAGTTTATGGCATGCTCCTGCAACAATTGCTCGACAATCAATATCCCTCACCATCCAAATTCCTATCTTTGACCCAGGATCCAACACTCTAAGTAATCCTAAACCTAACCTCAAACCCATTATCAACCCTAACCCCAACCCAAACTTTTTACTTTTGATGGAATAAAGCCTGGAGCAATTGTTACAGGAACAAATGTCACATCACCGTTTCGTGTCATTTCTCCATTCTTTTGTGTGTGCAAAGTCACCCATTCTATTCTTTTTCTAAACCAAATTGGCATTCAACCTGGGGCCGTTTTCTGAAAACTGATAACTTTTATGTGAGGTAACATGATGTCAATTATCATAACAAACTGAAGTTTTAGAGGAATGAACACTTATCAATGGTGCTTACATAGAAAACTTCAGGCAAACACAGCTAGCCAGCTTTGTGCAGACATTTAATAATGGCTCGTCTTAATTTTGATTTATCATCATAAATCATAAAAAACTTTTTAGAATACCACCCCTGTATTGAATGATAGTGAGAATGAATGATATCTTCCATTTTCCAGGTACCGTGGATGCATTCTTTAACATGCTTTCAGCGAGAGTAGCTGTGGGCAGTGATGATGAGGGAAATTTAGTCATTGCAGCTATAGATGGGCAGAGCACAGTCAGGGGGTAAGGTTTGGAAAGTTCATTTTAAAAAGAATGTAGGGTTCATTTCTTCATCCATCTCAACCATCAATCTGGACATTGTTTCACAAAACTGTTATAAATACATGTTTTCTGACATCCAATCGAAGCGTTAATTTTATTACTATATTATGTGTTTCGATGGGATGTCAGCGAACTTGTACTTAGACGATTTGTGAAACGATGCCCAGAACTCCTTTTAATCCCTATTGTTCCATTTCTTTTATTATCAACAGTTTGTATCCTTTTGGTTATGTTAAAGCAATGTATTTTATTTTCAAATTGGATTTAGAATAATGATCAATGATAAGGATAAGGATACAGGTGATGGTTATGTTTAATTGAGTTGAGGACTTATTCAGATGCTGAGATCATTCACATCCCTAGGTCATAACTCAGTCCCAATGCTAATCTGACAGCACTCCTTTTCTAAACTGACTGATTCATGGCTGTTAAGGTAATTCATATTTTTTGTTTGGTCTGTTATCGGTCTGGTATCCGTATCATAGCAGGGAAAGTGTTGTTGTACACTTTCTATTCTACCTTTGTTCATTTTTAAAGAAGGGCCAAATTATTTCACAAAATGGCTTGTTATACACCTCACCCAGTTTGACAACCAAACTTTAATTTCAAGTTATGATTGAATCTTCAGGGTCTCGATGTCATCCTTTGCATCATGGCTTCTATCTCACGGAGTAAAAAATGCCATAAATCTTGACGGAGGGGGATCAGCTACTTATGTGATTAACGGAACGATTGCCAATAATCCATCAGATCATTGGTGAGTGAATTGTTGTTTTGTTTTTTATTTCCAATCATTGCTGGGCCTTGTTTCAGAAAACTGTTATCAATAATTTGTCATAAACCCTGCTTATTACTGTCACTTATTTGTTACAGGGCTAATGTAATTATTTTGGGTTATCTCAAATGTATATGAAATTTGTATTCAAATTTAATTCTGCATAGCACCTGAAGATTAATGAAGTAGCATGTCAACCCCTCCCCCAAACAAAAACGAAGAGACTACTGAATCAAGAAAAGAGTGATATAAGTTGGTCAAGCAGTACCTCGACTTGGTCAAATCTCTGTCTTCGCCTACAAACTGGCTCTGGCAGACCTCAGGTTCGAAAATGAGTCATGTCTTTTGTAATGTGACATTAGAGGCTGGTCCCCAGATGTAAATAATCATATCTGATTGATACACATCTGTAAAAACCCAATTACACACACACACACACACACATACACACAAGTGCCCACTGTCATGTCTTGCCATAATAATGTCAACCTATGACATTGTATTAAAGATCCCAGTTTTTACATAGCTATCGTGAATTTTATTTAAAGTCGATCAAGTTTTCAGAGTTACAGTATTATAGGTGTCAGTTTTGTCTGTCTCTAATACACACTAAGGTATAATGTAGGTTGTTTATGGGTGCCAATAATTCAGGTATCATAAATCATAGTTTTGAAATACATAACTACACTGCATATTACGGTACCTCTCTTATACAGTCGAGAATCTGCCTACCGATGTCCCAGGCAAGTATCCACCATTGTCTGTGTCCATGAACCGAGATGTGATCCCAGGGACTGTAATAACCATGGCGACTGCATCCAGGGAGAGTGCCATTGCCAATCCAACTGGCATGGGGTGTCATGTGACCAGCTACAATGTGGAGATCATAACTGCAGTGGGAAAGGCATTTGCCATGGAAGTATGTACATGTATAGTTTGGGTCAATAAAGGGATTTTTCTGTTGAGAAAGCTATAGAATTTCTGTCCCTGACCTTGGGATAGCAAATTATCTAGTAGATTTTAGAAAACATTTTCTTTAACAAATATGTAAGTTTATGAAATTTACAAACAAAATAAGTGAATAATTGCATGTTTATATGAAATTCACATTTTTCTTTTAAGAGATTCATTGAATTTGTAGAGTTAAATACAACAATTTTCTGATTACTCAATCAACTTTGTTTTATGTTCTGAGTGAAGACTACTTAGTTAGTTGGTAGTTGGGGAAATGGCAGTCTTGACAGTCCAAGAGATATGATTTGGGTTACCAGAAAATTTGTTCTTTCAAAATAATATTTGCAGGATGAATATCTATTTCCTCGTGACAAGTATTCAGTTGACATTATTTTTCTTTTCATTTTTTTGAAAATAACTAGTTTGTAGGGTGTTCTTCTTTGAATTCAACTTTCAGAATTCTTTATCTCACCACAGATGGATGCCATTGTGATGTGGGCTACTTGCCCCCAGATTGCACAAGGACTTGCCCTAGTGGTTGGTATGGCCAGGATTGTAGCTATCATTGTGACTGCCTTCATGGATGGTCATGTGATCCTGTCAGCGGAGAATGTGCTTGTCTTCCCGGATACACTGGCAAATATTGCCAGGATAGTAAGTTTCTTGTATTCCAAGTGGCTTCTGTAGTGTTGTAGCAACCAAAGAAAATATCACAAAATGTGATCGTGTACCCATTTTTTTTTCTTCTTTTTTTCTTCTTCTTCATAGCGAAAGAACCTGTCCGTTAACCTTTAATACAAAGTGTGATCCCATAAAACCTTTAAATAAAATTTTTCACCAGTTTTTCAATTAGGGGGCTCAGCAAATGACATTGTTTGTATAAAGATATCTATTTTAAAAGGGAAGTTGAACTGAAAACAGCCTTTTGCTCTTTGTGATCACGTACGTACGTAAGCCACTAAAGATTGCAAACTGGATGACAAAGTAAATTGTAAATTGCCGAACTTCTTTTCCTTGCCAGTTTGTCCCATTGGATATTATGGACCAGGGTGTCATGAGGAATGTCAGTGCAGCAATGGTCTCTGTCCTTGTCATCACATAACAGGCTCCTGCATGCTCTCCCACAATGACTCCTACTATGGAAGTATTCTCAAAGGTATGGTTATGTACATGTTGTTTGTATTTGATGAAAGAATATAATACAGGATAGTCAAACAGGCTGGCATTACTTGGGACTGTGGCTTAGGGGGCTGCAGCCCCTTCAAGAATATATTTACTCTTTACATGCCATACAAATAATTTCCTTGTGTGTATCATGTGATGGATAGACCAAAGGTTTCAAGATTATTTGACTGTTTCCAGTGCAAGACTAATCTATACAGGTGTTTAAAGGGTTATCATGGAGCTAATCAAGGCCCGAAATGGGTAATATTGCAAAGCCATTGTGTTGCAAAAAGTAAACCTTCCCTCACTTGGTACCTATTGTTTTGTGCAAAAATGCAAGGGTGGCAAACGAACGGCGACCATGTAAAAAGGCAGAGAGGCCAATCGAGGTGTTCAACCACCCATGTGTGGGCAGCCGGGTGGTAGTTATTTGATATTTTCATTATTTCATTATTTACCTTATCTGGTGTGCACAAAAGAAAATATGAGATCAAAAGCTACATATATGTGTTGCATCATAAATAGTGTGAGGAATTCTTGAATGCTGTTTGCTCACAACATTTTAGGAGTTTGGCAAGAAACAACTGCTGTTTGGCAAAATTCAGCCTGTTTTTCAAACTTGTACAGTCAAACCTGCTTTAGTGACCACCTGTCTACAAAGACCACATTTGTTGTTTCCCTTAAGAATGGTTTCTCATTGAAACATGCACTAAAGGAACCTGTCTACAAAGACCACCTGTCTACAAAGACCACTTTTTGCGTTTCCCTTGGGCGGTCGCTATAGACAGGTTTGAATGTATAAAGTATTTAACTCAATCGCTTAAAATTTATGGCTATTTGACATTATATACAAGAAAACAGGCATTTCTCAGCAATATGGGTTGAGCATAAATGTAGCAATAAGGCCCAAAAAAAAAAATCATTTGGTTGTCCTCGACCGCCCGCTCCTCATTTTCGGCCCGCTCGTATTTTTTTTTTTTTTTTTTTTTTTTTTTAAAAGAATATACATTTATTTTGGAGCAATTTTAAACGCCAAACATACCATTTTATGCATGTTGCAAGGATCAAAATGTGTCCCGTCGCCAATTTGGTCCTTTTAGTACGCAATTATGTCTTTAATAGAGAAGAGGAGGGAGTTTTCGGCCGGGTGGCAGTTTTCGGTGGGTCCGTTGTATGCGTGGTAAAATCACTTTAAAATACATAGCATAATACACATATCACACACATACAAAACATATCAGAGTCACAGGAGAACCACATTTGCAATAGAAAATGTATCCTTAAATATCACATTTAGCGATGTAATCGGCTGTCCCGCTACCTGAATCTGAAAAATCGAATATCTTACGCGTGTCTGTAAGGAAGATGGGTACCAAAACCTGAGCTGTATTTCAAGTATTTTTCAGATTTAGATCACTATTTTTCGTGTATCGCAAGATCAATAGTGTCTCCCGCACGTATTAAATCATTGCAGTCGGATCACCACAGGGATAGTTTTTGGCGCCGCGAGCTCTGGCGTGGGATACCTGCTCGGCCGCACCAACAAGCGGCGGGCGAGCGAACGGCGCGTGTGCGCGTTCCTATAGACGTGCGTGCGTTTACATACAGACGAAAACTGCCTCGCTATAGCCGAAAACTACCTCGAAACAGCGAAAATGAAAACTGAATATTGACATGGCAATTCATGATTTTTGGTCGGGATTCTTTTTGTGTTTAAATAATAATAATATTGGCTTCATGATTTGAACAAAAATGAAAATAAATAGGAAGAAATGAGTCCATATGAAGAAGAAAACAAATGGAAAAAAAAAAAAAAAAAAAAAAAAATCCGCCCGCCCGCCCCTACTCCAGAAAAGCAATCGAGGACAACCAAACAACTTTTTTTTTTTGGCCTAAAGGCACAGTGGTAGTGTAGTATTACATTTGTTTGTTCATAGACATTTTATCCTTTTTTAACTTCAGTTGGGGAGTGCCTTGCCAGCAGAATCATCAAAGATGAAGGACTGGTTCCTGACAAACCTCTCTTGGAGGACCAACTTATGGTGCTCCTCATCATAGCAGTTGCCGTGGCGATCGTCAGCATCCTCTGCAATTTCATCTGCTTGTGTTTTCGCTGCTCCTGCAAGTGCGCCACCTTGTCGTGTGACAATGGGTATAGCGTCCCAAAGAAACATGTCTACCATCAGCTAGACAATGAAGAATACACAGAAGAAGATGATAACCTTTGACTGTGATTTGACCTCTGTCCTTTACATCTCATATTTACTTTCATTTTTTGTTTTTGTTTTTGTTTTATGCGCATTGATGAAAGAAAGTTGAAAACAGTGTCAGAATATTTATATGAAGTTTATATTAACATTATTTGAAACTCTTTTTGCCTTTATTTATGCTGCAACTTAGGTTTTGAAAATGTTGATTTTCACTTGCTACAATTGAAAGTATTTGTGCAAAAATGCAGTTGAAAAAGTAATGCACTATCAGTTCAAATATATGTTTCAAAGACTCTGTCAAACAGTTTGTCTACATTTTTCATATTTGTATATTTATGCTATAATCGGGTGCTAAATAGTGCCAGGTCTACAAAAACTCTTTTGTGCAATAATAGATTATATTCTTACAATCTTGCATTCTATTTTGATGTACTTGTGTTAAGTTTTTGGCCTTGGGTCAAATAGTTTGGTCACAATTCTGTAAAAATGTGATATAATATACAAAATGTACTTTTATCCAAAGGTTGGTAAAAAATTTGGTGTGTGGTTTATTTTGTTGGGTGTAAATATCTACTCAACCGCAGGAATGATTTGATAAAATGTTATCCAGTACTCAGCCATGAGCATAGCTTGGGGTACAAGGGAGGTCATGCACCCCATCCCTTTTTCATTCATTTTTTTCTTCTTCTAGTAAAAGGGATTCAATTGGCAGGTACAGATTACTTGTAGCCTATTTCTTACCCTATGGTCTGATTAAAAAAAATATATATTAAAATCATTTTAAAGGTTGTGCCCCCTCCCCCTTTCTATCTGTTGAAAAATTCTGGCTACACCTTGCCTTTTTGCTTTTCACTTGAACCAACATGCACCTCGTATATTTAGAAAATTTGTACTATTTCTTTTAAAACTTTTTTTCAGGTAAGATCTTTAATATGTACATAATTTTTATGTATAGTACTGATATTACTACACAGTACATAGACGGTGTGAAATGTATTACTATTAACAGGATTTGTGTGGTGTAATCTTGTTCTGAATCTTTGGTATCTAGTGTATTGCTTGCAATGGAATCTTTCTATTTCATTTATTTAAAAAAAAGGAGAGAGCTTCAGTTTAGGACAGAGTTGAATTGATATTTAAGTGTATATGGTCCAGATATTCACTAATATAGTCATTTCTATAAAAACAATATCGCTTATCCCAACTTTTGGGTGATACATATTGTAAAGGTACCATTGAACAATTCTTTTTTTTGGGGGTCATCATTCAACCCACAGTGTATCTTAGACAGTGTGGCAACTAAAAAATCAAAGTCAAAGGGAATTATTTTTCTTCACAAAAAAAAAAATCAAAAAATATGTTAGTACTTGTATCCAGTTTGTTTATTTTTGCATGCTTTTAAAAGGTACTAGTATCTATAAAGATACCCCTATAAGCAAATTGAATCTGAAATAATTGTTTGAATTGGAGTCTTCCATATTATAAATCTGATGAGTGATGAGCAAACTGTGTCATTGTTTCCCTATTATGCTTCGAGTTGACCACTCAATGACAATGAGTGTGTCTTTGCCATGAGAATTATATACTTGTAGTGGATGGTGCAGATATTTATTAGTTTTATATTGCCTTGTTCTAACAGTTTTGGTAATGGTTTCTAGCATTTTTGTATTCCAGTGTATGCAAGCAATTTTCAAGGTTTTAACAATTTTGTTTGAGGTATTGATTACATTTGTGGGATTTTAAGGTATTTATGTGTTCATTCACTTTATATCCCGAAAAGGGAAGAAATGTTTAAATTCAAATTGTTTTCTTTTTTACTTACAAACAACTTTCGTACCATTTGGTATCTTAGCCATATATTTTCCGTCAATTCATAGAAATTAAATGTGTTAATTGGACAATTATTTGCTGAGAGCCAGAAGGGCATTAACTCTATTAAAAGTATAGAAGGTATTGTCTTTGTGGCTCTCTGCATATGCAATCATAAATGTCATGATGGCAATGGATTGAGCATTCTTCCAGCTCTTTATGCTTTTTAACGCAGATCACTGTGTCTAATTAAGCTAGGTACTATAAGTAGTAAGTACTTGTATATCCTGAAGTTGTGTGTCAGATTTATACATTGTTAACTTAACATAACGTTTGTCAAGTCCAAGGTATTTTCTCCCATGTTGTAATTTGTTCCTTGTGCAGAGCTACCTAGTCGTACAAATTCTCAGTTTAATGCTGATATTTTGAAGGTTAATATCTTCTTTGCCATTCAAATTTATTTATATTTTAAGTAGTTTTCTGGTGAAAATTGGCATCTCTCGATAGGTTTTTGATGACATTAACTGAACAATACTCCACATCACATATTTGTCTTTCCTGATAATTGTATTTAGTTTATATATTTGTATATATATATATATATATATATATATTTATACATGTAAAGGTCATTAACCTTCCAAAATATCAAGAGAAAGTCACCTTTAATGTCAAATTATGTTCATTATTGCATTTATTACCAGACTACTAGCTTATGGTATGAAAGACAACAACAAAATTGGCCTTGCCATGTTAAATAATATAGTTGTGTAATGTTAATAATATTGATTAGGTTTACCCAGGGAAGCCTCATCAGCTTAAGTGATGTTCTTCCTGAGGGCCTTGCAATTATTAGTACCCCAGCAATTGCCAGGCACCCATTTACAGCTGGGTGGAAAGTGGCAAATGTGGATTAATGTCTTGCCAAAGGATGTTAGTGCAGGGCTGAGATTCGATCCCTCAATCCTTGAATTGAGAGTCCAGTGAATGAACTGCTATAGCATGACACCTCCATACGTATTACACAGATATCGAATATAATAATCTGATGCGTTTTCAAGACCTTTCAGTTATCTTGCATGGATAGAAATGAAATGTCTGATCAGGCGATAATAGAGACAAAAATAAAACTAATTTATATACATGTGCTGCTTGAACAATGCAATGAAAGACACCACATTATAATTCATCCATATACTGACAATTAGAATTATTTATTGAAGCTTTTTTAACTAATTAAAAGAATGATTATGTTTTATTAGTGCTGGGTGTTACAAGACTCTAAATTCAGATTTGCCCATCAGGTTTAATGATAAGTGACCCTAGGACTTGAAGTGTACCACTTGCCAAAAAGTATTTTGTTCTGTATGTCAGCTAGTAGTTCTATGTCGTAATACTATATTCAAAATATGAGCTTTAGATATTACTTCTGTGAAGAGATTCCTAGAGTCTAAATACACTCACAATTAACAAAAAGTCAACTTGTGATTAGATCACTCGATCAAATGCTCACATAAAATAGGGCCCCCAAGTCTGACCTGGGTTTTGTGTGCGCTGTTTTATATTCTTTATTTTCTTCACACTCCTTTAATATACATTCACCCGTAGAAAGTCAGGTGAAATTCTTTTAGGTTTACTTTTAACATTTTTTTTCTAGCTGTACACAAATCATTATTTTAGGTGATTGGTACACTTTAAAATGTCCATACGCTCTACTTTTTCTAACCAGGCAAGTGTGATTGTTATTTAGTTCCAGATTTGAGTTGCCACAGGTTGAGTTCATTGCACCGTGCACGATATGTAGACCAGTGAAGACCGTTTTGTTTCAATGTACATGTATTAAACATGCATTTCCAGTGTTTTGAACTCGGGCTTGGTGAGTAATGTTTTTTTTTGGTTATTATGACTTTGTAGAGTTGTGATGTGATGAGCTCTTGAACAATCCTATATTTTAAATCCAACACTGCAGACGGTATATGTATTTCATTATGATTTATTTCCTCATTTTAGAATTATTTCTATGTTAAATAGTATACCTCAAAGGAACATGTACTATATATGTATGTATTTTTTGCAGCTTGTGCTTTAATTTACCTCCCGAGGGTCTCTTTTGTCAATCAGGATTTCATTTTGCATCTCAAGTTGATTATCAGGCGTCATGTAAACTATTGCAGTGTATGTATTATGTGTATTAGCACATTACAGTCTCTAAATAATTAATCACACTGCAAATACATTATAAGCTTGACCTTGACAGGATAGCAGCTTCAATTTGTTCATAGATTTCCCTAATCTAGGATTGTATCTTATCAAGATTTTGCATTTTCTCCAATGATTCAGATGTTTACATTTTGTAGATGCCTGCTGTGGCACAATTTTTATCAGTTTCAAATATAAATTCAGTCATTACAGCAGCTATGTATTATTGATAGCAATAATAACCTTGCGGGCAACTCAGTGCCATTAGTGACAACTATTCATTTACAGAGGAGTTCATGATATCATAAACGTATTTCACTTGTTTATGCTACACCTGTAAAAGGAAAAAAGGAAATTCTCTTTTTTTGTTGCCACTCAATAAAAAGGTCAAGAATCCTTTTACCCATATAATTGCTATAGTGTAGAAAAATATGAAGATTTGGAACTGGTACAGTACATGTATCAGTCTGTCATGTTTCTGTTTTTCTTCATAAACTAGAAATATAAGCAATACCAGTTGTCCAGTATATATACATCCTTTCTAAATGTTGATCTTTAGTAGTTTTGCTGTGACAAGATGAACTCCAAAAATTGGAGTGGGATTGAAGTGATATAATATATCACCACAATGTTTGTAAAAAATGCCAACTTGGCATATAAGTCATAAAGATTCTCAAAAACTTACAAGATAATATATTCTTCCACTTCTAAAATATTTTGATTAGCAGGCAATTGTCCTGTTCATTTAGTGTATTAATATTTTATTGTTTTACCATTTGACAGTGATATGATGCATATGAAATTTGTGTGGTACAGAAGACATCATTCTCATGGGATTTGGTTCTTATTTTGTATCACTTTGAAGGAAGAAGGTTGTCTAAAGTTATGTTCTCAAATGCAATCATTAATTGTATTCATCTAGTATAGCTTCAGACCAGATTTAATGCCAAGTGCTTATTACTATTATTTTCATAGTTTATATTTGTTACATTTACCCTTTTTTAACCAGAAGAAACTCATTAGGCCTGTATTAACTATTAATTGTAGTCCTACACAATTTATGTAATGTGTAAAATACAGTTAACTCTGCATTCATATTAAAAGTTGAATCTGTTGGGGCCACAAAAAATAGTTCGAATTATGCAAAATTTGATTTAGGAAGTGTAAATAACACTAGGTTTTGCATAGTTTAGTTTTTAGAAAATTTATTGGACTTTGGGAAAACATTGACTTGTGCGACTTGGGTTATAGAGAGTTAACTTTATATACACAGTAAAAGTGTTGTTTTTATCAATGAGGATGTGGGTTCTTACATCTTAGTTATATTTGTACTAATTCTTTGAGGATATTTGGGTATCGGATGTGATGCTTAATCGCTTATATATTAACTTTTGCACATTCCAGGATCATGAGTTTAATAAAATTGAGATTTTATTATTACACCTTTATTCTTAAGCTTAGTATTATTACACCTTTATTCTTAAAGGGCAATCCAGCCCTTTTAATAAGTTCATTTGAATGGAAGCAGAAAAATCAGAGAAACAGAATGGCGAAAGTTTGAAATAAATCGGACCACTATTAAGAAAGTTTATAGGAGTGTTTGAAATTTGAGATCACTATAGCTATGCGAATCTCAAATCTGCAATTTTGTCAGTGGATTGTGACGTAGTGACGGATTACTCTCCCGTTTGTCGTGTAGAAAAATATCACTTAGGCCTATTTCTGTTTTTCTCCCAAGTGCCTTCACCCTCTGGCACTACTCAAAATATATCACGGAGAGTACATTATTACTGGTCCTCTAAAAAGAAAAGACCATCCCGAGTAATACATTTATGAAAAGTTGAAATTTTAGTCCTTTTGTGTATTAGAGCAAATGGGAAAGATGACCGCCACTACATCACATAGACATTATCAAGTCAGCCAATTTGAAGGGCCCATACCTACAGTGATTGCAAATTTCAAAAAAATTGTAACTTTCTATTTTCTTTCCCGATTTCATTAAAACTTTCATCAGTATGCTTCTTTGATTTTTCTGCTTTATTCCAGACAAGTTTGTCATCAAGGTTAGATTTCCCTTTAAAGCCCAAGTCCACTCCGATTTTCAAAAATTATAGCATGTTGTAAATAAATCAAAGGTTAAAACTGCCAAATATCACAGGCGTACTACAATCAGGTGAATTTTAAGAGCGATTTTTGTTTCGATTATTTCGAGCAAAACATTTAAATTGCTGTACGGATGTGACGTATGCTCCTCACAACAAAAGTGCCAGCAGTATACATTCTGACAATAGGCTATTTTCGTAATGTAACCAAATTTAATGCATACGTCTTTGTGAAGTGCCTCTATACAAACTATTTCATTCACCTGATAAGAATAATAGTATTTCATTATTCTTATCAGGTGAATGAAATAGTTTGTATCGAGGCACTTCACAAAGACGTACATGTATGCATTACATTTGGTTACATTACGAATCTGTGTTGTGAGGACCCTACGTCACAACCGACTCGATCATTAACTTGTTTTTTGCTCAAAATGCTTTTGCTTAAAAATAAATCTGAGCACCATTTTCCCAAACCAAGTAATATTTGGGCTTTTTAGATTTTTGTCTATCTAATCAGCTCAACTTTTCAGTGGAGTAGACTTGTACTTTAAGAGTGAACCACTTTAGTATTATGTTTAATGTGAAGTCGATGTCTTGGTAAGCCTATGTACACATTGTTGAATGGAAACATGAACCATATCACATCAAATCACACACAAAATGCAAACATGCACACAAGTTTATGGCTGGGTTATCCTATTTAATATTCAAAATATTATGAACTACTTTGACATTATTACACATTATGAAAATATTTCATAGTTATATATTCACAATTTTTTTATCAAATTACTTTTCCTTGCAAGGTATTAGAAAACACCATTCTGGCAGATGGGATATTCCAAGGGCACTGACAGGAAAGGAATGATCACACACAAATGGAGGGGAAAACAAATAAGATGCTGCCCAATTCCACATACCACATAGTCATGATTATTGCACTTAAACCTTTGACCATTCTGAAATCAATGATGCTACGTTAAAAGTAATCTTGAGAATCTCTCTTCCCCAAGGATACTAGTACTGCTGATAGTTTGGTTCAGGCAACAGGAGTACATATATATACTCCAAAACCAGGCCTGCCACTGCAAAACAGTGTGCTACATCACAGATTAGTCACAGACTCACCTTGAAGCAGGGAACTCGTCCAAATGGATAGTGATCTGAAAATTGACTCTGGGGGGCAGACCTTAATGTCGCTATTCAAAATATGTGGTTCAGAATCAAGCCCTGAGTAATTGTACAGAGGTGATCATTTAGATCAATTCACAACTGCCTCAAGTCACTGCACTTTCTATTACACCCCAAAATAATATTACAGGGGTAAAGTGTCACATATGTTTTTTCTTCCTGGCAAACATGCAGGTAGAGAAATAAAATATCTCATTTCCATGCTTCCTTATGAATATTCCAGGCATTATCTATCTTTTTTATCCTCTTTCGGAAAAGATTGGGCTTGAGAGGTGCCGTCATCACTGGTCTGCTGCCCTCTGTTGACAAAGAATAGCCCTATGATGATCAGCGAGACACCGAACCACCACTTCAATGAGAGCGTCTCGCCAAAGAGAAGCTGGCCCATCAAGCCCTACAAGAGGAGAAGAGAGAAAGACATACCTGTAGGTTGGATATAGGATGACAAATTTGTTGTCCTACACATAGGAGTAGGGCTCTGTAGGAGAAATTCAGAGTTGCTAGTTTTATTCACAATGATGAGACGTCATGTGTATTTTATTTGTGGTAACATGCAGTGGCAAGGCTTGTGTCTAGTGACGGCAGAGTAAAGGGGAAGGGGGGGGGGGTACTGGTATATGAACTGCAAGGTTTGTCAATATTTAGAAGGATTTCCATACAATGTACTGCTACATTACATGTTTCATTTCATATTGCCCAATAAACTGGATAGTATGTGTACCGGTATCTATGATTCAATGAAAATGGAAAGTTGACTGCAAAAGAACCTTAAAATGGTATTACACAAAACTTTTGAGATAAGTAACACTAAGGTTAATTTCCTTTTACTTACACTGAATATGAGATTTGATGAGCTGTTTGTCATAGTGGCATGTAATGATGATGGACAAAGCTGCATGGACTTGGTAAACAGGGTCCACATGAGACCATTGAAGATAAAAATGAGAGAAAACACTCCAATCCGCATTGCAATGGCAATCTGGAAAAGGATGTGAGATGGAAGGGAAAAAAAAGTTATTTTTCCACTCTTCATTCTATGAATCTATGGTAGTCTTTTCTACAATATCTGCCACTAGTGTTGTTTTGTTTCTTTCAACTTTTGAGAATCATATTTATTTGAAGACGGATCAAGTTCAAAATGCAAAATTATTTTTGCATTCATATTTCACACCATGAAATTGCATTCATTTATATAATTTACATTGTCATATCAGACCTAATTGACACTTAGGACCCTAGGACAAGTTTTAAATGTCGACATTCATCTACTAGTGAATCCAACGTATCTTTTACTCAGTAATCAGTGAATCAAACATATTCTCAACTAAAAAGTATTTGATTTTTCCATAACATTTGCAGTTGATCTTAATGCGCATTGAAACTTTTTTTCAAGAAACATCCCATTTAATGAAATGATAACAATCATACAATGTCCATATAGTGTCTGGCTGAACACATTCTGTTATTTTTACAATGAAACTTGTATCCTCTGTGGAATTTTTTTAAATAA
Organism: Mesocentrotus franciscanus; assembly: GCA_037976565.1. NCBI lineage: Eukaryota > Metazoa > Echinodermata > Echinoidea > Camarodonta > Strongylocentrotidae > Mesocentrotus > Mesocentrotus franciscanus. The sequence continues at coordinate 24,123,103 of CP137676.1, forward strand.
TAAATCCTTGCTTGACGCAAATTTTAGTGATTTCTTGGGGCTTTGGATACTTACCACAGAACATGGTGGTATAAGATCTGACCGCAAGATCTCATGAAGATAACTACAGAATTCCGCAACCTCCTCTCCTGACATTGCCAATTTGGCACATAGTGATGCAGTGGCAGCACACACCCCAGCACATACTGACAGAATAAGACCACGTGTGGTACTCATGGCTCTCTGCAAAATATAAAAATAAATTGTTATATGTTATCACATGATATTTACCTTACTTTCTTTTCAATAAAATTTTTAATAAAAAAACATGTTGCTAATTAAGAAAATAATCTGATAGTGTAAGGCAGCTGCATTTATTCCACATGTTTGATGAACAGGCCTAGTCTTACAGTCGGATTAAAGTAAAGTAAAGTAAAATAAAGTAAATAAGAAGAAAAAAATACAATGTGATACAATACCAGAGGTAGATGTTGAAGTAATTCCAAGGCAAGAACTGCATAGGCAAAATAGTTGTAATAATAATTTATGATCTTTAACAGCCAAGAAAGTAAATTACATGTAGATTTCAAGTGATAATTTCAGTTTAAGACCTACATGTACTATAGGCTAGAAATCTTAAGTATTGCAGACGACAAATTATATTTTATATAGTTCTGCAATTTTTTTAGAAAGTTTCTAAAATGACATGGATCTGTCCTTCACTGTTTTTGAGAAAGGAAATTCAGCAAATTGATTGAACATTTTAAATATCAATATTTTAGAAACCTTTTAATATTGAAACAAAGCAAATGTCAATCTGCTAATAACATTAAAGGTAAAGACCAGTTTTGGAAACGCCCCTTTCTCAAAAAAATGAAATGGAAGCTCTCATTACCAATCATGTGAAAGAATATGTTTTGACTAATACGTGATGATACAAATTTTGCCGGGAAAGTCGTGAAACCGCCTACTAATTGATATATTTGGTAAATTATTATATCTATTGGGACCAAATAGATATCGCGCACGTGGTTGCGTAGTCCCATATACATCTTTCTGTGTACAGTGCTTGTAACTTTACCAAGACTGGGCCAAATTTCTTATCATTTTGATGATTCCAGAACCTTGCAGTACACACCAATACTTATATGCTAGATGATCAACCTTTTCGGATCGATTCCACGTTTCTTTCACAGTGCAATCGCATGACCAGAACTGGTCTTTATCTTTAAAGGTAACATTTGCAGGCCAAAAAATGAAAAGGTTAAATTCCAATAGCATTTGAAAGATAACACTAATTTAGAACTTCCCTAAAAAAAAGGGGCTTGAAAATGTCTTTAAGTGGAAAAATAACGACTATTAGTTGTCGAATCAACTTAAGTGCTACCAAGTCAGTAAGTAATAGTCTGATTTTCAGACCATTGTACCAAATGGTCGTACGTTTTGTGCTGCGCAAAAATTCAATCAGTTTAATTTTGGCCATTACAAGAAGTGGGTTATTGTCTTTATTGATGTACTAGTTGACAAATGCTCATGTACCCTTTACAGCTCATTTTATGTATGTTATTACCAAAGAAGAAAAAAAAAGCCAGTCAGTCACTCAACGGTGAAGACTAGCAAGTAAACAGGTTTCCTTGCATAATTTTAATATTAGGACACTTTTTTTTCTTCTCTTTTTTCTCTCTTCAATGATATTTTATTTTCTCCATTGCTTTTCACAAACAATAACAAAATAACAATAATAACAAACAATAATAAAATCAATACATAAAATAATCTGCATGTTAATATTATTATATAGAATATGATTTTACATTCACATCTAAATAATACAAATGAACTTTTACTATTTACATCAAATAAAGCATGAAACATGCATGCATGAAGAAGGCATGAACATAAAAATTGAAAAAAAGACATTTAGAAAAAAAGAAATTAAACAAAAATAATAATAATAATAAAAACACACATACATACACACACACACACACGCGCGCACAGACACCCACACAAACACCCACTGAAAACATGCCTACATTTTGTGAGAATCTCGACCATTATATCAGCCATGTCCATTTCATTGCTTCTATTCGCCTTCCCTATTTTATTTATTCTGCACGAAGCTATTCTAAATTGTCCCACTTTCTAAAATGATATGTGAGTGTACCTCAGTCCCCAGCTAATTTCTTCTCCTTCTTTCTATTTTCTAATAATCTTTTCTTAATCTCCAAATAAGTTGGTGGTTTTTGTCTATTTTTACTATCTATAAATATCATATATTTTATCAAAATTATGATATGATTTAATAACTGTTCCTTCCCTATGTTTAACTCGATCAACTATCCCTACATGGATACCTTTCCAATTTATATTTGTAATCTCTACTAAATTAAATAAATACCCACACTCTTCCCAAGTTGGTTTTACTTTCTCACAAAGACAAAATAATGCTCCTAAGTTTCTTCATATTTACCACAAAAAGAACATAAATTACTATTAACCATTTTAAATGTATATAAATGTAATTTAGTATATATTATAAAGCATTTTAAATTGAAATTCTCTAAGCTTACTATTCAATGTGCATTTTCTAAGTCTTAAAAATATTAATTGCATATCTTTTCCATGAGTATTATAAGTCTGTTCTAAATTTCATTCTGCATATGATTTTTCTACTCTCTTATTTAATAAAAAAGCTAAAATAAAAAAAATAAACACTGCTAAAGTTTAAATTTCACAGATAGGGCATAGTCTACATGACGTATTCATAATTCCTGCAAAGTTCTACAGAATTTGATGTTGGCTGCAAAAGGGACATAGGCATACCGGTAGGTCTAGTATCTTTAATGTAATGATTTGTAATCTATTCATTTTTACAATTAATGTATTTCTAATAAAAGTGTCTATGCTAGTATGCATTTATACTTTAAAATCTTTAATTTTGTTAAAGACTTAAACAAAATATTATTCACAAGAGTCAAGACGATCTTAATTCTTAATCTATTCTTATTCATCATGTCATGGCATTAGAAAAAGATTTACCCCACCAGCGGCCAGCAGGAATATATTACTTAGCACGAATAGACAAATGATAAATCCATAAATAGCAATTGCGAATATTACCAAATGTATAGTTATTTTTATACTGAAATACAACGTAGGTCTATCTGAAATTTTGGTAATAAATCAAATGAATGAAAATGAATGATCGTTCACGTACTATGGTTCCATGTCAGGTCGCCCAATGTCAGCCCGCCCCCTTAGTCCTTACAAAGTCGCCCCCAATTGGACATGTCGCTCCCGATTTTTTTTTGGTGATTTTAACCCTAACCCTAACACTAACCCTAACCCTAACCCTTACCCTTACCCTAACCCTAACCCTAACCACACATAGCTGCATCGCTATCCTGGCTGTGTATTAAATAAAACCTGTTTTATTGATCTCAACATTTCAAACACCACTTTACAAAATTAAACTGATTTCACTCAAAATCGGTACTTTAGTGACAATTGATGACACCTAAATAGCAGTAAAATACAATTTTTTCAACTCACCGATGTTAGAAAGAATAATTTAAAAATTAAAATCGTGAGTCCACTGTCAAACTTGCTTACACAGTTTTATCGGCATGATTGTGTGCATTTGTGTATTATAAGTCTATTGACCTATTAGCACATGGTACAGCGCTAGAGGTCCATACGCAGTATTGACTCTCTATGCTTTGCTGGAGAAACCCTAACCCTAACCCTAACCCTAATATAACCCGACCACACAATTTGGGGGCGTCTGCGTATAGAAGGCGACTGTGTATAGGAGGCGACCGGCTGGGGGCGACCTGAGGCCTGAGGCTGAGCCCTGACCAGACACCGGCACACTAAATCACACACACACAAATAACTACTAGTACTAGCCTAGATTCTAGTACATGGGACTGTTGATAAAAATCTAGATTCTTTAGTTTCGATCAATTTACTGGAAAGACACATAGAATTTATGAATTTACTGGATGATTATTATTAATATATATATTACACTAAATCTTTCCACGATTAAACAAACACATAACAAAACTTACTTACAAGTTGTGATGCTACAGAAAATTTCAACAACTAGCTATTCAAACTAAAAAAATTAGCATTGAAACTGGCGACCATTAAGCCCGCGACCAATAAGGAGGAGATTAGCCACCAACAATGGGGCCTCTAGTGTCTCTAAATCGTACAATCGAAAAGGAAAAAGAAAAATTTGCACGTGTCGGCTGACGGTAACGGCAAAAGAATTAGTAAGAGAATAGATTTGGATGTTATAAAAACTATCGTATGACATTTTAACTGAATAATGGCCTACACAATTTTTAAAGTGATATCTTACTCTTTACTCTCATAATATGTCACATGCCGAAGCAAGTTGTTTGGGTCTTACTGTTTCAGATTGAATTTAGAGCTGAAACCGGGAAATACAGGGTTTATCCGCACTATACAAAAATAATTGGACAAAATGCGTTTTAAAATTTGACGGCTTTTAAAACTATCGTATGACATTTTAACTAAATAATGGCCTACACCAATTTAAAGGTGATATCTTACTCTTTACTCTCATATATGTCACATGCCGAAGCAAGTTGTTTGGGTCTTACTGTTTCAGATTGAATTTAGAGCTGAAAGCGGCATGTACGGGGTTTATCCGGGCATTTCGAGTGTACAATTGGACAAAAATCATTTTCTACTTTGATGGCTTTTAAAACTATCGTATGACATTTTAACTGAATAATGGCCTACACCAATTTAAAGCTGAGACGTTATTCTTTACTCTCATATATGTCACATGCCGAAGCAAGTTGTTTGGGTCTTACTGTTTCAGATTGAATTTAGAGCTGAAAGCGGCATATACGGGGTTTATCCGGGCATTTCGAGTGTATAATTGGACAAAAATCATTTTCTACTTTGATGGCTTTTAAAACTACCGTATGACATTTTAACTGAATAATGGCCTACACCAATTTAAAGCTGAGATGTTATTCTTTACTCTCATATATGTCACATGCCGAAGCAAGTTGTTTGGGTCTTACTGTTTCAGATTGAATTTAGAGCTGAAACCGGGAAATACAGGGTTTATCCGCACTATACAGAAAATAATTGGACAAAATGCGTTTTATACTTTGACGGCTTTTAAAACTATCGTATGACATTTTAACTGAATAATGGCCTACACCAATTTAAAGCTGAGATGTTATTCTTTACTCTCATATATGTCACATGCCGAAGCAAGTTGTTTGGGTCTTACTGTTTCAGATTGAATTTAGAGCTGAAACCGGGAAATACAGGGTTTATCCGCACTATACAAAAACTAATTGGACAAAATGCGTTTTAAACTTTGACGGCTTTTAAAACTATCGTATGACATTTTAACTGAATAATGGCCTACACCAATTTAAAGGTGATATCTTACTCTTTACTCTCATATATGTCACATGCCGAAGCAAGTTGTTTGGGTCTTACTGTTTCAGATTGAATTTAGAGCTGAAAGCGGCATGTACAGGGTTTATCCGGGCATTTCGAGTGTATAATTGGACAAAAATCATTTTCTACTTTGATGGCTTTTAAAACTATCGTATGACATTTTAACTGAATAATGGCCTACACCAATTTAAAGCTGAGACGTTATTCTTTACTCTCATATATGTCACATGCCGAAGCAAGTTGTTTGGGTCTTACTGTTTCAGATTGAATTTAGAGCTGAAAGCGGCATGTACAGGGTTTATCCGGGCATTTCGAGTGTATAATTGGACAAAAATCATTTTCTACTTTGATGGCTTTTAAAACTATCGTATGACATTTTAACTGAATAATGGCCTACACCAATTTAAAGCTGAGATGTTATTCTTTACTCTCATATATGTCACATGCCGAAGCAAGTTGTTTGGGTCTTACTGTTTCAGATTGAATTTAGAGCTGAAACCGGCATGTAGTGTTTATCCGGGCATTTCGAGTGTATAATTGGACAAAAATCATTTTCTACTTTGATGGCTTTTAAAACTATCGTATGACATTTTAACTGAATAATGGCCTACACCAATTTAAAGCTGAGACATTATTCTTTACTCTCATATATGTCACATGCCGAAGCAAGTTGTTTGGGTCTTACTGTTTCAGATTGAATTTAGAGCTGAAACCGGCATGTACAGGGTTTATCCGCACTATACAAAAATAATTGGACAAAATCGTTTTAAATTTGATGGCTTTTAAAACTATCGTATGACATTTTAACTGAATAATGGCCTACACCAATTTAAAGGTGATATCTTACTCTTTACTCTCATATATGTCACATGCCGAAGCAAGTTGTTTGGGTCTTACTGTTTCAGATTGAATTTAGAGCTGAAAGCGGCATGTACAGGGTTTATCCGGGCATTTCGAGTGTATAATTGGACAAAAATCATTTTCTACTTTGATGGCTTTTAAAACTATCGTATGACATTTTAACTGAATAATGGCCTACACCAATTTAAAGGTGATATCTTACTCTTTACTCTCATATCACATGCCGAAGCAAGTTGTTTGGGTCTTACTGTTTCAGATTGAATTTAGAGCTGAAAGCGGCATGTACGGGGTTTTTCCGGGCATTTCGAGTGTATAATTGGACAAAAATCATTTTCTACTTTGATGGCTTTTAAAACTATCGTATGACATTTTAACTGAATAATGGCCTACACCAATTTAAAGGTGATATCTTATTCTTTACTCTCATATATGTCACATGCCGAAGCAAGTTGTTTGGGTCTTACTGTTTCAGATTGAATTTAGAGCTGAATACGGCATGTACGGGGTTTATCCGGGCATTTCGAGTGTATAATTGGACAAAAATCATTTTCTACTTTGATGGCTTTTGAAACTATCGTATGACATTTTAACTGAATAATGGCCTACACCAATTTAAAGGTGATATCTTACTCTTTACTCTCATATATGTCACATGCCGAAGCAAGTTGTTTGGGTCTTACTGTTTCAGATTGAATTTAGAGCTGAAAGCGGCATGTACGGCTCTAAATTCAATGTGAAACAGTAAGACCCAAACAACTTGCTTCGGCATGTGACATATATGAGAGTAAAGAATAACATCTCAGCTTTAAATTGGTGTAGGCCATTATTCAGTTAAAATGTCATACGATAGTTTTAAAAGCCATCAAAGTAGAAAATGATTTTTGTCCAATTATACTCGAAATGCCCGGATAAACCCTGTACATGCCGCTTTCAGCTCTAAATTCAATCTGAAACAGTAAGACCCAAACAACTTGCTTCGGCATGTGACATATATGAGTAAAGAATAACATCTCAGCTTTAAATTGGTGTAGGCCATTATTCAGTTAAAATGTCATACGATAGTTTTAAAAGCCATCAAAGTAGAAAATGATTTTGTCCAATTATACACTCGAAATGCGGATAAACCCCATACATGACGGTTTCAGCTCTAAATTCAATCTGAAACAGTAAGACCCAAACAACTTGCTTCGGCATGTGACATATATGAGAGTAAAGAATAACATCTCAGCTTTAAATTGGTGTAGGCCATTATTCAGTTAAAATGTCATACGATAGATTTAAAAGCCGTCAAACTATAAAACGCATTTGTCCAATTATTTTCTGTATAGTGCGGATAAACCCCGTATTTCCCGGTTTCAGCTCTAAATTCAATCTGAAACAGTAAGACCCAAACAACTTGCTTCGGCATGTGACATATATGAGAGTAAAGAATAACATCTCAGCTTTAAATTGGTGTAGGCCATTATTCAGTTAAAATGTCATACGATAGTTTTAAAAGCCATCAAAGTGGAAAATGATTTTGTCCAATTATACTCGAAATGCCCGGATAAACCCCATACATGACGGTTTCAGCTCTAAATTCAATCTGAAACAGTAAGACCCAAACAACTTGCTTCGGCATGTGACATATATGAGAGTAAAGAATAACATCTCAGCTTTAAATTGGTGTAGGCCATTATTCAGTTAAAATGTCATACGATAGATTTAAAAGCCGTCACTATAAAACGCATTTGTCCAATTATTTTCTGTATAGTGCGGATAAACCCCGTATTTCCCGGTTTCAGCTCTAAATTCAATCTGAAACAGTAAGACCCAAACAACTTGCTTCGGCATGTGACATATATGAGAGTAAAGAATAACATCTCAGCTTTAAATTGGTGTAGGCCATTATTCAGTTGAAATGTCATACGATAGTTTTTAAAACATCCAAATCTATTCTTTTACTTCTTTTTACGTTACCGTCCGCCGACACGTGCAAAATTTTCTTTTTCAAACTAAAGTATTTGGTATTTTGTTTAGTTCAATCTCAATTAATTTATTTAACAATTGTCTTAACATGCTAAAAGTTACGTACATCTAATCGTTTGATAAACTAAACTCCGTAGAATTGCGTGTTCCTAAAGGGGTGTATCATAATCTCAACTTGAAATTGAAATTAGACGTTTTCAACGCTTGAAATGTACCAGTTTATAAGGTATTTGTTCTGCTATAATTATGCCACGTTTTATTTTTACATTCGAGACTCTTGTACAAGCTTTTATCTAATTTATCTTCTCTTTATCACCCATGTTACACATTCATTTTTCGTTTTTCTTTTTGAAGACACCATAGCGCGAATTCTATTGTTTTCCGGGCTAACTTCACCCGAATCCTTAATGGTCGCGGTTATTGGTCGCCAAAAGTAGCCCAATGATCAAGTTTGACCTGACGGTTTTTCATCAAGATAACTGGTAAGAAAATAGTTTCATGTTTGAAAAAAGAATAAGTTTATTTTAATATCTGTAAAAGTTAGATATGGATAGTTGATAAATTGTGAATGTTGAAAATTTGAATGGAGAATAGTCATGTAAATTTAGAATAATGATGTGGCTTGTTTTTCAGCAGTATCTTCAGTTCAGTCCCAGTAACTGTTATTGATGTAAGAGTTCACGAAACCGTCACTAGACGTCTACACTTCAAAGTTCAAGTTCAGATTTAGCAGGAATGCTCCTTAAGTTAACGAACTGCCACCCCTTAGACCCTGCACATTAACAACAATGTAGATCTAGACCTATATAAAGTATTTACAGACTTAAATAAGTACAAATTTAACACATAGATCTAGTCTTTCTATCAGTGTAGATCTAAATTAATAATAACACAGGAAACAAAAATAATGAAAACCAAGAATCAAGATAGATAAATAGTCTATATTCTATATAAATTTGATTAATATTTCTTGTCCACACATCTGACATAGCCATGTAGTGGCGTATGCAGAATTTTTAAAAGGGGGGTGTTTGAAATTTGATGGCATATTTTTTAGTGACCTGGCGAGGTCCGAGAATAAGGATCGTCCGCATTTTCGCTGACGATTCTGATTTCCAATCCGTGCGTTAGCGATGCTAAAATTTGGTTCCGCGATGATTTTCTTGATGCATTTTACATTGACTTTGTTCAGAGATTTTCACGTTATGAGCGATAAATCCTTGGGAAGACGGACAACCCATAAAAGTAGACGGTGAACTGGGGTATTTTATTACGCGAATCCGTTTTTCGCATCGCCAGCGCGCGGATTGGGAACCCGATAACCCGCCATGTAGAACTTTAGCTTACAGCGGCAATACAGCCAGCGCATGCGCATTACGTTCATCCCGTCTCAGCTCATTTTCGTCTAGCCGAACCGACATGGTTATTTTATATTATATCATATTACATTTTATGATTGTGAACATGGACGATAATGTATGAATTCGGTTACCTGAAGTGTTCCGTTTTGGCAACAGGGCTTAAATTAATCCAAGGCCACCAAGGCCATGGCCTTGGATGCCCTTTGGATTGGCCTCAATGCCCCTCTCATTGGCCTTGGAGATTTTTTGTGCCCTTTCCAATTCTTCCTATTTGTGCTGTAATATAGGAATGTGCCCTACAGAAAAGAGGCTTTGCCCTAAAAATATTGAAATTTAAGGCCTGTGGCAACATGCAATTTTACACTCAAGGGTCGAAACTCAAAAGTGCTTTTCTAGAGCAGATAAATTCTTACTTCTAGGGGCGAAATTTTTATTTTCAGGGGGGCAAAAGTGCCCTTCTAGAGCCAAAATTGCCAAATTCCGTTACTAAAAGTGGCCGGTCAAGAGCAAAATTCTTATTTCTTCAAGGGAGCAAAAATCAGCAAATTGTCCTTTTCGAGGGGCAAAGTACCCTTCTAAATTTTAGTTTCCTTCACTGTCAAGCAGGCCTTTTCTTTAGTGTGTGTTTTTTCCATTGTGTCAATTTTTTACGATTCATTTTACATGTTATGAGTGTGAACATGGACAGTATTATGAATGAATTTGGTTGTTCCATCGGGGAAACATGCATTTTTACCCTCAAGTGAACGAAAGTGCACTTCTGGAGCAGATACTTTCCAACTTAGTTTCAAAGAGTGCCCGTCAGGAATGACATTATCATTATCAAGTGGCGTAAAGTGCCTTTCTATAGAGAGGAAAGTGCCCCGTCATGGTCTAAAAATTCTGAGAGCAATTATCGTTACCCCGTACTGTTCTTTTGTTGTGAGAAAACACAGCAGTAAATCATATTTTTCCCAAAATTAACATTGATTAATCTTTGTGTAATTACAAATAATAGTTTGAAAGATAAATTGGACAATTTCCTGACCCTTCCCAGGACTCAACACCCCCAAAAAAGGAAAGTAAATAAATTATAACGATGAACTCGGCCCACGCAAAGAAATAAGTTTTTTGGCCCACATCTGTATGTGCAAACGCGGAATAGCTTTGCGCGCAGTCATGAAATTACTTCTTTTTATTTTATTTTTTTAATACTAATTACCATGCTAATTGGTTTATTCAGGTATCCTTTGGAACTTCTTATCCAATCAATGCTACGGGGTAATTCTTCTTTAAAATATGTGATTTTTTGCATTTTAATTTGCTCAGCGGGAATCCAGGGAATTCATCTCTCTCTCTCTCTCTCTCTTTTCCCTCCATACTTTGTGTTATTTTTTTTTGAAAGAGCAAAGGGTGGTGTTTAACCCCAACCCCCCTCTGCTTACATGAGAAGCAGCAGTGAAGAGGGAACTGTCTGTCAGACCCATATGAACTATATACAATATTGTGCTTGTACTTTCCCGCATTTTCCATCTTCATGCAATTACATTGATACAAATTATATCAAGTATATTTTGTATGAATAAGACTCTGGGTCTGGAAATATCTCTATTTCAGTATTTCTTCACAAGTAAACAAAGTCAGTGTCTTCTTTCAAAATACATGAATTATGGTATCCTCTTACATACAAAATGAGATTGGCTTGTTGCAAAAGCAAAATCTTAATTTTATAAAATCACCATTTAAAGAAAATTGCACTTTTATTTTTCAGAATTAAATAGAAAATGCCTAACAAAATGATGTGAACACTTGTGAAGTCGGGATGGGCTCTTTGCCAAATAACAGCGAAAGAATGAGGCTTTAATTACAGTTTGGACCCCCTGTAAAGAATACTTAATCAACTATATTGCCAAAACCAAATCCCTATTTTCATACCTGCCATTCTCTCATATATGTTTCATATCAGCCAATATCCATATGTGCTGCAGCTGTGTGTTATCAACCAGAAGTGATTCCTCCCAACAGCTTTCAGTAGACTCTTTCAAAAACCCACCATTGCAGAAGTAATCCATGTTTTACTAGAGAAGCCCCATGAAGGTAAGGTCAACTTGCATTTTAGTACCTAATAACCCAAATACCACTGATCTTTAGAGGAAACCTAATCCCCAAGAAAAAGTGTAGGTATGCTGAAAGATAAGTTTTATTCATGCATATTGATCAACAATATTCCTTACAAAAAATGTACAAGAGATGTATAAGTGAAGGTATTCTTTGCAAGTTTGCATGATGTACTGTCTCTTAACGTGACATTGGCGCGGCCATTTTATTGTTAATGTGACGAACCAGGGGAACTTGTACTTGCATCATGCACCAAGCCTTACTGGTAGTTATAGAGACATTTTAATTCTTTAACAAAACCTGTACTTTTCAATGAGGGAAAAATCATAGCTGAGAAGGTAAAATTAATATTTGGTGAAAAATATATACATGTACAACACATAACATTTAAATATTCTAAAACATAGCAGTGGACAAATATATTTCATTAAAGCCTTCACCACAGAAAAGCCACACCCTAATATTAAATGAAAGTGGTGTTCTGAAAATTATAGTACAAAAGAGTTGAAAAGACAAGAGCAGGTTAATGAAACATTTCATCACCGAACACACATGGGAAGGAAGCATACATCAATTTGAATACATATATTTGATAAATGACTGCGCATAGTATGTCACATCAAGAAAATGGAGATGCCCATGTCGTTCTGAGAAACTTTACAATGCGCTAAAAATATTTTTCTATAAAGTATACGCCTCTCTCAAAAACATTTGCTGGGAAATCTTGTAGATTAATAGGCAAAAATACAATAACTTTCTTAGGATAAATGTGGTTATTTTCTTGGGTATTTGGTTTCCTTTAATAAACACAGCATGTTTGTTGTAGCGTATCATGACACAATCACCCCGGAAAATTACCCCAAGGACAACCCCCATGGACAATTACCCCTGTTCATTAAAGGGAAGTCTACCCTGAAAATAAGTTGGTTTTAATAAAAGCAAAACAAAAATCAGGGGTAATTGTCCTTGGGGGCAATTTTCCGGGGGGTAATTGTCCCGCTGGTAATTGGCCGGGGGTGATTGTCCAGGGGGTAATTGTCCTAGAACCTTGTTAAAGAGGTTGACACGTACTATTGATAATGCTAGATGACTAACCTACATCTGTAATGTACTTATTCACATAGAATTCTGATTTTAGGTCTTATCATCTAGCTTGCAAGTGTAATCTGATTCAGAAGGCCTTTTATTTTCTTCTTTTTTCCTCTTTTTCTTCTTTTTTGTAATAAGTGATTTTTACTGGTCATAACATAATGTTTTTTTAACAAACTTTTTTCCCCTTTTTTATTAACCTATTTGGAACTTATATATATAATTGATATTGAACAACTGATACATATTTTTGTGAACATAGTAGACCCTATAGTAGACATATAGTAATACATAAATTGTCAACTTACAATGTATATAATTACAATCCTTGTTTCTCTTATGTCTTATTACATGGTACATGTACATTAAAAATAACATTTGCATAAACAGTGCAGACAAAACAAACAAAGACACTTTAATACAGGACAAACAAACAAAAACAAAAACAAACCCACAGAAAACAAGAATCAAGAAAGAAAACAATGACAAAACAAAACACCGGAAAAAAAAAAAAAAAAACACCAACTACAAAGTAACGAAACATACATCATGTAGGTTGGTCATGACTGCATCCCTCCCTCAGGCAAGTTAAGGGCAGAACAGCCACTGCCCGCACTCCTAGGCAAGTTCAAACATCATGTACCGTAATTTATTAAAATCTATTAAGAGTAACTTTATGCAGAATTTTTTTTAGCAGAAATACTGAAATCTAAAGACTCTATGTGATTGTAATAGACAATTTTTGTATGAGGGGATTATCTTGTTTATCTTAAATTTAACATGTAAAAATGTCTCCATGTTTATATGGCAAGTAATGATGGTCATCTTAAAACGACACGTACACAGCCTACATATAACGTGAGAGACCTGTGTGCAAATACTCCTAGCGGAATCAGTCATGTAAGCTGGTATTGCATTAACTACATGTAGCTCCCAGCACTTGACATATGTAGGCCTATATAGTTTTATTGTTTATTTGCCTTCTTTTAATGATAGTGATGAAGTTCATTTGGGGGGAAAAGTATATAAATCACAACTGTAAGATTAGTCTTCCGAATGCTCCTCAGTCAAAATGGAACAATAAAATTATTTCACATTGTCAGTTAATTATCTTTTCATACTACAACACATTACAATGTAGATGGAATTTCATAGATCCTTCTTTAAAAAACCAGGCACTTTGAAAAAGAAAAAAAAAATTTCTTGCTGATTCACTTTTTTGTAGGTAAAATATTCCTTGCCTAAATGCCTTTACATGTACACTTAGTTTGGAAGTAACGTTGGAATGAACTGTTGCAAAAGTGCTTATCAAAACAGATGTATTTCGAGATATGCTCAGTACCCCCAATTGAAAATTTTGCATCGATATACACATGTGTATGATCATGGAATTAAATCTGCTAACCAGTTTTTCCCTGGTCAGACACCCCCACATTCAAAATGATCAAGGGATGACATTGGATGATAAAGCTCTGATCTAAGGCAATGTTTTAAATGTGATTGAAGATGTAGATTTTATAAGTGCTATATAAACATTATGTATTCCACTCAAAATATTCCTACATCATATATTGACAGATGTTATTCAACCATTCCCATGTACAGTAATGAGTGGAAGAGAACACGTTTATGACTTATTCCTTTTTAAGTACATGTACTTCCTTGTAACCCCCCAATCCATATTGCCATGAATTCTCACCACATTGAGATCAAATAAAACAAACTATTTTCCCTATGAAAATTTACCTAAGAAAACTATAAAGCATTATTTATCTTTAAAATAAAAATAAAACAAAACAAAACAATGCAAATTTTGTTTTGATTAATACATCAAGAAGGCATGTGGTTTACAATGTTAAAATTCAACCCATGGACATACAATTCAGCACTAAAAATACTGGTACACTGTGTTCCTGTACTTGTGTGGATTTTACAAAAATTTGTGCATCAATGCACACTTATTCATGTTGTCATGCCCCCTAAAATGTTCACTCATTGTACATACATTGCTCAAGTTTATAGCCTTGGAATAGTAATAAAGCTTTTCTTTCACTTCTGATTCATAAAATTGACTTATTGTATTATGTAGAGTACGTTGCATGCATTACATTTTTTACATTGACACTTTTTGAGAGGCTTTACTTTTAGCATTTTGCTTTGCTGTATAAGAAACCAAACACAATGTGAAATCGGGAATTGATAGGCCATTTTAGAAATGTAACCAAATTTATGCATAATAGCCTTTGTGAAGTGCCTCTATACAAGTTATTTCATTCACATGCTCAAGTAGAGGTATCGTAGTCGAGTGGATACGTCAGCGGACTGTCGATCACAAGGTCCGCGGTTCGAGTCCCGCCACACTAATGTCCTTTGGCAAGACATTGATCTACATTCCAAAACTTTGGAACGCTCTCCCAGTGTCGCTACGCTCCATGACTGATGTTGAAGTTTTTAAGAGCGCTGAAAAATCACCTTTTGAGGAATGTTTCCAGTAATTATGTAAACATTGTACATTGTAAAGCGCTTTGAGAGGGCCTGCGGTCCTGAAATGCGCTATAAAAGAACGAACTATTATTATTATTATTATTTACCACACTCAACCCAGGTGATGTAAATGGGTACCTGGCAGGAATTAATTCCTTCAAATGCTAGAGCATCGTAATGGCAGCCGTGCTAAAGCCAGGGTAATAATCGGGGGCTTTGAGTGTCAAGTCTGACAGATACGAGCACTATACAAGAACCCAATATTATTATTTATTATGTTACAAATAAATGTATCTTATTAGTCAGTATTCAAATTGCATACATTAGTTGTTGCTAGGTAGGTGGCTTGCCCTACCTAACAACACATAGGTACATGTAATTATATGCAGTTTGCATTCTGACTATTGAAATACAATGTTTGTAACGGGTGAATGTAATAATTCGTGTCGAGGCACTCGAGCATAAATTTGGTTAGTTTAAGAAAATAGCCTATTGTTGCATCAATCCCTGGTACTTTTAAAGCCCATCATAATGTGAGAGAGGATGTCATTTAAAGATAAAGACCAGTACTGGTCATGCGATTGCATTGTGAAAGAAACGTTGTGGAATCGATCAGAAAAGGTTGATCATCTAGCATATAAGTATTGGTGTGTACTGCAAGGTTCTGGAATCATCAAAATGATAAGAAATTTGGCCCATTCTTGGTAAAGTTACAAGCACTGTACACAGAAAGATGTATATGGGACTACGTGACCACGTGCGCGATATCTATTTGGTCCCAATAGATATAATAATTTACCAAATAAGTCAATTAGTAGGCGGTTTCCCGGCAAAATTTGTATCATCACGTATTAGTCAAAACATATTCTTTCACATGATTGGTAATGAGAGCTTCTATTTCATTTTTTGAGAGAGGGGCGTTTCCAAAACTGGTCTTTACCTTTAAGACACATTTCTGCAAGGATTTTCAAAACAAAGGTGTTTGAAGTCGAATATTGATGAAAGAATACAAAATTTAGGTTTTCTGCATTCAACAGAAAACTCAAATTATGTATTCTTTTATGAATATATGTCTTCAAACACATTTTTTGGAGGGAGGGGGGAACGTTTGCAGGAGTGTGTCTTAAATAACATCCTCTTTCAAATTATGATACAATTTAAGTGAAATGTTGCCATCAAATTTTTTGTCAAATTTGGGGCCCCTAACACTTTAGAGGGACTTTAAGGTATATTAATTGCCTCAATCCCTGATAGTTTTGTTGACATGTGATATTTCTACATTCAAATTAAACGTTGGCTCGCTCATTACCAAGTTACCAGCATTGCCTAAACATACCATACAAAAAGTGAAGGTTTTTAATTATTAAAAGTACCCAATGTACATGAAGTTCAACATTTGTAACAGTAGTTTAGGGAGCTTTTACATTAATTGTGACTTCCAGAATACACAGTTATATGAGCATATAAAAATGAAAATTAGTTTTTAATAGCCTGCATGCCATATTACAGTTATGTGCAAGAGCACTTTAATACAGACAATAAAATATGGTAGTGGAAAAAGCAGGCACATGTATACCACAAACGTGTTTGATGGTTTACAATGTGTCCGACTGAAAGAGAGTGATACAAAAATGGCCAGTGCTTCTACAGCATGACAATAAACTTTTATGAGCTATACCGGTGTTTTGTGATATTTGCTTTTTATGACAACAAATAATGGAGTGATATCAAAACTCTTATCTAAGCACGTCTCATCTAGGCACATGATACATGATATGAAATGTGATTAAATGCAGGAATATTAAATATCAGCAAATATCCTGGATTGGTGCAAATATCACACCTTTACAGTTAATTCTTGTTTTATGAACCCTCCTCTTATGTCAAACATTAAAATGCATGTAGATTTGTTTGTTAACTCATTGTGCAGATGTTCTTTGCGAGAAGAGTGTGAAGTATCATATATTCTGTTCTTAAATTTATTTGTATTTGTGCCATCTGTGTACACTTTAGTATCAAACTGCTTTTGGTTATTGTGCTACAGTGGAAGCATATTGATATGAAGTAAACCAAATCTGATGAGCTACTGATTGGATTTCACGAAGATTTATATGATTTTGTTGTGATATAGTAAGACTGTGTGTGATATACCGGTAAGTGAACCAAACTTGACACTGCAGAAATTCAGTGGACTGAAATGAGAAACCAGCTACATTTAGCAAGCAAGAGAAGATTTAAAGGGGAAGTCCACCCTGATATTAAGTTGGCTTTAATAGGAGCAGAAAAATGAGAGGAACAGGTCAGTGAAAGTTTGAGCAAATTCCAATTGAAAATAAGAAAGTATTGAATTTTTGAAGTTGCGATCAATCAAACACAATTGGCAACACTGTGACGTATCTTGCGAGCTCCTCTCCAATTTTCTCTGTACATAAAGGTTCATAAACTTTCTGTTTCTTCGTTATTGGTGAAGGAATTAACTTTTTCCATACGGGGGTTGAATAGAAAGATATTTGCAATATATTTAGGGTGCATGTATGATTGAAAATTTTCTTGAGGGAAAATAATTTTTTTTTTCAGTACAGAGCAAATAGGAGGGGATCTCGCAAGATACGTGACAATGTTGCCAATTTGTGTTTGATTGATCGCAACTTCAAAAATTCATAACTTTCTTATTTTTAATCAGAACTTGTTTCACTTTCATTGACCTGTTCTTCTATTTTCTGCTTCTAAGTTCTATTACCATAAACTTGATATCAGGGTGGACTTCCCCTGCAGGATGGAGTATCAGGGTGGACTGCATACACACATGTACATGACTAGTTGAGTACACACACACGTGCATGTATCATATTCTCTCTTGCTTGTAAATTAGTACATGCTCAGATACCATCACTTTATTAAAAAGAGGGATCAAAACCAATTTCTTCAAACTTGTAGGAGGATGATAAGATGATGCAGTTCTTGGCAGCTCTCAAGGCTGCCAGCTTGTCAGTGGATGAAGTTATCAATCATCTTGGAGCAGACCCTGTGAGGGGGCTAGAGGAGAGCACAGCAGAGAGACGGCTACATGTCCACGGTCCAAATGAATTTGAGATCAGCAAAGAGGAGCCATTATGGAAGAGATACTTGGGCCAGGTAGAAACTTTTTCTTCTCCATATGTTTCTTCTTTTTTTTGGTTGCTCTAATCAGTGTATTGAAACCTTTCTGATGCAGTCTTAAAATTGTTGTACATTTTCATAAAAAAATGATAGTGTGAATGTTTTACTTAAACCTAGGAACCTGTGCATGCATATATCTGTTGCCAATTTTGGTTGTTGTCAAGATTTGGGAGCATTGTGAAATGTGAAATATGTGAATTACCACACAGAATTTTGGCAATTTGTCAAATTTTCATGCCACTGAAATGGCTGTCATTTACAATCAAATAAAAGTTTTTAGGTTCAGCCATGTACATGTAAGTACTGCATTCAAACTCCTCCGTTCTGTGAGTTTAGTGTCTTTATGGTCCACATTAATATTTACAGCATTTTTTTGTATACAAACTAAATATTGATTTGAAATGATACATCTGTTTGTTCATCATAAAGCAAATCGTGTCCTATGGTTATTTGATGATTACAAAATAGTTAACTTTTGCAGAGTGAAACAGAATGCTACTTTTTGGGGGTGTGTCTCTATCTTGCATCTAGATTGCTGACAGTGAGAACATAATACTGAAGTTCAAATATGTCTCAGTGAATGTAAATTAGGTGTAAAAAAGCTAAAATAATCATTCATACACCTGTACTTGTAATGTTGCTCATTAAAGCTACATAAGGAAAGAAATTCATGCTGTCAGAAATTCAGAGGAGAGGATTTTTGGAGAGATTTAAGGAAAAATTGTATAACATACATTTTTTGTTAATTTTCCAGTTCAAAGATCCACTCATCATGCTGCTGTTGGTATCAGCTGTGGTTTCCGTGGTGATGGGGCAGTTTGACGATGCTTTTAGCATCACTATGGTAATACCCCACATAGAGTTTTTATAACCTTCCATGGTATTTGTCTCTTGGTTGTAGAAAAGGTTAAGTGTATTTATATCAAAAGCTACATGTAATAAATGTTTTAAAATTCAGCTCCTAGTGAGCTACATGTAGTAGTAGTAGTACTGGATGATATACTGCATGTACATGTAAAAGTACATATTTATATTATAACAGATATACATGTATGTCATGTGAAATAAATGAAGTCGTCAACCCGTATCAGTTGTAGAGAGGCAGATCCAGAATTTTGTGAAGGGGGGTCACAATGCTGAAAAATGATTAAGGGCAACATTTCTTCCTCTATACTTTATGGAAGGTATGCCAATTGGATTTCAAAGGGGGATGGGCTGGTTGTAATCCCTCCCACCCCAAAAAAGGCCACCATTGAATAATGCATTTGAAACGGAAAATAGTTAAAAATTATTAGATGATTTCAAAAAAAGAATTTCTCAAGTAAATTACTGGAACTTCAGTTTGTAGAATTAATTTACACAGGATGTGTGACCAACATGCACAACAATAGTTACCATTTTTATGGCCTTCTATAATTACCTGGCCTGAAATTCAAGCTCTTTAAGGTTTCAGTTGGCTTTATACATACGAGCTAGCTGTGAAAAGATAACAGCATACATGTATACGTACTTCCTTTATTGTAATTACATTAGTAGTTTATTTAAAATGCAGTCTTTTTGACCTCACATACAGATTTTGTTTGTCATTCAGATTACAAGTATTTGTAAATCTCCTTGTACATTGTATGCTTGCATTTTTTTAACCATGTACTTAGTTCATTGCCGATGCATTTAACCCATTGTATTTTGTGATTTTATAATATGTCATATGATTGATGTACATGTATGCCTACAAATGCTTTAATGAAGAGCACAATTAGTCACAAATATTAAACCTTGGCTCTTAAACATAAAATTGAGATACGCTAAATAGTTTCGCTTGATTGTAAGTCAAGTTATATGCTACAGGGCCCTTATTCTGATTTGTGAAAACCATGTGGCATAACATGAGTATGATACACTTTGATAGCAAAGATAATGTTCAGGGGGGTGTTTCACAAAGACTAAGATCGACTTTAAGTTGGACTGAACTATGGCAGGCCGTTCATGCCACTGTTTGCTCTCACCATTTACTAGCATTGGTCTCTCAAAGGACGTACAAATCACGGTCACAAATCTACAGAATTTACATTTTTTGATAATTCATTATTGAAGGAAAAAATATTATCTAAAGATCATAATGGTTACAGCAAGGCATGAATGGCCTGTCATAGTTAAGTCCAACTTAAAGTTAATCTTAGTCTTTGTGAAACACTCCTCGGGTCTTATTACAGTATGTTTGGTTTATCTTGACATTGGAATGACACTTTGTTATCTAAAGTAAAGTGCTTTTAACTTTTATGTTTTACATCAAATGCTATCACAGAAGTGTCATCCATCATTCAATTGTATGTCTGAGTGTTTTGTTATGACTTATAAATATCTTTGTTTACCCATTTAATTGATTGTTTTTCTGCTCTCTCCCTCTCTAGGCAATCACCATTGTTGTCACAGTGGCATTTGTTCAGGTTTGAACTCATTCTCATTTGTAGAGTTTTGGTTTTTTTAATTTCTGTCTGTCTGTCTGTCTGTCTCTTCCTCCCCTTTTACTCTGCCTCTTTTTGTTGTTCTTGTTTTATCTGGTGAAATGTTGTATGGAATTAACGGACTAAAAAAGAATGATTGAACTTGATTGAAATCTAAAAATATTATGCACATGTACCCAAATTCTATGCCAAAATACTTTTCTTGCTTTCTGTCCCCCCACCTCTCTCTATTTATCTCTCTCTCTCTCTCTCTCTCTCGTTGTCTCTTTCTATCTCTCTATCTCTCTCCCTCTCTCTCTCTTTCTGTCTCCCCTTTTCATTAGTTGAAATTAATTAGATCCCTTTCTTTCTTTTTTAAATGCAGGAGTACCGCTCTGAAAAGTCTCTAGAAAAGTTGAGCAACATGGTGCCACCCATGTGTCGCTGGTTAGTGTTGTATTTTCTTTTATATTTTCACAGAAGTGAACTAAAAAAAATGGAAATCAAGGTCATTTATACACTAACTTAAGTGATATAATATTTGAGTTTCACCCAGCCCAGATATTAAATGTATTTCTGTCATAAGATAAAATCTATCCTGTGCTTAGTACATTAAGCATACCTTTTTGAAGATGTGCAGTGTAATTTTTCCTGTCAACAATATGGGTCACATTTTATCAATCTAGTGAATGGGGACTTATGATCGATTCTGAAAAAACAAGTTTATAAATAGCGAAGTCTATGAAAGTTAAAATGTGTAAAGTGTCTTTCCTTTCTGCGAATGGAAAATGGACATTCTGTACAATGTTTCCCATAAAATCCATACCATATGTCCTATCGAATATGACCATTGACTTTAATGATTACAAATAGCCAGTGGCCATATAGAAAGATCTTTTGCTTTGGCATGAAATAGGTGGATAAAATACTTATGCCGTACTAGATGCAATACACATAATCTCCTAAAAGAGCATGCACTGCCTGATAAACGTTATCCCTTGTGTAACTTTGTGTCTTCCAGCATAAGAGATGGCCAGGTGAAGGAGTTTTTGGCAAGGTCGTTGACCCCTGGTGACCTGGTTCAGCTGTCCATCGGAGACAGGATTCCTGCAGACATGAGGCTGATAGAGGTGAGAATTGACGGGATTGGTCACCATATTGTACTGAATTTATGTTTAATTATTTACAGGGTGTCCAATTATGTATAGAGTTTTTACGTATCCAGTTCAGGCATATAACTGAAGTTTTGTTAACATGCCCTTCCCCTGTTCCACAGAAGCTTATTTGGTTAAAGTACAAAGTTCTCAGTCCTTCAGATAGGATGTTCAATGCAAGGAGAGTCACCTTCTAAACACATTAAGAACCAACTGCACTCTTTGTACAAGAGTAGGCCATGGTATAGTGGTATCCCCAAAGCCCAATCAATTTGAAATATAGAAGAGACTCCAGGCTTACAATGATTGAATTTGTGTTACCCATCTAAGACACAGGTGACAGCTAGTTTGCACACACAAACCCTTATCAGTTGTAGTGTATAACATTGTGCCTGAACTAAGAGACTATGCCGACTTCAGTCTAGTGCATCCTGTTGGCTCTGTACTGCTCCTAACAAGGCCAGAGACTGACAGAGCTAGGCTCTTCTCAAGACGTTATGAAATTATATTTAAGTGTCATATTAGTGCCTGTGCCTGCAGTAAAGCTAGGACAGCTAGTAAATAATGATTGTAGTGGTGATGATGATGATGATAATACTAATTACTGCTCATATGTAAACCTTTGTCACTCAGGCTGTAGACTTGGCAGTGGACGAATCCAGTTTCACCGGCGAGACCAAGCCTAGTTATAAGACCACACAGATCGTGACCAAGGACCAGAATGGAAAGAGAACCACTAGAAAGAACATTGCCTACATGGGAACACTTGTTAGGAATGGGCATGGCAAGGTCAGAACGGTGGAAAATATACTTCCTTTGTTCTTAAACAATCCTCTTTCCCCTTTAGATAAGTCTGATTTATTTGGGACCAATTTTGATTCTTTAAGGCTTTTCCAGAATTTGTAACATGTCTTGAGCATAGCACACTGAACTACTGATTGTTTGTTTTCCTCATGAGATGAGAACCTGTTTCAAACTGTTTTGTAGTGTGTGTGTGTGTGGAGCAATATTCCTGTCTTTTCATGATGAGCTCATCGGTGCAATTCCAGCTCAGTGCTGTCCCAAAATACCAGTGAAAATGTATTGAAATCAGCAGGCATGAAGTTTTTCTGTTTGCTCTATGCAATGACTGCCAGAGCCAAAGTCAATGTAATTCTTTTAAAGCTCATACATATTTGTACATACTTTGTTTGAAAAAGACCATTTGTCCTTTATGTTTTTGTTTTTTTCCAGGGTATTGTGATTGGCACAGGGGAAAATTCAGAATTTGGAGACATCTTCAAGATGATGAAGGCTGAAGAGGTAAGGATACCAAACAAAAATCTTGCAAGAATGTCCCATTTGCGTACACGATCAGTAAAGCCTTTTTGATTGTATCGGTGAGAACGCCATTCACGTCCAGGGCGTGTGTTCACTCTCGTTTGAAACGGTTTCAATTCCAGTCAACGCCCATTCACCACACTAGTGAACATGATGATGTCAAAATATGACGTATTCATCATGCATATATGCATATTACTCGCCTGCCTGCCACTTTGAATGACCTAAAATTACATACCGGTACGGCTAGATAGAATGGCATTCTGGATTGAGCTACGTAACCGCCAAAACAGAGGTGGACACGTTCTCGATTTTGGTGGTGGACAGGTAGACAACATGGGGCATGCGCAGATCGTCAGAATGATGTCACAATGTTGAAATGATGCAGTTCAGTCGTACTACATGCATTTGATGATTTCAAGAGTGTGACCTTTAGAGTATGACTGAATAATTTATCATATAGAGTTTTTAAAATTTGTCCTTGTTCTGACTTCTCGGCCACAAGTTATTGATTCACACTTTCATATGGAAAAAACACTGTGTATAGTATACGGTAGATGGAAATTATTTGCACTTGGTGTAGTCTGGACTTTGCACTACATTGTGGGAATAGGAATCTCTGCAAATATGTACATGTATAAACAAACGCTGTGTGTCCGGACAGTTGATTTAAAACGGTCATTTTAACAAGTCTATATGCAATATTTCATAGTTCTTTCAAGACCTATGTAAGACATTAATATAAAGGATGAATAGTTATGATGGTTAGTGTTATTTGATGCATACATTTCATTAAATCTCAAAACAAATGTGATGACTTTATTTTTGTTGAGCGTCTGAACAGACAACCCCCCATCATACAAATTATCAGTATTTACACAATTTACCTGAGAAATATCCAGAAATTGCAGGTTAATTACCTATAGATATATTTCTGGTAAATGAGTCCACAAACCATTTAACTGATTCATCAGTTTAATACATTCTAACATGGTTTACATTTTGAGGCTATGACAAAAAGGATTTTTTTTTTTTTTTTTTTTTTTTAATGTTACAAAGGCTACACAACCAAGTAAAGCAAACATTGAGTGACATTTTTTGCCAACAATTTATTTTTAAACTCAATTGAATGAAATAAAGCAAATGTTGTGTACATTGGTTTCTTGTGGCAAATTTCATTTGCATCTGTCTCTAATATGATAATTTATAGAAGCATATTAACATACTTATGTGTACAGTGGAACCACATTCCATTTATAGCAAATAATATGTTACTGCTGCACGAATGTATTTAATACATTTCCATTCATTTCTAATCAAATTCATTTTCCAACACTAAGATCTTCATTCTTTCACAAACATTGGACATTGAAGTATAGTGATTGTTCTTGTTTTTCTGTACAGCAAGCTCATTTTGATAAAGAAAACTAGATTGTGACCTACGTTACTTGCATTAAGTTGTACTTGTTCTATATTTCACTTGCATTATTCCTAATGTAAGAGATTAACTTTGTTTCTTACTTCGTAATCCTCTTTAGTAATTCATTGTTCTTTTTTATTTTGTTTCTCTTGCCAAGAGCATGGATAGTCTAGGCAAACAGCGATCCTTCTATTCCTTCTATATTATTTCACATCAATTCTATCAACAGTAGAACTCTTATTTTTGTTTCATGCTTTTAATATCCTGTGGTAATTCATTTATCTTTTTACTTTTGTTTCCCACATAGGCACCTAAGACACCATTACAGAAGAGCATGGATAGTCTTGGAAAACAGCTATCTTTCTACTCCTTCTGTATCATAGGTTTTATCATGTTCTTGGGTTGGTTACAAAACAGAAAACTGCTGGATATGTTTACCATTGGTGTAAGGTAAGTAGCTGAAAATGAGATATATATACAGGGACCACAGAGGCACAGGCCTCCTCCCCCTCCCCCTCCCTTGCTAAACAATCTGCACAATCTGAAATACCTTAATCATACATGAAATACAAATGGAGAGAGCCTCCCTCCCCGTTTGAAAAAAAAATGAAATAAATTAAATGAAATGACAAACTAAAGAAAACATTACCCTTTGTTGTCTGTTTTTTCAAGGATTTCTACCAATGGCAGAGATGCCATTTTTCTGGATTCTTCTTCAAAATAAAAATGGTTCCAGAAAAACAGAGAAAAATCTCTGTCTTTTTCTCTCTCAAATGCCTTTCTCTCTCTCTTTCTCTCTGTGCTTTTTGTTTTCCACGTTCGAATGTCTGCCTACATGTAATACGTGCAGAACATTTACGTTTTCCTTGCATGATCAATTTTTAAACCTGAATTTATACATAGACTAATATAGATTCTTAATTTAGTAACAATAACAATAATTGCACTTGTGCTTATACATACATGTGATTCTAATTTTTCAATTCAAACTTTTATACAATACATATCTAACGTTTCTGATTGCTGAGCTCAGTTATTAGTACATATTATAATGACTGTTTTAATAATAGCTACCGTATATAAAAAATGGTATTGATATATCAATATAGGATACATGTCAATCTTTCAGTAAGCTTAATTCTATACCCTTCACCTATTTAATTGTTTTTTGTTTTTTATTTTCCATAGTCTGGCAGTAGCAGCCATTCCAGAAGGCCTACCCATTGTGGTGACAGTAACCCTTGCTCTTGGAGTGATGAGGATGGCCAAACGTAGTGCAATAGTCAAGAAGCTACCCATTGTAGAAACATTAGGTGAGTTGATATCAAAATCAGCTTACTTCCAATCTTCGGGTCATCTCGACCTGACCTGACCTCTTTTGAAAACGCGCTCCTTTATTCACGAAATGTCAGGGGTAATGTTTGTGAAATAATCCCCTCTCATCTACAAATGGTCTTGTCCAATTTACTCGACACTTTGAGAAAAGCCTACAAAAAAATCTATGAAAGGTCGCGTCCTTACCGTGCATCTTCACATGATTATCCATTTTCGTTTTACGGAAGGATGTGTAACCCAACCACCGGACCGGACGTGATGACGCGATGTTTCGAAGTGAGCCTAAAAATCATAGTATCTTGACAATTCTGAAGCACAATTAACACTGTGAGCTATCAGTAATGGTAAATTAGGAATGACAAAAATCTGCCGTTTTTCAAGAACAGAGAAATCGCTCTATGCGTTAACTGTAGGTCTCAGAGTTATATTTCACAAAATGGGCATAAGGCAAACTGGGAATTAGGCCGACTGGAAATTGGAATGAATGAACAATAGACCAAATGGGTAGTAGGCTTATTGGAGATTAGACCAAATGGAAATTAAACCAAATGACTATTAGCCTGAATGGTCATTGGACCAAATGATAAGTAGATGAAATGATTATTAGACCATGTGGAATATAGATGGGCTGGGTGTAGACCATATGGGAATAGACCAATTGGGAAGTAGACGAACTGGTTGTAGACCAAATGGCTATAAACCATTTGGTTCATTCTGTCTGGTGTCTTGTTGAGTGACTGTATACAAGGAAAAGGACATTTATATTTACATTGTCAATCTTTCTATAAAGAGGAAATGAAGACAGCAGACCTACCCTTGTATTCACAAAATGACATTTTAGACATTTTCGCATTGATATTTATTTTCATCAACATGTACTTTTTTCGAACAGGTTGTGTGAATGTTATTTGTTCCGATAAGACTGGAACCCTGACAAAGAATGAGATGACAGCTTTAAGCATCCAAACTTCAGATGGCATTCGAGCTGAGGTAATTTTACTTCTTCATCAAATTTATGTATGTTGAGGTTTTTTTTGTACAACTTTTGTGCTTTCAAAAATATCCATATACATGTACGTGGATTTCTCTTTACGACTTTAATATAGACTTAATGATAGCAAAGAAAGTTATTCTAGAAATGTAATAACAGGGAGATAAAAATAAGTAGAATATCATAGCACTGCATCTTGCACACTTAGTTATGTATTTCAATTATCAGTATCCAGTATCGTTGTTCATGCAAAGTGCAGGTTCTTTCCAGAGATGTGGGATATGAGAAAAGAGTTGAATGGCCTAACTTGATTCTTGATAAAATGATAAATATGACCTATCATTAATGCAATCTCCTTTATCTCCGTATCCATTTTGGAATATCACTATATTTCAATTTATTGGACTCAAATAAGTTTGTACACTAAAATATGAGTGCATAATTGACCTTTAGTGTGGTTTAATAGAGATATAGGTCACAGGGCAAGTAATTTACCTTTGATTATACATTACCCAGGAAATACTTGTGTGAAATTTACACAAGCAAGTATGTAACAATGGCAATCAACAATCTGTGAATTGCAGGCATGAAGAAATCTACAAGAAATCAATGAGTGAATTTGTAAACAAGGAGGAATGTAATTGACATAATGTATTGGTCAGGATAGGGACATCTGGGCATTGCAGTGATTGGCTGTGAGAAACAGCCAATCAGTAGCTTATATCAGTAGCTTATATCAGTAGCTTATATCAATTGTAACTAATCACTGCTACAATTCGGTATGTAATATGCCAACAGCCAATCAGATGCAACGATTTTTATAGTAGCTTATATCAATTTATGTTGACTTGTTACTGCCTCACGTCTACATGTAATATTTCAACAGCCAATCAAATTTAACAATTTCAGTAGCTTACTAATTTCAATTCTTATTAATTATTGCTGAGTATGAAAAGTTTTCTTGACCAAGGCCCCAATCTAAATTTTATATACATGTACATGTACCAGTAATAGAAATGTTGTGGATGATTTTTTTTTTGTAGGTAATTTTTGAGTTGAATTTTATAGTGTAGTTCTGCATTCTTTTTCAGGTCTTTGATACAATAAGAAGGAAAATGTTACTTCTGTATTATTATAGGATCGTCACACAAGGTTGTTTCAGTAATACAAGATTGATTGATTTGTTTTCTTCTTTCTTTTTCTTTCCTTTTTTTAAATACATTTTGTAAATTGCTTGTATATAATATGAGAATGTTGATACTATTTTAAGTATTTGATCTTGTAAACAAATATTGATGATGGGTTTGGTGATTTTTAAGAAAGTCAGTCCACTTCAATTCACATAATTCTTGACAGAGCAGCTGTGAGACTGTATTTAACCCCATCTCATCTCTCTTGTCTTTTACAGGTGACTGGTGTTGGGTACAATGGAGATGGGATGGTAGTAGTTGATGATATGCATATACTGGGTTACCAGTCTCCCTCCATAGCTAGAGTAGTAGAGGTGAGTTTGAAACGGGTTTTATATGCCTTTTAAATAAAATGCCAATATGTATTTTCTATGTTGTAGATGTTGATACAATTGTAACTACCTAAATAAAATAAGTAACCAACCACATCCAAACACAACATATTGTATAAAGGGAAATATTTTTTTACAGTTTGCTTTGACGCCTAAAAAAGATATTGTACTGTCATGGAAAGAAAAAAAACCAGTCAAGATTTCCGTAAGAAAAAAACCTCTCAAAGGAACATGAGCTTTAAATCACTCCAGTTAGTAATTCACACATACAATGTATTCTGGCTGACAGATTTTGTTGCCATCTTAAAACTTCATTCACCTATCATTCAACAAAATCAAGCATCCACAGACAGCAATGCAATATCATCCTATCGTCGTTATAAACAAGTATTTCCTGCTACCCAAGGTGATATTTTTCAGTGACAGGTAGTTGATTGATATTTTCACTTTCTCTCTTGACAGGCCTCATGCGTATGCAACAATTCTGAGATCCGTGACAATGTTTTATATGGACAGCCAACAGAGGGAGCCCTTCTTGCCTTGGCCATGAAAGTAAGTGGAAACTTTCTTATACATAATTGACACTGTTAAATAATAGGGGTTGAACTTGAAGAAGTTGTAAACAGACTGAAAATGATAAACAAATAAACCTTTTATTTCCTTTTCTGCATCCTCATTTTATAATTCTGCATACTCTTTGTTTGAGAGCCCTTAACATGAAACATCAAAGTGGGATTCTAAATTTCTTGACTGCATTTAAATATGTTAATTCTGCATTTTTAATTTTTTTATTTAATGGCATTCCTTAGATGCAACTCCATCATTCTAGGAGTCGATACACCAGGTTGTCTGAAATCCCATTCAGTTCGGAAACCAAGTGGATGGCTGTCCGCTGCCGACCTCATGACCCTGCCCCTAACATGTTGCCTAGCAACGAGGAGATCTATTTTATGAAGGGTGCCCTGGAGCGGGTTCTGTCGAAATGTCGGACTTACAATGTCGAGGACAGATCAGAGCCTCTCAACAAGCAAAAGATTGAGGAGATTAAAGAGGAAGGCCGTCAAATGGGCGTGGCTGGACTTAGAGGTGAGAAATTGAGAATGTTAGTCAGGTAAATAAAAAGAGAAATCAATTTGTCAGAGGTTAGTCAGAGGTCAGAATTCATGTACACATGCATCTCACTGTCTGGTCGATGATGTGATTTATTTCTTTTGAAGGCTTATCAAAAGAAATTATTCAAACTCTATGTCATCATTTCATTTCATACCAATATAAACTAAATCACATTTTATTGTGTTTTGTCTTACAATGTTTCACCTTATCTAACATCTCACATGGAATTCACAAGCTTTCCTATTCTGCTGCATGTAATCTTTAATATGCCAAAATGTTATTTCCCTTTATCAGGTGAACATGGACACTGTGCATGCAATTGCATTATGAAAAAACTGTTTTAGAATTTGATTTTGTATAAAGTTTGTGTGAGGTGACTGGATAATCAAAATGGTAATTATTGAACATGGTTTAGTGGTGGTTATTTTACCTTACTGCTAAGAAAGCATAAATGCTTGTTAGTAAGCAACCAGAGGACCGACGGCTTTAGGTCCTCTCCGAGGGACATGATCGTCCTGAAATCAAATACATTCCTTTTTCTAGTATTTTTCTGTATTTGACTCTTATTTGACTTCGGTATGTGAGGGTGCATTTCTACAGCAATTAATTTCATGTGTTGTGTCATTGCTGTTATGATATTCGAACACATATATGTATAAAAGAATGCAAAAGCTCATAATCCATTTTCACCATTCCTAGTAGTCCACCTTCTCTTTATGAGCACCACACTCTTTGCATTCACTCTTCATCTCAGTTCTGGGAATGGCCGTTGGCCCAGGAACGGAGAACATGACTTACCTGGGGATGGTGGGGATCTTAGACCCACCTCGTCCTGGTGTAAGGGAGGCCATCATCACACTACTCAGCAGTGGCGTAGCCCTCAAGATGGTGACGGGAGACTCAGCTGAGACTGCAATTGCTGTTGGTAAGTCCCAGTTTGATTTATACATGTATATGCTCCCCAGGGAGTGGAGAATGTGTATATATTGTGTGCGGGCAAGCCTAAATCCGATGACCGGAGAAATAATATGTCTGTAAAGCGCTTAGAGACATCGTCGATGTATCAATCGCTATATAAAAGCGGAATATTATTATTATTGAAAATAATATCGCTAGTGATATTCGTTTGTCTCGCAATGTGGTCAATAAGGAATCTAAAAGATCTCGACGTTTCTTGCGCCGCTGCAACACTTCGTCAGGTGATAAAAACTAATGTAAGCAAGGGTGCTTTATACTCTACGGGAGGACCGGCGCGACGGTCTATAATTCGATCGATAATCGGAACAATAACGCACAAGGCCTATTGGCCGACGCACACGGTGCTCGACCAATCAGTAATATATTTAGCATTATTATTATTATTATTATGAAATGTCAAGTAAATCAGAATAGTTATTCCAATACAACCATATTAATAAAGAGGTTAGTTATTCTTATTTATGAGATCTGGGCACTGCATGTCTGGTAAAGAGTTACTGTTTATCTGAATCACAAGATGTCACAAGGAAGGATTGTTATACATTCATTTTCATACCACAGGTGTTTTTAATATGTTTATTATAATTGAATAGCGGTCCTTATACTTCATTGTGGAGCAAATTCTAAAGCGCTTTGTAACTACAAGGTAAAGGCGTTATAAAAAAACTTGTTTTGGATTTGATTTGATTTGATGTCTAATCAATCACAAAGTTACATGTATAATCTCCTACATGTATATCTTGTATGCAGAGTTGTGACGGATATCATTTTACATGTAGAAATAGTTGCAATGGATTTGAATCAATTGAAATTCTTAAGACTGGGCCTAGCTGTGTTGAACTGATGGAGTTCCAAAGTAATAAAAAAAGTACAGGGAGAGGAATAAAGAAAAGAAATTTGAGTAGTGAGAGGAGTCACTCAATTTAATGAGGTAATAATTCTTTGGAGATCATAGTGCAAAGAGGATCTTCTGGTTATATACAGTCAAACCTGTTTTAGTGACCACCTGTCTATAAAGACCACATTTTACAGTTTCCCTTGAACTCTGTTTCTCATTGAAAGCTGTAATAAAGGAACCAGTACATAAAGACCACCTGCCTAAAGAGACCACTTTTCTTGTCTCCCTTGAGAGGAATTTATAGACAGGTTTCACTGTAAATGGAAGACTACCCAATGTCTTTTGCAGCTCCAGGTGTTAGGAGAATGTACACCTGTTTGTTTTGATTCTTCATTTCACAGGTAGCAGACTGGGTATATATGCCAAAGGTTCTACATCTTTGTCTGGTGAAGAAATTGAAGACATGAATTTCCTGGAACTAACCAAGATGATAAATCAGGTATGTAATGTATCAGGCCTGATAAACCCGATTTTTTTTTTTCCCCCGATTTCTTTCTTCCTGATTTTCCTGATTTCCCCTCTATTTTCTCTATTTTTCTCAATTTTTCCCAATTTTTCCCAATTTTTTCCTATTTTCTTATTCAAAAGGGGGAATGTTATTAGATGCCATATTTTTCCCCCCGAACGTTTTTTTTTTTTTTTGTCAAGGGGTTGTTGAAGAAAAAAACCCTTTTTTTTTTTTTTAGTGCTCACTATCACCCCTGATGTATGAGCTTTTTAAATTCTCATCCTAACCCCCCTCCCCTCTCCCCATATATTGATGTTTCCTCTGAGTATGTATAGGATTTATTCCTTGCCGTGGTTGTGTCATCACGTGAAAGGTCCCTTTAAATAGTTCAATAATGTAATGTAGGGACACTGATTTTCCGCGATCACGGAAAACGGACGGAATTTACGGAAATGACCATTTGAAACGGAAAATGCAATTCCGAACGGAAAATCGGGGAAAACCCTTTTTTCAAGGAGAAAATCGTAAAACTTACACTATTTTTGTGATTCGTCATTCGTTATGCAGTGAAAAAATATCGGGTCTAATATCATGGTTAATAACTCCGAATATTTAGCGATATTCGTCAGATTCTTTGGAGACAGGGCGCTGCCATTTTGTTTGACACAAAACTCGATCCTATTATGCCAGCTAGGCGCGCATGCTACCGCGAAGTGTAAGGCGAGATTGCCGTACACATGCACAGTTCAGCACAATATTAGTAAAGGGGCTGGCGTGTGCGCCTAGTATTACGCCTGACGTGACATGTTCGTCTAGATCTCTAGCATGTTTGTATGCAAATCTTATGTAAACGGAATTTCAGCTTTTTCATGTGTACAAAGTCTATGGCAAAACGGAATTTCCGTTTTTCAGCCCATCTGAAACGGAATTCCTGATTTTCTGAAACGGAAAAGGCCTTTTTTTGAAACGGAAAATCAGTGTCCCTAGACTAATGGGCAAGTCCAAAGTCTGTCTCATACATTACCATGTATTATTTAATTATATTATGGAATCGTGAACATGAATGGGCATGAAAATATAATTTATTATGATTTTTTTTTCTGATTCAAGCTCTATTAGGGCTATCAGCTAGATACATGTATGTTCCTTGGATATACTGAAATGGCAGATGTGTTCAGTAAAATATGGGACAAGATATTTGGACTTGCCCGTATATCTGTATGCAGTAGTTTCTTTTAAAAGAATATCTGAATGTCTATGAATTCACATTTTATAGTAGTACATGTAGCTAGTTTTCTTTAAGCTTTATAGAATGCATTTCTATAGTAATTACTATAAGTATTAATATTAAATTTTCCTCTTCAATGCTCACAATTTTGTGATAGAAGGATGTTGATAAGCTTACCAAGGAGAAGTTTCATTTGATTTCTGATTGACGTATGGCTAGACTTATGCAACAAGATCTCATTATCATTTCACTTTATACGATGCTTCTATTTCTGTTGTATCATTGTTCTTTTCTCTGTCCATGTCTTTGTCTCTCTCCCTCATTCTCCCTCATTCTCTCTCATGTAGTTATTATCTTTTGATTGTTTTTTTTTTTCATTCAGGTTACAATCTTCTACAGAGCCAGCCCAAGACACAAACTGAAAATTGTCAAGGTAGGTGCTTGAAATAATTATGTTTCACAATAGCATTTGCAATGGTGCAAAATACATAGGCCTGAATTCACAAATGAGGTATAAAGTTAACCCATGGTTTAAACCCTCATTTACATAACCCATGGTTTAAAATAAGCGCAAATTAAGCGTACCTTGCCTTGCGCGCATCTAATATTGGACCACTGACTTGCGTCACACTTATTTTGCGCTTATTCTAAACCATGTGTTATGTAAATGAGGGTTTAAACCATGGGTTAAATTTAAACCTCCTTTTTTATTATTATTTTTTTGTATTAATTCATAAGTTTTGACTGAACAATCTACAGCTAACAAGGATCAGATATTAAAATTTGCAGTTTCAGATATGAAGAAAAGATGGACATGCACTTCTCAAATTTACAGCATGCCTTAACATTAAATATCGGAGAATGTGTGATATTTCCCACCCAAAAACCTTCATGGAGCAATAAATTTCCCTATCCAAACAGGCCTTGCAAGCCACTGGGGCTGTCGTTGGAATGACGGGTGACGGTGTCAATGATGCTGTAGCTCTCAAGACAGCAGACATCGGCATCGCCATGGGGATAACAGGCACAGACGTCAGCAAGGAAGCAGCAGACATGATCCTCGTTGATGATGACTTTACCACCATTCTGTCGGCCATTGAGGAGGGCAAGGCCATCTTCTACAATATCAAGAATTTTGTTCGATTTCAACTCAGCACGTGAGTGATTTGTGCTTTGCAACAGATAATTTCCTGATAAAAAAAAATCTCTTCATCCATTGTAATTAATGTCCAAAGACCATGTTTTATTTGTGACAGCTTGTTTTAAAAGGCATTTCTTGTGTGCCCTTTGATATATCAGATTTTATAATCATACCTTGTCCAATAGATGAGTTTGAATACCTAATATAAATGCCAAAGCTAAAGCACTTACAGCTATTTACCTTTGATTTCAAAGTGTTATCTTGTAACTTTCAACCTTTTATACCTCTAGCCCCACAGGTGGTGCTGTAGTAAAAAATGTTTTGGGGTTGTGTGTCTTGCTAATCATGTTGAATAATTGAATGTCCAGGTCATATTAGAAATACAGTCGCATCATGTATATTATTTATTTATATATTTTTCTTTTTTAAATTTCATAATTGACATTTTAATATCTTTGTATAATTATTCCTTGATACTTTCAGGAGTATTGCTGCTCTATCCCTGATTGCCTTGTCCACCATGCTGAGTTTTCCCAATCCATTGAATGCCATGCAGATTCTATGGATCAACATCATCATGGATGGACCCCCGGCACAAAGGTAACAAAACAAACCTGATTTCGCTCCTTGATGCAAGAGGCTTCATTTATGTTGAGCAGAGATTTTTCTTTTTAATTCATCTTGATGATTGGATATACAAAATACATGTATAATGTAAAAATCTATTGAAGAGAATGTTTGTTTGTCAATCAACCTCTGACTTTTGCTTGTGAATAACCGTTTGATTGGTTGCCTCCACTAGTTTGGAAAAGGCCAAGAATTCAGCTTTCTGATGACCATGCAGGAGAGTCTTTCCACATTTCTGTGCCTTTGATAGTAAATTAAAGTTTGACTTTAGTGAGGTCCTCTTCGATTCCCATTTTTGTGCCTTTCACTTCGCAACTTTTTTAGAGAAGACTATTCGCTGCATCCGATGAGACACAAATTTAACAATGACATCAGATTTTGGTTCGTCATCTTGTATGGGAGCATTTTGTTTGTTGCTTCTCATTGAGGGGCTGGGCAGCTTTATCATGAAATGTGTTTTCTTTGTGGGCAGTCGATGGGAACGTTCAATGTCCTCCTTCTTCAAGTTCACTTTAAAGATAAAGTTGAGTTCTGGTCATGCAATTGCATTGTGAAAGAAACGGTATGGAATCGATCAGAAAAGGTTGATCATCTAGCATATAAGTATTGGTGTGAACTGCAAGGTTCTGGAATCAAAATGATGAGAAATTTGGCCTAGTCTTGGTAAAGTTACAAGCACTGTACACAGAAAGATGTATATGGGACTACACAAACATGTGGCATAAAAATCTGTCCCGATTGTTATGTTGTTACATGCCATATTTAGAATATGAAAGCTTTTGAAGAGCCATGCTTTTCAGAAAACATTTTTTATCTGATGTTCTTCCACACTAGCATAATAACAATGATAACGCTCACAAATTATTTTTCACTTCTTCCCAGAACTCAACCTTCTCTTTAAGTTTTTCTTTAGCAAGATCACAGGTGAGGTCGTTAGTGTCCTTTGCCTCTTTCTCTACGATCCATAGAAACGCAATTGTCTGTGCATTATTATGGTAGCGGATGTTTCCTGTATTAAGCCTATGATAATCAGAGAATTTAGTTGTAAACTGGTCAAGTAACCATTTAGCTTACATTAGTGGTCAGAATATTTTGCTAGAGTTATTTTATGTATTTCCTAGCTGTTAGGCCTTGGCATTAGTATTCTGTCATCCCTTCCAGGTCACTCTGCCAGGTGTCTACCAAAGGTTGACTGTATGTTTGAATATCTTATGAAATTGTAAACATTAAAAATTCATGTCTATTATTTTGTTTCCTTTTTCAGTCTTGGAGTAGAACCTGTAGACAAGGACATTATCCGTAAACCACCTCGCCAGGTGCGGGACCCCATGATCACCCGGTCACTGCTTATCAATGTCATCATGTCTGCGACTATCATTGTAACTGGTACTCTATGGGTGTTCTGGAGAGAGGTAAGTTTTTCCATCTGATTAATATATAGATAGATAGCTCACTTATCAATAGGGACTTTTAGATTAAGTGGACGAGAACGGCATGAACGTCCACTGATCATGTGTCTCAACGTAGTCAACTGCCCCTGTTGACTACAGTTAGAAATCTTTTAGATTTCACTCGACGATATACGTCGACAGGAAGTAAGCGTGATGAAGTCACGAATGGCGCGCGTCTTATTTTTTCGTACTACAGCGAGCCCAGATTGAGCTCGCGAAGGAAACCTGCGCATGCACACTGCCACTACCACTAGCTATAAAAGTATAAACCTTTCTACAGATGCTATAACATACCGATCAAACTTTCACAATTCAAGACAAAAGAGTTTTAATAAGAATAGAGAGAAGGGCAGTGGGGGATCCAGGATTTTCCTATAGGAGGGGGCCCTGAAAATCGCGCAGATCGCTATTTCAACTCAAAATACGGCGCTAGTTCAGAATCATATCCAGACTTCGACCCGTAACTCCGGCGTGGAGATTTTTTTTTCACGTACCGACGGTGGGTCGCGTGCGCATCCCATCGTCGGTACGATATGCAATTGTATTGTGCAGCAGTTTGCCGTGAATCCCGTGAGAAAGTGTATATTATAAGTCTTCATTTTTAGGAAAAATACTCCCCAAAAGATAAGAAAATTGACGTGATCCAGGTAAGAAACATTTATAACCACTTTTAAATCATGGCCATTATTTGAAGAAAAGATGAATATTTACTTGATTTTTAGGTCTGTTTTAGTAGGGTATCTCCACGCCTGAGTTACGGGTCGAGGTCTGGATATGATTCTGAACTAGCGCCCAAAATACCAATACAGGGCTGTCTACTTTGGGGGACTGCTTCGAGGGAGTGCGTATGCAATTTTTTTTTACTTAACGGCGGGGGTTAGTGAGCACTAAAAATAAAATCTTTTTTTTTTTTGCTCAACAGGGGAGAGACACTTTAATATCTTTTAAATGTTATTCCCTAACGCTCTCGCGGTTCTCTCACGGTTTCTTATGATGATTTTCACGAAATGGATGTTTTTCCAAAATGATTTTAGTATATAACTAAATATAACTATAACTAAAAAGGTAGAAAAATGCTGGTATACCACAATGTCTTGAGTTATACAGTAGTTTTGAGTTAATACATGATTGGTCCTTTTTTTCCCTACCACTAGATGCAAGACAATATCATCACACCTCGAGACACCACCATGACTTTCACCTGCTTTGTGTTCTTTGACATGTTTAACGCCCTCAGCAGTCGATCGCAGGTCAGTCATAAATCTTCAGGGTTGTACACTTCAAAATTAATGCCAGGAATGGGCAAATTAACCCCTTCTATTCCAAGGGCTACATTTGCTGGAACTGAAAACAAGTGTGTATCAAATGTAATGAAGGAGGATGTTGGAGGCTTAATCTGGCAATTAAAAGTTAAATTAAACTCAAATTTCAGCTCTTGAAAAGTCATTTTTTATGTATTTTGATATATTTTTTGTGTCTTGTACAATTAAACCTGCCTTTAATTGCAACTACCTGGATAGAAAGACCATATTTTTTGTTTCCCTTGAACAGTGTTTTTTAT
Organism: Mesocentrotus franciscanus; assembly: GCA_037976565.1. Classification (NCBI taxonomy): domain Eukaryota; kingdom Metazoa; phylum Echinodermata; class Echinoidea; order Camarodonta; family Strongylocentrotidae; genus Mesocentrotus; species Mesocentrotus franciscanus. Next base: position 24,161,192 of record CP137676.1, read on the forward strand.
TGAAAATTTTCCTAAAGTAACCTTTACATAAAGACCTCATTTTAATCTCCCTTAAAGGTACTATGGTATGTCCCATTTGCAGGTCAAAAAAATGAAAAAAGTTAAATTCCAACGGCATTTGAAAGACAATACTTATTTAGAACTTCCTTCAAAACGAAAGGGCTTGAAAATGTCTTTTCAGTAGTGGGAAAATAATGACCATTAGTTGTCGAATCGACATAAGTGATTGCAATCACCTAAGTAATAGTCTGATTTTCAGACCATTGTACCAAATGGTCGTACGTTTTGTGCTGCAAAAAGATTCAATCAGTTTAATTTTGGCCATTACAACTAGTGGGTTATTGATGTAGACAAATGCTCATGTACCTGTTACAGCTCATTGTATGTATATTATTACCAAAGAAAAAAACATGTCAGTCAGTCACTCAATAGTGTCTGATAGGGAAGTCTAGAAAGTAAACGGGTTTCCTTGCATAATTTAAATACTGCTAACGTTTAAATTTCACAGATAGGACATACATGACATATTCATAATTCCTGCAAAGTTCTACAGAATTTGATGTTGGCTGCAAAAGGGACATAGTATCTTTAAGTGGTCTTTACATAAGCAGGTTTTATTGAATTAAATTCAGTTTTATAAACATGTCATTGTCAGAGATTTAATATTGATGTCATTGTTTTTTAATCAAATTTCTGTATAAGAATCATAGTGAATTTTTTTTTGTAATTGAATTGAATTAAATTTTCAACAAGTACTGTATTAAAATGCAGTTGTCCTCTTTAACGGTTCTTTCTCTATCTTGCATAGACCAAGAGCATATTCAGCGTTGGTTTCTTCACCAACCGGATGTTTCTCTACGCAGTCGGAGGGTCTATCATGGGTCAGTTGCTCGTCATCTATTTCCCTCCACTACAAAGGATATTCCAAACAGAGGCATTGACGTTACACGGTGAGTCAGATTCTCGGATAATATGCCACCCCCGGAGACCTACCCCCTAGGATAACCGCTCTCTGGGAGAGTGTCCTCTCGTATAAGTGCCCTTTAGACAATTATCCCCTAGACTACATTATTTTGTATCTGCCAGACAACCCCCACCTAATTTAACATTCCCTTATAAAGAGTGTTATTAAATTAGATGGGGAATTCCCGTTGGTAGTTTTCTGAGAGTGATAAGAGTAATATTTTTTTATAAATATTTAAGGGGGTAGTTTTCTGGGAGGTAACTGGACTAGACAGTAGTTTTTGTGTGAAGAGTGAATGCCTTGGAGGTAATTACCTTATGGGGATAATCATCCTACTACAGGTTAGTCTTTATATACTTTGAAACACAGACCTGTGTACCAGGGTTATGGTATGCATAGGGCTTCAGGAAATGACAATAGATGTGACTGCTCAAGGTCTTAAAATGACTGTCAATGAGGTCGATTGTGATCAGTGACGTTGATCAACATTCCGGTGAACCTTTACATTGTAACACCTACAGTATATTGCGATTTTTAATTTTTTTTTTTAAAGAGTGCCATTTGTAGATAATTTTATTAGAGTAATTCTTTGCCCACAAGTATGTGTACAAAACACATTCGGAAAACAATGAATTTCAACAAGTTCTACAGACATTTGATTAATTGATTGATTGATTGATATTCATTTAATTTCCATATACATCATCACATATATATAAAATTTGTCAACATTTTGAGTCATATAAAATCATACATTGTATATACACAGAAAAAAGATGTTATCATAAGCACAGTCATTAATAAAATATTCATACAATAAATATACATATGTAAACAATGCATAGTGGAAAGCAAAAGGAAAAAATGAAATGAAATATACATTTTAAAATGAAATATTTGCCCTTTTTTCTCCCTCGCAGATATTGGCCTGTTGGTGATGCTGACGTCATCGGTGTTTATTGTTTCCGAGATCAAGAAATGGTTTCAACGGAGACTAGAGAAAAAGCGAACTCTCCCCGAGCCTTGCGACTTTGAATATGTCTGACCGTAATCTGTCCATGGGTGTGCTAATATGTTTGTGCGTGCGTGTGTGTTTTGGTTTAGTCCAAACTCTTACATTGATTTAAAACCAATTCTGTCCATGACTGTTTATCTGCTGCAATTCTACGTATTAAATATACATGACTTTGAAATGGCTTTCATAGGTTGTACCTGTAAGGGACATGTATAGAATTTTCAAATCAAAAGCATTTCACTTAGAAAAGTATTATTGAAATGCAATTTTTTATATAGAGTGTTATCAAAGCAATGGCATATAGTATTTCAATCACCAATATGAGAATAAAGATGTATTAAAACGTATGTTTAAAGCACTTTGAGTCTTGTGTTCATGTTTAGAAGAAAAGTATTCGGTGTTTCATTTTTGTTGTTGTTGTGTCTTTTTCTATGGACCGTTTTGAAGAAAAATGCAATACAATGCATGCATGAGCATGATTTGTGACACATCATTTCACAATTTAGATATACTTTCATGAAAAATCACCTGATTATTTATTTTACCTGACTGCTAAGAAAGCAAATAATATGCTTTAATTTTAGCAACTAGTGGACATAAGATCATGCCTTTTAAAACTTTTTAAAACATTCAAATTGGTTGAAGTAGATTAAGAGAAAGAATGATTTAATATTTAAAGGCCCACCGAGAATTTAAATTGGCATTAACTCTTAAGTCTTAATTATTATGCAATTTGGTATAATTCTCACAACATCTAATATATGAATCTCTTATTTTGAAGAAAGGATATTTGAATGGAAAACCACCTATAATTAAAGAGAAGGTTGAGTTCTGGGAAGAGGTGACAAATAATTTGTGAGCGTTATCATTTTTATTATGCAAGTGTGGAAGAACATCAGATAAAACAAGGTTCCCTGAAAAGCATGGCTCTTCAAATGCCTTAATATTCTAAATATGGCATGTAACAGCATAAAAATCGGGACGGATTTTTATGCCACATGTTCGTGTAGTCCCATATACATCTTTCTGTGTACAGTGCTTGTAACTTTACCAAGACTGGGCCAAATTTCGTATCATTTTGATGATTCCAGAACCTTGCAGTAAACACCAATACTTGTATGCTAGATGATCAACCTTTTCTGATCGATTCCACACCGTTTCTTTCACAATGCAATCGCATGTCCAGAACTCAACTTTATCTTTAAAATTGCCCTTTATGAGACATTTCCATTTTGGTGCATTACGTCAGTTTGATTGTAAACACACTGTGATTAATTCCTGTTCATATAATCACATGAAATTATCACACTCGTCTTAGGGACATCTAAATATATGTATTGTCAAAAGTGGTAAAAACTGGAGATGATTGGTTGGTTCAGCAGATTTTTGTATTTGTCACCAAATGCTTATTACTTCCGCAGTACGTTTCCTTTTGCACAATTTGTTATCTTTCAAGCTTTGTATTTATTTTTATGTAAATTTACAAGTTTTTTTAATGTGTGATATTTCTGCCAATATATATATTTTTTATAGAGAGTTGTTTTCTAGATGAGGAATGAACGTGATAGTGCTAATAATAATATATGGATTGGTATCTAAATATTTTGTTCCAACCCTAAATTTAGAGCAAATTTAGAGCAAATTTAGAGAAGGTGTTACAATTTCCAATGTCCATAGAGACATAATATCTCAGTGAAATAATGCAGTTTTTAAAGTTTGAGATTATTATTATTATTTTTTTTTTGGGGGGGGGGAAACATTGTGTTTTAATTTTATTAAGTCCCACCCTTAAAGATAAGCTTGAGTTTGGTAATGATAGAAAATAAACTATTTTGGTAGAAAATGTATAGGGGCTGAGTAATGAGCATGGAAAGATGAGGAAATCAAGGTAAGTAGGCCCGACACTATGTACTTAACACAGGTCACTATGTGCAAATGAGAGTTTTGGTTTTTATTGAAGATGATTTCCAGCAAGTTTTTGTGACGTTGTTTTTATTTTACTGGTTCAAACAATCGATCTACTGCAGGATAAACAATACAGAATGAAATTATAGCCATGTTCTCTCGACATACAATGCCCATACCAGAGCTCAAGATTAGCTTTAACCTTATAATGCAGCCTTTTGCATTTTAAATTATCAAAATAATTTTTAATGAAAAAACAAAAAAAGGTACTGGTACAGTGTAAAAACTTTTTGGTCACCTATACATGTACTAATAGCATAATGTTTTTATTTTTGAATGAAAAACAAAAGTGCCTATTTGTGAGTTTCTACAGGAGTATGTTTTTGTAAACTCGTTTTTTTAAAACAAGAATGCATACCCTATAGTATTGACTTTATACTAGCAGCCAAGGGTTGGTAGCCATTCTTATGTTAGCTCTTTTGTTTGGTTTTAATACTTTGAATACGTAGATGGAAAATGAAAAATAAATTGCATTATGTCATGTTTTGTACCATTTGCATGCCTACTGCACAAATATATTATAGTCAACTTTATCTCAGCAATTTGTAAACAATGACATTTGTGGTATTTACTTGTAATATGTTTCACTTTTTTGTAATTAGAAAGGAAAGTAATATTTGTATAATTTTGCAGAGAATGTTTATTTGATGGTTTTACATGTACATGTAGGAAATTTTCATTGAATATGTCTTATCTACTGATGAACAAAAAAGATATATGATTCTGGCTACCTTGGGTATTTTGTAGTCACATTGCTATAAAAAGATGCTTTGGATTATTCTTTCTTCATCATGAATTGTCAATTATGACTGAAATCAAAGAAATAGATCAGTTATGATAAAAGTAAGAATGGACTTCTTCACTAACAATCATCTCCCAGATATATTCTTGCCAAATAAATGTTTAGCTGTGGCATGTTTGATCAAGAATTTGAGTATTCAGGGTCACTAATCTTTCCCAGTAGCCTTTTCTAATAACCCTCAACTAGATTAACAAGCTTCGTGAATATTCAACATTTATAACAATTACAGAAAATTATAGAGCATGCTGCTATAAAATCAATAATGTACTTACAATACTTCATTTATGCATCCTTAAAATTCATTGTAACTTTTGGTGTTTTTGTAAGTTTCTTTCATTTATACATCATTCAATGTGTAACTTGTAAAGTCAAAGCTGAAGGTTACAAATATGAGTGTGTAAGTTTACTTCAAAAAAACATTTGAAACTGGAATAGCATACTATTCACAGTCCAAACAGCTCACAGCTACATGTAATTATATTTTTAAACTCACCATTAGCAAACAAACAGGTTAAAGTTATATAGAGTCAGGAGTATACTTTCACCCAGACCTGGTTTAATTTCATTGTATAAAAGAACAAAGTGTATAATTTACATCTCGTCGTTATTGAAAATGAAATGCTTTGTGATTTGGAACATGACATTCTGTAAGCAATGTATGGATTTCATGTCCCTGTTGTATGATGTAAATCACAACCAATCCCCATGACTTTGAGAGTTAGAATTCAATTAATAATATCTTGTGGTTGCCAAATCTGGTATTCCTCATGAAAGTGTAAGAGTCTTAAATGGCTCGTGTGTGAAGTCCCATAAAATTCTAGTTCCTTTCACATGTACGCCAAAAAGTGAGGTTTGGACCATGGTTCAATCTTTGCAAATAACCATGTTCTTTAATACATGAGGTTTGAACATCAATGTCTTACATCCCATCATGCATTACCACATTTGGGCAGTCAGCGATCTCGCACATGAGAGTAAAAGAGTAAAAGTCAGGTTTTGGGGCTTGTTTGAATGCACAAGTTCAAACTGGTTCAAACGCTGCTTTTAGCGAGATTTTCACCAATCGATGTTTGGACCACGGCCCAAACCTCACTTTTTATTTATGTGTGAACACACCTAATATTTGAACAATGTTCAGAATGACAAGTACATGTTCATGTTAAGTCTCAGTCCCACCATAGCGATCATTTGTTTTTTTATTATTATGATGATCTGGTACATCACTTTGTCACATCCCATTCTGTCCTTGTGAACAAAAAATGAACTTAAAAAATATCCCAATCTGCAATTTTGGGGGAGGAAAAAGAAATTGAATGTTCACAAATGTTTCGATTAATTTTTAAACAAGTTTTTTGGGTCGTGATTAACTTTCCTTGCCAATTTTGCACATTTTCTTCATATTCATTTGAGAATGCCCTACAACAAAATTTTAGAATGTGTTTTTTGATCCTCAAAAAATTGTGACCCGTATTTGTTATGTTCAATTTTTGCACTAAGGGACAGAAATGTCACAAAGTAATGTACAAAATCATTGTGGTTTGCCTTAAAAAACAAAGATTGTTGTATTGGCGTGAGCATGTCACCTTTTCCATATGCAATAGATCTATATCCATGTGATGTAATTAAGAATGAGATTTATATTATGTTACTTTTGTCAGTTGAACCCCTTTAATGCAAGCTGATCTTGTCTATTGTCGACTGCTATTCAAGATAGTACATGTAATATTGATTTTTTTTAATTTGAAATATTGCATCTTGTATGAATATTAAATAAGAATATAGATATTTCTTTGAATGCGAGTTATTTATTATTCTGTTATTAAATAAATTCCCCAAAGTTCACTTATGCTTACAATGTACAACAGAAGACAAAAATCCAGAGGGTAAAGATATCAACTGCTACCATTTAATAATAAATTTAAAAGTACCTTTTATATTTAATCATTACAGACATATTTCATCACACATGAATATCACACATTTTCAAAAGTTAAAAAAAAAAAATTGGCCATATGACAATACAGCAGACCTAGGTTTGCTACCTTCATAATGTACCAAACTTATTATCCTAAAGTGCTCAATTACAAGTGAAAGCCATCTGAATATGAAGGACTTACATGCAAAGTAATTGATTTTATATGATGATCAATGAAAGTTTAAAGTAGAATGAACTGTTTCAAAAATAAACAAAAACAAAAACCTACAACACACAAGATATACTCAATTAACTCAAACCTTTCAGATACTGAACTGTATTGCTAGTAATGTTCATTGAAATAAGTATTTTATCTTATCGGTATACATGTATCAATACTAGACCTCTCTTTTACTATTGAGCTTCAAGACAATTCTATACCATTTAGCAACAAGTACTGGATTTGATATTCATGGATATGAAATCAATCATTCTAACAATTTATTTACCAAGACTCATTTCTGAATGAAAATAATCAAAACCCTTTTATATTTTTACATTGTGAGCCATTCCACATCAAACTATATGAAAGGTCAAATAAAGAATCACACACTGCTAGAATTAGCTTTAATTTTAAGTATATTTATGTAGTTGCTTGAAGCAAAAGCATTTAGTTTCACATATACCTATACATATGCTTCTTTACAAGTAGACCAATGATTTGTGCAGTCTTGTGATGAATATACATTTTGTGCAATAAATGGCATACCCAATACACAGTGGCCTTATCAATCATAGTGTATTTCTAAATATTTACATACATGTACTACCAAAGTCAGATTTGTGCTTTACAGTTGCATCTGTATAGTTGCAAATCACCTAAAACCCAAACTAGAGCATCCTACTGCCCCCCCCCCAAACCATTCAAATGATATCAATATCAATATTAGTAGTGACCTTCTTAGTGCTATCCTTTTCAGCCATCTTGGTATACGGTGCGTCGGGAGGTGAACAAAACAAGTCGTCTTTTTTCTTTATTCTTTTATTCTTTTTGTTGTTGGTGTTCATACCTTGTTCGTTTTCTTTTATTACATTTTTCTTGATTAATATTAATTAGACACAATTACCCCTGGGAACCAAATATTTTTACAAGCATTGCTTCTTTTTGGTTCCCCCATATATCACGTTATGTTAATTACAAACAAATTGTTGATTATGTAATATTTTATTGTACTTTAGTCTTCAATTTATTCATTTAATTGTATTTCGTTTTTGAATGTATTGTTTGTTTGTATAATTACTTGTTCAAATTTATTTGTGAAATATGGAAATAAATTCAAATCAAAAAATCAAATTCAAATATACATTAAACCTAAGGTATATATATATATATATATATATAAATATATATATATACATACATATATATATATATATATATATATATATATATATAAAAGTGCGAGAATTCTCAACTCTGACATGACAACGGGTGTTCCAGAATATGTAGACGTGAAGAAAAAATGGTCTAGGAACGTGAGACGTAGCTGTACTTTCTAAGTTTATTCAGTATTTCTCGTACTAATTTTTGCTATGTTCATGATGCTTGACTATATGATTGAGTGATATTAAGTTTTTATGCCATGTATATCTATCTGTTCATACAATGTATTTGTTTCTGTATGTGTTTGCACTTCAGAACCTGAAGAAGGCCTCACAAGCCGAAAGCTCGTAATAAAATTGTAAAGTACAGCTACGTCTCACGTTCCTAGACCATTTTTTCTTCACGTCTATATATATATATATATATATATGTACTACAAAAATCTTACTTTAACATGGACTTTAATACAAAGAAATGCATGAAAGAACAATGATATTAGCTGCACTAGGCAAAGATGACTTAAAAGTAACTGACATTGCCCCCAACTGGCCATTAATTAGCAACTTTCAGAATAAACTCTAGCAATTTAATTGGAGTATCCTGGTTTGACTGAAAAGACTATGGTTATGATATATTTGTGCATCAAATGTCACTTGCAGATGGTACTCTTTATATTAGTTCAATATACACATGTATGGAAACCATCAAAAGATGGGAAAATAGTATGAATTCCTATCAAGGGTTATCAAAATAATCAAAACAAGGTGTAATCAAAACAAAAAGTTAACGTGTTTTGCTGCATATGACAATATAAATAATTGAAGTCCTGGACTACAAGATACATGTACATGTAACTTCATTTGCATATTTCTAAACATAAGCTCCAGAATGCAATTTCATTGAAAAGTACTTTGGAGTATAAACACATCTACACAGTGTATTGCTATTTAAATATTCTATATAAACTTACATGTATATTTCAAGCTTAATATGTGTCAAAATGTGAAAAGTACTTTGGAGTATAAACACATGTACACAGTTTATTGCTATTTACATATTCTACATAAACTTACATGTATATTTCAAGTTTAATATGTGTCAAAATATCAGCTTGTTTTTACATATAACACAAATATGTTTTGGTCTTTGGGGGACTGTATAAAGGTTAGTGTGTTTTGCATAGCGTGAGGAGATAGATAAAAATTATAAAAGAAAAGAAGGGGCACTGGTGCTTATATGATTTGGTAATATCCCTACTTGTGTACCCTTAATACTTAATACACTCAACCCAGGTGAATTAAATGGGTACCTGACAGGAATTAATTCCTTGAAATGCTAGAGCGCCGTAATGGCAGCACAGCTAAAGCCGGGTAATAATTTCCAAATTTGTTAAGGTGCCTTGAGCATCCCTTGGGGTGGATATGTGCGCATTATAAATGTTGATTATTATTATTATTTAATTTTGTCTACAATGTTTAGCAATCTCTCTAATTTATACGTATTTCGAAAATGCCCTGTAGATATTCCATAATTTACAGATATACCGGTAAGGAGGAATATTATGATTGTGCACTGTACAGTGTGAATTAATATCATCCACTTTTTCTTTCATATAATAATAATAATCTTTTGATTATCAAAATGTGCTGATTGCGTTTTTTTCATATGCTCTCCAGCACTTAATCTTGTGTCATGATCCATTTAGCTGCAATAAAGAAAGGGAGGAAAGAAATGATAAAATAAAGATAATTTATTAATTGATGAGGATACCAGAAGGGTAGCATGACATCTTTGCACCATTGTATTAAAAAACGAGGCCCTCATGATGTAATTGTTAACACTTCACCTGCCTCATCGACATATCAAATATATAAATAATTCAAGCATATCTGATATTGTTAAAGGGTAGAAAGAAGCACACACACACACACACACACATATAATAATAAATAACAAAGAAGTAAAAGAAGGCTGTTACCAATGTAGTTCTATTATCATTCATGTTTATGCTATTCTAAAATTTTATATGGAATTGCATGTTTTTATTATACTACATGGTTGTTTTTTTAAAAAGATAGAATCTAATTGAAGAAGTCAACGCAAAGCGTAGCATCCCCTTGCAGGGTACAAATGGCCTACATGTATATACGTCAGAACAAGTTACCTCCATTAGACTACATGTATACTATTATATTACTAGGCAAGGAAGTTAACCACATTTTCACATACATGTATATAAATTGGTGTGTTTTTGCATATTTAATGAGCTATGACCTTTCACCTTTGACCTACATACTCGGAAATCGAACTTAGGCTGTATTTTGATACCATGTTGTACCTTCACATTAAATTTCATTAAAATCCGTCAAACATTACTAAAGTTATCGATCGGAAATCAGATTCGCATATTTAATGAGCTATGACCTTTGACCTACATACTCGGAAATTGAACTTACGCTGTGTTTTGACACCATGTACCTTCATATCAAATTTGATTAAAATCCGTCAAACATTACTAAAGTTATCGAACAGAAACCAGATTCGCATATTTATTGAGCTATTACCTTTGACCTACATACTACGAAATCGAACTTAGCCTGTATTTTGATTCCATGTACCTTCATTATCAAATTTCATTAAAATCCGACAAACATTACTGAAGTTATCAATCGGAAACCAAATTTGTTACGAACGGAAGAACGGAAGCATGCGGAAGCACGGAAGGAAGGACGGACGAGGCGAGGGGATAATAAAGTGAAGTAAACTAAACTAAGCAGGGAGGATTGGAGAACTGGTTAGGGAATGGAAATATAGGGAAGGAAAGATGGAGGAGGGCGGGAGGGGAGGGGGGTCAAACTGTCAAAGAGAAAAGGTATGGAGAGAAATAAGAAGAAGATTTATATACACGCTGTATATTGTAGAAACAAAGAGAAATACAGTAGTAGCAAACAATGGTTGGTAGGATAGAGATCTAGATAGAGAAAACTTGAAACAATTTGAATTTTAAATTTTAATAGAGCTGTACAAATAACAAGAGAATATAAATTGTGTCCATAATCATCTCATTTTCTCTCATATCAACTCACCTGGTATGGCCATGGATGAAAGCTGCTCCGGTCGATCCAATAGATCCACATTTTCACGACGGAATATCTTAGAAGCATTACTTGCAAAATGGCTGCCAATGTAATAATGTAAAATTGAAAAGAAATCATGCATAATCTTTGGGAGGATATTACTGCCTTTTTTAATCATTCAATTCGTTTACTCTTCAACTGTACTAAAATGTTCATCATTTTGAAATGTTAGATCCGGCATGGTTACCTAAACAAAAAAATTAGAACAATACAAAATACATGTAAGTCAACATCTGTTTGTCAGACTCTACTTGTAGGAAGAGATACATGTATGTACATCTCTTACTTGAATGCAAATATCCATTGGTTCTGTTATTGTATATTCAAGCACAAGCTCTTTACCCGTTTATATGCATGGAGGAGAAATGGATTCAGACAAATACCCCTTATTACCTACCACCACAGCAATTACATCTTGGAGCAAATAACCCTTTGTTGATACATGTATTACCCTATTAGGGGTACTGGTAGTTGTTTGAAAGTAATTTTCATGGGGAATAGATGTCCAAAGGGTTATAATCTAGGTTTAATCTACTTTAAATTACTCACGTTTTCCAGTCTTCCTCTGTCTCCCAGATCTCATAGACGACATAATGTGAGGTTCCAGCGTAGGCCCTTACACTGACACTGTCATGCAAACAGAGAACAACAATGAGAGAACCACAAAGATCCTCCTAATGCAACTAAAAGCTCACTTTCTCTCCATTAAAACATCCTGCTTAAAAATTCATTTGCATATTCACATCTATTTCTAAAGCTAGCTACAGAGGTTATTTGTAAATTACATGTATTACCGATAATCCCATATAAATCTCATCAAAATAATGTAATCATGTATTAATGACCGACGAGTACAATATCAAACCATTCGTAAACATCCAGTTGTTGCATGTGTAATGTGACCATAAAAACATAGCCAAGTAATGTATCAATTTCACCATCATATTTCCTGACAATACTACAATGAAAGAGTGAAACTTGCCCACTTGAAAACAAAACTTTTGAGTAACTTTTTGAATTCTTACGTTGTACATCCGTCAACCCTTCCTGCTGCATCTACATAAGTCCTAAGGTTGCCACAAAACTCCTTGTCCTTTTCATCAAAGGCTGTAAACTTCCTACTCACCAAGAAAGCCTGTTTAAATAAAGAGAACAAGGATATAAGCATTTACAGATACTCTTTATATCAAAATCATGATTGAGAAAAAAATCAATCCTAAGAGAAGTAAATGTAGCACAAGATATATTATGATATTTTTCAGAAGTGTATACCCAGACATTGTGCGTCCAGACAGGTTGTGTATCCGGACAGTTGATTTAGAACAGTATATGTTTCGTTAAATTTGAAGGCAAACAGAAGGCTGTAAGCGTTCAGACACCCAACCCTCCATCATACATATGTATTCACCAATGCATTACACATGTAGCTATTGTGACTACTTCTATTTGAATGAATATTAGCACTGTTTAATTTGCAGGGTTGAATCCATAGACTTAATTAACATACATGTACAAAGGTAGGTGGAAGACTTCTGTCAGTATACTGTACTGGATTTGGGAAATCAATTCAAATTAAGAAGTTTTACTAGCCAGATGATTCACATGACAAACTTTTAAAACGGCAGCCCGGCATTCCTATTAACACAGTAGTTACAATATGGAATCTTACTATAATATAGCAAATATGTCTCACATAGGTACTTAGGCATCATCCAAACTGTGATCCTATCTATGTCTTTATTGATTAAAATCAATACTTTGACATTAATAAAGAAGCTTTTATTTCATATTTCCCTTACCAAGTTGGCCTTGCTTTCATCAGATACAATTTCCTCATCGACAGGATTGATCTTGACCTTCTGCTCTAGGCGGGTCACAAGGTTAGCCAGTCGATTGACCTCCGAGGTCAGAGAGCTAATACCTGAAATGAAGGACATAATATATTTATAAACAAGAATGTTTAAAGCATATATTGATTATCATTTGTTGTGTCAAAAGAGGTGTTTTTGTTTGTCTTTTTTCTTTGTTTCCTATGTCAATTTGAAAAAACTAGGGTTGACAAAATTTTCTCAACTACATTTTTAAAATTGTGTTCTCAACTAAAATCTAGTGATCATGAAATCTATAGAAGGATCTCTATTGGTCAGAGTAGACAATGGGTAGAGCACCTTAGATAAATAATTTGCACAAAGTCCATGGGATCACTCAAAACAGTCATTTAAAATAAGAAGACTGTAAAAGCAATTAATAAAATAAGAGAAGGCAGAACTGTACAATATAATCAAACTTATAATTTGATAATTTGCTAGAGAAACTTATTCTTTGTACTAGTTTGTCACTTTACACTCAATGAAGTCAATGAAGAAACATCTATAAGTAAACATATATCTGTTAACAATGGCACAGCCATATAAGTTATATCAATTTCGGTCCTATTATTGCCAAGGGTGTCAACAGCTTCTAATAAGTGGTGACACTTTGCCAGTGGAGCGACTGAGTATGAGAGGGAGTGGGAGGGGGCGTAGGAGGGGGGCTATTACATACCATCAGCTGGTACACTGGTCTGAGTGGACAGTTGACGTCTGGCCCTCCTGGCCACCCATCCTGCTGAGGAACTGACCACTGGCTCAATGATGGCTACTTGAGATATCGGTGCCCTGCAAAGAATATAGAAATCACAGAATATATGTCTCTTAATTTGACCTAAAGCACAAACAAATCAAGAAGATACATGTAGAGTCAAGCTTGCCATAGAGGCTACTTCTGTAGAAAAGGCCATTTATCAAATGCAGCCATTTGTGTCTTTTTCTTTTTTACACTGTATATTGTGAATTGCGAACAATAGGCATCACCAAACATCTACTAAAAGCTGGTCATGCCAGAGCCCCTAAATGTGAATTCATTGGTTAGAGGACAGTTTAAATTTTACTTGCCATATATTTGGTTATACACGTACTATCCAATGCTTATTTCCCAGATTTGTACTTTTTTTCCTAGAATTACGACTGCACGCACCAGAGACTGGTTCTAGATATGAAAATCATTTTGTCTAACCTGTCTGTCATTGCTTCTCTCTCCATGTGATCGGAGGCAGCATCAATGTTCCTCATCAATGAAGACAGCTGCCCTGAGACTTCCTTCAACAATACACGCACAGTGAACTGATCGTGAAAAGACTTGTCAGGATATACCTTCATAATAGTCGAGATAAAGATGAGAAAAAGAAATTCCTATCAACAAATCCTTCATTGTTTTTGTTCAATTTTACCATTATGATGAACTGATCATTAAGTACTTCATACAACTTCAAACAAGGTTGGTAAAATGAATAAATACTGATAAAAATCACTGATTTTAAGCATGACTTCTTTCTTTCTATCAGTATTCTTTAAAGAAATGTTCGTAACAGTATAAATCACCAACCTTACCATGAACAGGCAATAAAGAAAAGACGGGGGGGGGGGTAATAAAGGGAGGTAAAAAAAACCCATAGGTATGGACAACAATGTCCCTTATGAATCCCTGATATATAAGCAAGTAAAGCAACATAATGCATCCGCATTTACCAGGCCAATAAATCCCATTGTATTTTTATTTTGCCTATTTCTTTGTGTGGTTCCTTAATTGCCACATGGCTGACTAAATCTTCAAGACCCACCTGTGATGTTTGCTGTAGTGCTGAGGAAATAAATACTGACATGTCCTCCACTCCCCCAAAGATCTCTTTGAATGGTCCAAGGTGGGCTGAGAAATATTCTAAAGATGGAAATAATTGGCAAACATGAAGAAAACTAGATGGGTCTTCGACTGCGAAAATCATGCCTCCGCCATAGAGCGATTTTATAAACCAAAACAGAAGCAATTTTTTTAATTCAAGTTCAATTGTAATCCGTTAACAGGTTCTCAGAATACCGTGATTACAAGCTATTTTTCATATACATGTATATTTGACCTTAGACCTCATGACCCCCAAATCTGATCAGTTCATTGGTTCTGCGAGATACATACATGTCTCAAGTTTGATAGTAATCTGTCCATCGGTTCTAATGTTGACCTTTGACTTTTGACCTCATGATCGACTTCTAAAATCTAATCAGTTCATTGGCTCAGCAAGATACATAGATGTCTTGAGTTTGATCGGTTCTTGAGATTACAGGATCACAAGAACGGGACGGATGGACAACCCGAAAACATAATGCCTACGCGGTTGCGGAGCCATAAAAATATAGAAACAAGAGGATCACAGGGGTCCAATAATCTGAAAAAATATTATATGAATCTGACTGAATCAACAAATTTTGTAATAGTTTACTCCTACTTTGTTTTATCATTTGCTCTTTTTATGCAATGTTCATAAACTGTCCCTAAACATAGAGATATTTTGAAGACTAAATAACAACATAATGGGCTGTTGATTTTCAGTAAAAAGTACCATCATTGACTACTTGTTGTTATTGGCATACATTGAACCCTTTAAATTACTGGACTTTAATAGCCAGAATGTTCATTAAAACATTAATTGCATTATTTCTCAGACAGGTACATATTTCTTCAATAAATGTTACTGCAGCCAAGGTAATGTATAATTCCTAAGATGCAATCACAATTTGCTTTGATGGCAATGAATAGATATTTCTATAACTTTGATTCATCACAACTAATAACTACAAGTACACGCAACATCATTCTTATTATCTATAAATCCAGCTATCATCGTTCTTATTTTCTGTTGTCACAAGGTCAATCCTAGATTATATAATAAAATCTTCTTCACAATACATTAAGGCAGCAACAGTATTAAAACAAAACAAATACTTAAATACCTGTGACATTGACATAAAGGTTGTGGGTTTTTAATAAATCTCCTAATCACCCAAGTGTATTATGCTCATGTGCATAATCAACATACAAGGTTCGTAACACTGTTCCTTACCACAGAGCTCCCCTACATCAATGTTGTTGGTGTTGTGTGTGTCTATCTTATTGAATAACTCCTCTAGCTCCTCTGCAGTCAGTATACCATCCCCGAAGTAAGATTTAAATTCCTCCAGCGAGAGGCAATTATCATCTATACAATTGCAAAAGAGAACAGAGAATTATTGTAGAAGAGAAGTAATAATGATAATAGTAATAATAATGATGATGATGATGATGATGGTGGTGGTGATGATCATGACAATGATGATGATGGTGATGATGATGATGATGATGATAATAATAATGATAATAATAATAATAATAATAGTAACAATAATAATAATAATAATAATGATAATAATAACAATAATAAAAAATATTTATACAATAAACATATACATATTGCATAATAGACATTTAGAAGTTTCTCCATGCACTACACAAGCAAAATGTAAAAAATGACAACAACGAATAAACTTGACAAACTTGACAAACTTAGAGTGCACACACCAGTCCAAGATCATTGTCATTTAAGAATTGTCATATGGCTACCGGTATATGTTTGCAACAGGAGCTAGAGCTTATCCCTTTTTAAGGAGACAAATGCTGATATGCACAGGATGGACATTAACAATTGGACTGTTTTAGCTTTAAAATTTTAAATATTGTACAATGCACTTATAAGTAGTGTTCATGGATCACAATTGCTTCTAAATATGTAATAATAATAACAACAATATTGGAAGCGCAACATATCCATCTCTAAGAGATGCTCAAGGCGGATACAAATAATTTAAATTTATATCAGGAAATCAACATATTTAAGATTAAAGAAATATTAAATGTTAACTTACATGTAAGTTCATCATGGCATCTTAATAGATTTTTTTTATAGATCACAACTTCATGGTACATACAATGTGGCACAGGGTGATTATTTGTTTGGCATGCATTGTATAAAGAAAACGTTGAAATTTAACAATATTGATGCATTAAAGGTATAGACCAGTTTTGGAAACGCCCCCCTCTCAAAAAAATGAAATGGAAGCTCTTATTACCAATCATGTGAAAGAATATGTTTTGACTAATACGTGATGATACAAATTTTGCTGGGAAACCGCCTACTAATTGATATATTTGGTAAATTATTATATCTATCCGAACCGGATAGATATCGCGCACGTGTCGCGTAGTCCCATATACATCTTTCTGTGTACAGTGCTTGTAACTTTACCAAGACTGGGCCAAATTTCTTATCATTTTGATGATTCCAGAACCTTGCAGTACACACCAATACTTATATATGCTAGATGATCAACCTTTTCTGATCGATTCCACAACGTTTCTTTCACAATGCAATCGCATGACCAGAACTGGTCTTTACCTTTAAGCATCAGGTGAGTTTTAAGCACAATTTTTAAAGTAGAAAGAGTGTTGGCCATCTGAATAGAGAAAAGTAACTTATTCCACAAAGAAGGAGCTGCTGATACAAATGCTCTATCCCCCAATTTCTTTTGGTACGTATTTCTTTAAAAATAAAGACCAGTTCTGGTCATACCGGTATTAAGAATTCTTACCATTTTTATCAGCCCTTCTGAACACCTGCAAAAAAGAAGAGAAATGTGAATTGTGATTAAAACATTGGTAGCTTCTTCGCCTTCAATATCATCAATAGCATACATTTTAAAGGGACTTGGTAACATTGTTCAGATGAGAGAAAATGGTGCTAAGGTAGTGACTTCAATGATAGATGTACAAGAAAAGATAATCTGAAAGTTTGAGTGAAAACAGACCATTATTAACGATAAAAATTGGGAAAAACTGATCTGATCGATTCCTTAATTCTCCCAACTATATTATTACAATTAAATTACATTTTAGTTGAATGTTAATCGTAACAAAGCTATGAATTGGCTCTATATATCATTCCTGACATTTAATTGTTGAAAGATTTTTAAAATCCTGTCTTATGTCTTATTTTCATGAAAAAATGGTTGGGAAAATTCAAAAATGGTTGGGAGAATTTACTGTTAGAAGGTGTTGACCAGTGACGCCTTCAAAGAAAACCATAAATATCTTTGTGATTTGAGAATTTTTTCAGGATTTTTTGCATGCTAGAGGGTTAGTACAGTAGAAGGAATATAATAAGTAACATTACATACAAAAATTACCCATATTTTTCATCATACAACAATGTTACAGAGTCACTTTAAAGTCAATATCAATATACATTCAATATTTTATAAACCTTATAAGAAGGTAATACCAATCCACTCAATGCAGCTCAATAAGTCTACATGCAAACTTCAAATTTGTATTTTGCGATAGCGAAAATTGTCTGATACAAGTGATAGCAATATAATATTATTAATTTATTATTAATAGGATAGAGATCGATACTGGATTTTAAAATCTCTGTATATGCTTTTGTTTTTTAATACCGACAGTCACCATCATGTACTTAAAGTCTTGACAAAAGCAACTATGAAAAGTAGAACAGACGACAAGGACAACAGTAAACTAGATCGAAAGGGGAGGCGAGTTGGCTCAGTTGGTAAAGCATCTGCCTATCGAACCAAATATCTCGGGTTCGAATCCCACCAAGGCGGATAACTGAAGCCTGCGTTGTGTGTTAACGTGCCCCTCCCATTGTTTCATAGACGCAGGCTATGTTAAGTGGAAAACACTCTGTCCCTTGGATAGGACGTTAAATGGAGGCCCCGTGTACAGGAGAGTCACCACCCTTGCACGTTGCACCTTGCACCCTAACCCTAACCATAATGGCATAAACCTGCAAAAACTGACCGTTTTTACAGCGAAGCCGAGTTCGCCCGAAGGCTGAATTAGCCACTCCAGCAAAGCATAGAGAGTCAATACTGCGTATGGACCTCTAGCGCTGTACCATGTGCTAATGGGCAGCAATTTCACACGTGAATAGTCAATAGACTTACAACACACAAATGCACACAATCATGCCGATAAAACTGTAAAGTGTAAGCAAGTTTGACAGTGGACTTACGATTTTAATTTTTAAATTATTCTTTCTGACATCGGTGATTTGAAAAAATTGTATTTTAGTGATTTTACTGCTATTTAGGTGTCATCAATTGTCACTAAAGTACTAATTTTGAGTGAAATCAGTTTAATTTTGTACAGTGGTGTTTGAAATGTTGAGATCAATAAAACGGGTTTTAATACACAGCCAGGATAGCGATGCATCTATGTTGTATGTATGTGTGGAATTAGCCCGATCCGACTCCATCACATTCTACCCAAACAAACACAAAAGAATGCATGTAGGACTGAAGCATCATGATCATCATAAGGTAATATATTTCATGCCATTTTACAGTTTTGATGGAAAAGCTCAAATTAAAGAATTTCTCAATATCAGCTAGACTTTTATACTTACATCTTGGAAAACAGTCATCCCTTTCTCCATGATGACAATGAAATGAAATACGAAAGATTAGCAGCACGAACATAAATTAAAGTATGGTCTATGGAAAAATAAAAATTGAGTGACACAATGAACAAAAAGGGGCGTGGTCCGGTCGGTCCCTTGATCAGATATCGAGATGCACCTGCCAAGCATGATTTCCATTCCCTGTTGACTAGACCGTTGATCCCCTCCCCTTGGCAGCGGTACGCCGTGGATCCAGGATTTTCCAAGATGGAGGGGTGGGGGCAAAGCGTAAGCGCGAGCCTTTGGCGCGAGCCTTTCTTGGTGGGGTCGAGGGGGTCCTTGCGGTACAGCTATAACTATAGCGCCGAATGTTTACACATTGTACCAACTTAATGATAATAATATAACAATAATAATAGTAATAAGAAGATATAGTAATAATAATAACAATAGTATAACAACAATAATAATAATAATAATAATAATAATCAGGCGCGGATCCAGGATTTCTTAGGGGGGCCAAATATGTAATTATGCGAGCCAAACTTGGTAGGCCTACGTAATGGTGACCAGCAGTGGCGTAATGAGCGAAAACGTTTTTTTTTTTTGGGGGCAGAAAAAATCCGCATCTCCCCACTCTTACATGCAGGCCCGCTGAACGTTTTTCAAAGTGGGTAGGGGAGGCTAAAGTGTATATGATCAGGTATAGAGCGTAGCGTTAATTGGCGTGGGGTCTTGCTAGGGGTGAATTAAGCCCCTATATAGACGGAGCAAGGGGCAGAGCCCCTTGAAGCTCAGGGGGTATGGGAATTTAATTACGGTCAGATGAGCATATTTTGATACCTTATTCGTGACACTGGCAGGTCACTAATTGGCGTGGGGTCCAGGACTCCAGGTCCATGGGTGTCGATCACGGGGGATGGGGATATATCCCCCAATATTTTAGGTGGGGGGATGGCCTGTACAATCACCCCCTCACCAATAATTCACCATAAAAAAATCTCATTTTCATTATACATACATATATAAATGTAAAACGAAGTAAATGAAACAACCGTATATGAGACAAGAATAAATTGAATTCTCGCTCATACGGCTTCATCAGGAATTGATGAATTTATTCATTTATTCAATCAACAGCATCATAGAAATGCAGTGCGCCAAATGCAAAGCCGCCGCGTTAAAAAGCAACGAGCTAAATGTTAAGCGCGAAGCGCAAAAGTGCAAAAAGAAGTAGAGAGTGGGAGAGAGAGATAATGAGAGACAGAGATGATAATAACCCAGGTAGCATGTGGGACCCACATGGGTCCCATATTCTCTGAAACATGGGCCCCATATGGAAAACCATCTGGGGCCCTAAGGCATCTGCACCCAAGAAGCATATGGGACCCATATAAGACAGATGGGACCCAGATGGGACCCATACCAAACTGGGCCCAAATGGGTATGCCCAGCTTAATCCCATCTGGTACCCATATTGGTTAACCCAGATATATCCCATGTGGGTTAACCCAGATTTTCCCCATGTGTTACCCATATGGGCATATTCATATTCTACCCATATGTGTACGCCCAGCTCATTCCCATCTGGAACCCATAAGGGCTGGCCCAGATAGATCCCATATGGGTTACTAAATATTGGCCCCATATGGGATACATATATGGGTTCCATTTAATAGCCCAGATGGCACAAGTGACCCAGATCATCCCCATATGGGCCCCATATGGGCTTGCTACCTGGGAAAAAGGGAAAAGGGAAGAAACGGGCAGAAGAAAAAGGAAGGGGAAGAGAAAAGGAAGAAAGACAAGAGAAAGAGGGACATATATATTCCAGCATTTCCTTCAGGGAACTGATGTGAATGGGCGATGAAAAAGAGGTTGACTTTAAAGTAACCTACAATGAAATATTGCTCATGTTTATTTCTTACAATGTCAAAATTACTTTACGGGATCCCCTCCCTAAAAAGCTTAGGCATGGGTGATGGTAGGTATGAGGTTAATGCATGATCAGGAATTAGTTGAGTGGATGGAAAAGAAGTGAGAAATAAGCTGAAAGAAACATGGAAAATTGCCATGGAATGATGGAAGGCAATGTGAGACAGGCCCAACATGTTCTAAAACAAGTAATAATATTCAAGAATAGTTATGATTTCTTTCACCTAGGAGTTCTTCAAAAACTAATTAAAAACGAGTAAATAATCAATGCCACATTATTGACAGGGCTTAAAAGGAAAGTGAAAAGAAAAACAAGAAACAAAAAGATTGAATGAAATTTGGGACTTTTGTTTATAACACCCTTCCAATAATAATGCACCTTCTAAGACTGGTTATAGTTTTTGAAGAAAAAATAGTGCTCTGGTCAGGGCCTTAGGGGAATATTATGCTTATATTTTAGAGCGTATCTGGTATGATAAGTATATCTGGGTGAAGAAGGAGATAATGGAAGTTTGTTGTTTGGTAGTTGGAACGTAAGTTTTATATTATGTTTTTAAGAAACAGACAGTTTGTATGAGATCAGGAGTGGAAATTTTCTGTCATTTTGAGAACCAAATTTTGCATCAGTGATATTCTGTTTCATTGAATTGAGTTTCCCGCAGAGAGGATTCAGTTGGTTTAATTAAAGAAGGAAGAGAGTCAAATGAAGAACCAAAAGCAATATGTTTTTCATTTACTAATGAGAACTATGTTTTTTTTAGATCTCCTTACACAGAATATTGGAATGGGTTTTTCACGATGAATGTTGTTTGGAGACATCAATATTCATAAAATGTATGTTTCTATCACCAGGAAATAAAGAATTTTCTGTCTACATGAACCTTTCCTGGTTGCTTATTAATGCATTTGCCCACTGGTAACATAATACTTTCACAAGTTGATATCCCTCACCATTTGATTTTTGTATGGTAATGTCTAAATTTCGTTTAAAAATAGATGATATCAGTCTGGTAGGCCTACACTGCAGGCAAGAGTCAGGACTAACATTTAGCATGTTATTAATTTTATTACCACTCTTATATTCTCTGAAATGTTATCTTTATTGAGGGTGACTTGAAAAAGTTAATAACTTGGAAGGGAGGGGGTGCAACCTGCCACACGCTTCTACCTCTTGGTTGCTTTGATCCATTGCCGAAAATATTTTGGCACCTATCATCCCCCCCAACCACGGATACAAATCGACACCCCTGTCCAGGTCGCTGATCCCCTGAAACTCAGGGATATAAGGCATTTTATATAACGGTCAGATAAGCATTCAGGGGCCCGCCTAATATAGGCCCCCTGGTGGGGTCAAGGGGGCGATGCCCCCGGAAGCTCAGGGGTTTTAGGCATTTAATTACGGTCTGATTAGCATATTTTGATACCTTATTTGTGACACTGGCACGACAGTGACGACACTAATTGGCGTGGGGTCCAGGGGGCCGAGCCCCCAGAAGCTCAGGGGCTTTAGGCATTAAATTACCGTCAGATGAGCATCTAGGGGCCCGCTTAGGGCCCTAGGTGGGGTTCAGGGAGCAGAGCCCCCGGTAGCTCAGGGGTTTTAGGCATTTAATCACGGTCAGATATTAAGCATATTTTGATACCTCATTATTTTGTGACACTGGCAGGTCACTATTCTTCTTTTTTTCTTTCTCTCTTTCTTTCTAATTCTCTTTGATATATATTTCTAAAAAAGTTTGGGGGAGCTCGAGGCCTCCGAACCCCTCCGTTCCGCGGGCCCTGGCATGTAGGCCTCTAAATAAGCATATTTCTTGCCTGACTGTAAATTTAGGAATTTGTCATTTCAAACAAACGCATACAAAAGTATAATTTACTAAAAAGTGAGGAAAAAACTCGAAAAATCATGTAATTTCAGCAAAATTTGTAAATCACCGGTATCGAATTAGAAATAAACGACGTTTGAATGTTATTCAAGCTGCCCCCCCCCCCTAGATCTATACCTTGTTGGCGGGGAAAATCGCAACTGATCTCCCCTATACCTTTCTTTTTTTTTCTTTCCCTTTCTCTCCTCTTTCCCTTTCCCTTCTCTCTCCTTTAGGTTTGCTGGGGGAGGCAAGGGCCTTTCGGCCCCGATCGACACGTTGTTAGCGGGATTAATCGCAACTGATCTCCCCTTCTTTTCACCCTTTTCTTTTCTTCTTCCTCCTTTTTGTTCCCTTTTAGCTCTCCTCTATCCCTTTCCCTTCCTTCTCTCTTTTGGGGCGGGGGAGCAAGGGTCTTTTGCCCTCCCCCCTCCCGATCCACAACTTGTTGGCGGGAAAATTGCAACTGATATCCCCATTCTTTTCTTTTCCTTGTTCTTCCTCTTTTTTTCCTTCCCTTTATCTCGTCTTTTCCTTTTTTCTTTCCCTCTCCTTCTTTCTCTCTAATTTGTTTTGATGGGGGGGGGGGGCAACATCCTGGGAGGCAAGCCCCCCGCCCAGATCTCCTTCTTTTCCCCCTTTTCTTTATTTCTTCCTCTTCTTTCTTTCCCTGTCTCTTCTCTATCCCTTTCCCTTCTTTTGCTTCTCTCTCTCTCTCTCTCTCTCTCTCTCTTTTTTTAATCTTAGCGGGGGGGGGGCAAGGCCCGCTTGGCCTCCCCCTGGATTCGCGCCTGTTAATAATAATAATAATAATAATAATAATAATAATAATAATAATAATAATAATAATAATAATAATAATAATAATAATAATAATAATAATAATAATAATAATAATAATAATAATAATAATAATAATAATAATAATAATAATAATAAAAATAATAATAACAATAATAATAAGAGTACATAACACAGTCATGGGCACAATTGCAAGTTTCTATGCGCTTTACAGAACAAAACACAGGAATAGAAATGATCCACTGGTCGGTTCATATTTGTGCGATTTTACAAAGTGCTGAATAAATATGTTTTCAAATTACTTCTGAACTTTTCATATGTTAATTTCTAGATTTCTAAGTTATTCCGGCAAGTTATTCCATAAAAACATGTAGGGCCTCGTGGCTGCATATGGAAATCAACTTACCACGTAAGATTTTGTAATATATAGTTTGTGGGACACAAAATAAAGACTTTTACTGGAAAGCAGAGATTTTTTCTGGTTTATACTGTATTAACAATTAAATGAGATATATTGGAGCAAAACTGGTGGAAATATTGATAAGTTTTGAAAAGTACTTTATACTGGATATACAGGACTGAAAAGGTAGCCAATGTAAATTTCTTAAGACTGGGGATATTTATCTTTGGTCGTACTTTTTCGTACAACCCAAATTTTGCTGAGTGACATTTTTGTGAAACGACATTTTCAAACGTGAACTTATCATCAAAAGTGACCCCCTAGGCTAGATAACTACATGTTTCGGGTGCATGGACAAGAGTGCAATCTAAATTCAGTGTCAATATTGGGTTACATAATCTGTAGCACGAAAAAAACATGGAGAAATGGCACGCAATATTCAAGGGAACATACTTCGACTAAACGGGGAAGATCCAACTTCGCATTTCATCATCGACGCAACTATATCATGATGAAATGTTATTATGA
Organism: Mesocentrotus franciscanus; assembly: GCA_037976565.1. NCBI lineage: Eukaryota > Metazoa > Echinodermata > Echinoidea > Camarodonta > Strongylocentrotidae > Mesocentrotus > Mesocentrotus franciscanus. The sequence continues at coordinate 24,186,223 of CP137676.1, forward strand.
AATATTAAAATTATATATGCGGTCTATATCATCCTGCAGCCAAATGATCGTATGCACAAAATGGGGTATGAAAAAAGAGGGGGGATGCAATTCATATGACTAAAAATAGACCAAATATCTTGGGGGGCCGGGGGAGCGGAGAAGACAAATCTATACCTTGATAAAAAAAAAATTCTGCTCATTCAAATGAGAGCAGTGAGAATTATTTCGGCAGCTGATAGGCGCGCTTACACTGACAAGCTATTTTACAAAAATAAAATGCTGAAGGTAAAAGATATATACTTTCTATATCTGGGATATCTCGTGTATCGATCAGTTGGAGAAGGGTGAAGTTCCCATGGCAATAGCATCTATTTTTGTAAAGAATAACCAAATACACAAATACTCTACGAGACAGGCTGCCTTATATCACGTGCCATCAGTTAGAACTCAGCTTAGGATTAATTAATACACTTGTACATACTGGATCAGAGTATTGGAACTTTTTAGACCGTAGTCTATTAGGCAGTCTGTAAGCTCTTCTGTCTTCAAACGTAAGCTGAAATTTCATCTACTGTACACCTACAGTGAATAGATCTGATATTTATTTACATTCAATATAGGTAACTGGATTATCATTGTTTGCCCCCCACTTGTATTGTACAATTATCCACCTTCCCCTATTCTTTACTATACTATTATTATTATACTGTTTCTTTTTCTAATCTACCATATATTCTATAAAACAGATCTGATATTTATTTATATTCAGTATACTTACTAGATTAGTATTGTTAGTGCCCCCCCCTGTATTGTTCATTTATTCACCTTCCCTATTTCCATTTCCATTTCCATTTCTATTTCTATTTCTATAACTATTTCTACTCTATTCTATTTTGTAACTTATCTACTTCTTTTTAAATCTTTTATTGTGTTGTTGTTCATGTAAAGGTGAGCTGTGTTTTTTACAGACCACCTCGATCTCAATTGTTCGATCATGAATTTATTCTTGTTGACGATGAACTTGTTTGTTACTGTTCATGAATGTATTATTTTCATGTCAGTGGAAAGAAATAAATCAATCTTGAATCTTGAATCTTGAATTTCAATTTTGAAGAAAAAAAGAAGACCACCTCGATCTCAATTGTTCGATCATGAATTTATTCTTGTTGACGATGAACTTGTTTGTTACTGTTCATGAATGTATTATTTTCATGTCAGTGGAAAGAAATAAATCAATCTTGAATCTTGAATCTTGAATTTCAATTTTGAAGAAAAAAAGAAGAAAAAACTCTCCTCGATGAGGCTCAAACCAAACTCGCTGTCTCATTTCGGCCGGCCGTAGAGGGCTTAGCTTAGGCCGCCCGAAAAAATTCGCGTATTTTGATTGGCTGTTGCGTTTTGCCAAAGTAATTTGGAGAACTATTTCGAAATTACGGCGCGACGTGAAAAAGCTCAAAGAATCACAAAACTACATCTGGACTCTGGAGGAAACTACTTGTGATATTAATTAGTAAGTTAGTAATTATTAATACTTGATGTGTTTATGGTGTCTGTTTGAATGGTACAAAATTTTTACAAATGATATGGAGTTAGAAATGTAAGGTCTAATATGATTGTCAAATCCAGTCAGTGGAGTCCCACACATTAATTGTTGTGTACTGACACTACTGAGTAACTTCACTGCACCGTATAACGCGGCCCGGTATGTTCTTGGTTGGTTGGTCCTCCAAAATACTCGTCTGAGTTTTAACTGGAGGTGCGGGTAGGGAGTATTAATTTGTAGATGGGGGGACGTCAGGGCAATTTTGAATTTGACGGGGTCAGTGTGGGCGATAGTCTCCGGTTTAACTTTAAGGAATTAAGCTGGTTCCAATCACGCACTGTTCTCATGAAGAAAGAGTTCGCGAATGTGTCCGTTCTTGAGTGGGTCTGTTGGAATTGCCTGTATTTACTATTGTGCAGCGCGCGGTTTGCAGTGAAACCTGTCAGAAAGTGTATATTAGATCTATATAATATATTGTCTTCGTTTTTAGTTAAAAAATAGGGCGCTAGTTCAGAATCGTATCCAGACTTAGACCCGTAACTCCGGCGTGGAGAGGAGTCGGGCTAACTCGGCTTCGCTGTAAAAACGGTCATTTTTGTCTCGCCTGCGTAGCAAAAAGCGAGACATAGGCGCCGCTTTTCCGGTGGCGGCGGCGTCAACATCAAAACTTAACCTAAGGTTAAGTTTTTGAATTGTTAATATAATTTTGAAAGTATAAGGTCCTATTAGGCCGATGAAAGTTGATCTCATGGTTCTCGTCAGCGCCCGCATCAAATTTTGCTCGCGCACCAAAAAAGTTCAACACTCATCGCTGACGAAATTCCCGCGTCAAAAAGTCCAGATATGAAATTGCCGCCTCAAAAATCAACAATATTTTCGATTGGCTGCGCGGGCCCATGTGACACGCGTCGATGGCGATGTCTGCCAAGTCGATCGCTGATTGGTCTAAAGTAGCGGGGGGCATAATATGCCCCCCGCTACTTTAGCTGCCTATCGCGTAGGCCAGGAATAGTCTGCGGCTAGACACGGGGCGAATGTTTTGCCTCACGCCGTACTCCGGCTTCCCGCTACCGTACCGGGTGGGAGCTAACGCGTATTAAACTGTTCAGTGCATTGTGTACGTTGCCCAATATACTAGCTCAGGACATTTTAAAGGTACTGGGTAAGAGTGTAGGAGAGTACAATACAAAAGTGCTAAGTTTAATGAGGTGAAATGGTAAAAGAATTGTCAGATAATAATTAGAAGAAAGTTAAGATACCTACAGTACTTACAATAAAAGAATATGAAGGAAAGTACTTGTGAGAAGATAGAAGAAGAAGAACAAGAAGAAGAACAAGCAAGAAGAAAGAGCAGAAGAACAAATAACAAGAAGCAGACTGAAGACGAACAAAGAAAGATGTATATCGCTATATCATCAAGTTCATAATTTAATACCAGTATAATAAAACAGGGCCTTAAGTTTAAGTCAGAAACGAGACAGTATAAATGAAAATGAAAATGAAATGAAATAAAGATGGTGTCACAGAAACCCAAATATCACAGAAAATTTGGAAGAAATAGTCATTGGAGTATGATATTGGTGTAAGAGCATTACATGTATAATGTACAAGACTCGATACCCTCGACAAGTTCTATTGGTTTGTATATGAAAGATGAATTTGGATCAAAATCCTCATTCAAATTCCAAATATGCCCGCGAGAACATGAAATCAAAGTCAGATGAAAGATGAAAGTTGATCTAAATCCCTCATCAAAATCTCAACAATGCCTGACGAGAACCATGAGATCAACTTTCATCGGCCTTAAATGAAACTTGGACTAAAGGGTTATCAAGTATCCCCAATCATGTGAGGAAAATTTCAGGTCACAAAGTCAAGGTCAAAGGTCATTTCAGGTCAACAAACTTAGACTATGTTGTGGCATCATCATCAAAAACTTAACCTGAGGTTAAGTTTTTGAATTTGTAATATAATTTTGAAAGTATAAGTTCTTATTCAATGAAACTTAGACTAAAGGGTTATCAAGTATCCCCAATCATGTGAGTAGAATTTCAGCCCACTAGGTCAAGGTCAAAGGTCATTTCAGGTCAACAAACTTAACTATGTTGTGGCATCAGGCTAAGATTTTTTAATTGTTATCATAATTTTGAAAGTATACATTCCTATTCCATGAAACTTGAACATAAGGGTTATCAAGTATCACCAATCATGTTATTAGTCTTTTAGGTGACAAAGTAAAGGTCAAATGTCATTTCAGGTCTGGAAACTTAGACTTTGTTGTGGCATCAACATCAAGATTTTGAAATTTTAGCATAATTTCAAAAGTGTTTGTTCAAATTCCATGAAACTTGTACCCAAGGGCTATCAAGTATCACAAATCATGTGACACAAATTCCAGGTCACAAAGTCAAGGTCAAAGGTCATTTTAGGTCAGTAGACTTGGATTATGTTCTCAAAATTTAATATGAGAATTAATAAATAAATTGTTGTTATTTGTTCATATTTCATGAAAGTAAATATTCGAATCATTCAAGTACTTTCCCATGAATATTCTAATAGTAATTTTAGTATTCGATCCCAGGCCTAGTATGTACATGATCAGTTACAGCTAGGTGACAATATTGATGTTTCGATATTATATATTTTATATATTGGAGTATATCTCATAATAATGTTCTCATTATGCTAATGAGACGTGATGTGATGTAGATGGGCTCTACCTTCCAATTGTTTTTACACAAAATGCTGAAAAATCCTCTTTTCTTAAAAAGTTTATTAGATAACTTTATTTGTAAATTACTGACAAGCATTGATACATTTACAGTCTTACCCATACACTAAATCTCTTATATTGTATTCTTATGATACAGTAAATAATTATTCTGCCACTTTCCTGAAGTGAGCCCCCGCCGCTTATGTAGGGCTAGACGTAAGGATAATATTCATGCGCTTATATTTTCACTAACCCCAAGGGATCACAAGCCATAACAGTTTGAAAATACCCTTCCCCCCATTTTTTGGATCAGCTAAATAGGGAGGCGTGAGCTCCGCTCAGCCCAAACCATGGTGACAAGGCGTAAAATCTGCACATGCATATGCATGCGGACTGCGTATGTGTATTAGGCGAACAGACCCGGAAGTGCATGGATGCACAGTGAAGACAATGGAGATAGAGCTTGCCGATCGCGGACAAGTTGCGCATGCTGCTAAGCAACACGTGTACGCTTGCATATTGCTTAATTTTGCAGCTGTTTAGCTATAATTAGCAAAACAAAATAACTCTGCGTGTACATCTTTTTCGTCGATTCTGACAAAAAGTGCATGAATATTACCGGGATTTTTTTTGGGGGCTGTAATGCTGTATCTTTTGATAGAAACATCGATGAGTCTTCAAATTCGAAATGTATTATTCTGAGTGAATTATTTTTTCAATTATCGTACCATAATGGTCAAAAACAAACCAAAAGGGAAAATTGAAAAATCGTTCAGACACCCTACTACAAACAGTGTGACTAGGAAATTAATTTTCAAAAGAATTCTGGCGATATTGAGATCTCTATTTCTATGTCGGATCGACGTGCACGCCAACAAAAGAAAAAGTCATGAAAAGAAAGAGTTCCTAATTCACCGCAAGAGTTTACAGTTCCAACTGCTTGTCATAATTTTGCCCATGGCTAAGACAAATGCATCAACATGAATGAAAGACAGTGCATTGTGTAGTTTGTTTTGATGGTTTATTTTGCTTGATCAACTAGCTTCCAAAACTTACTTTTAGTCCCAGTCTAGCTACCACTAGAACGTCAAATGACTTTTGTGTAAAAAACCAAATCATAGACAAACACTATAATTCTGAGTCAATTGAGCTATTCCTCTTCCATCCATTGAAATTTAATTTTGATAATCATGTGACTATTTGAATCATAGAGTATAGAGGTTGGAATGTTCATATCTAATGCAATTGCCATTTCTTCGGAATCAGATGGCAAGAAGATTATATAGTGCGCGATGGGCCTATAGGAACCTGACCTACGAAACTTCCTATTCATAGGATCACCATATTTTGTCTTTATAATTTATTTACAGATTTTAATTGAGTCTCAAGATGCCAAGGAGAAGGAAAACAAGGTTGGCTACTCGAGCCAAGCCAATGCTTCCTGATGATACTGATGAACTGGACATGGAGAAAGAGACAAGGGAGCAGAAACTAGAAGCATATCTCAAGGACTTTGATATTGAAGGTAAACGGGCATTGTTTATATTTTCAACATAATTTTCTTGTGATATTTGATATTTCGGCGCTAGTTCAGAATCATATCCAGACTTTGACCCGTAACTCCGGCGTGGAGATAGTAGGGTATCTCCACGCCGGAGTTACGGGTCAAAGTCTGGATATGAGTGTCTCCATGCCGGAGTTACGGGTCAAAGTCTGGATATGATTCTGAACTAGCGCCGATATTTCTTTAGTAATATTTGGCTTTATACTTGTACAGTGATTAATCACATAAAATTATAAAATGTGTAGAGCTAGAATGTATAAATTGAGAGTGTATTTGAAAGTGCAATATCTTTTTGTAGAAGTGTTGTGGTCTAGTGGATACGTCGTCGAACTGTGGACCATATGGTTCGGGGCTCAAGTCCCACTTCGGCACTAATGTCATTTGGCAAGATATTAATCTATATTTGCCACTCTCCACTCAGGTGTTCAATGGGTATCGGAAGGAAGGAATTCCTTGGATGCTGTGATAAACAAAATCAGTAGCTTGAGCCGGGGTAATATTTGAGCACATTGCGTGGTGGATATGTGCACTATAAGAATGACCAATAGTATTGTCATTATTCATTATTATTTGAAGCTCATATTTTGACATTTTACAACATAATAACCCCTTAACATACAGAACAAGATATATTTTGGTCACTTTGATGATTAGTTCAGTAAGTTCACTTTGGTTCACTTTAATTATCCAACATTTAAACTGGTTGTGATCAAAAAAAAAATCAGGTTTCTTCATTTTAGTTGTTCAGTGGACAAATAATAATAATATTGGATTCTTATATAGCGCACTTATCCACCTTGCAAGGTGCTCAAGGCGCCCCAACATTACCCGGCTGTGCTAGGCTGCCGATTTCGGCGCTCACAGCATTCGAGGAATTCCTTCTTACTGGTACCCATTTAACACCTGGGTGTAGAGTGGCAAGTGTAGATTAATGTCTAAAATAAAGTAATAGCAAGAAAACTTTGCTTAGCTGCTGAAGTTTTCTTTTTTTCTGTCTTAAGGTGTATTGAATAATAACTTTTGTTCACTCCTCAAGATCTAAATTACCTGTGGGCTGTGGCAGTCATGAGGCAGTCACTGCGTTTGTGCACGGAACTTTAAATTGATACCATGTACTTTAGGTTATAACATTATTGTCATTTTCTTATTTAGTTTTGATTGCTTTGTTATTTTAGTTGAGAAGCGGATAGGTGAAATGAATGCCTTGTGCAGCAGTCTCTGCCGAAGCATCAAGTCAAGTACCAATCTTTTCTTGATGAAAATGCCGAAGGAAACTAAAAACATGAAAGCAATGGATTATTTTGGTAAGCATCATTATGTACCTTATGTTTTATATCCTCCATGGATTTTGGAGATTTTGTTGTTTATCTCATTTTTCTTATCAAAACATAAACAAAGAGAGAATAAAAGACCATTATTTTGCAGCTTGTGTGTACATTTGTTTAATTTATTTTTTATTTGTTTACCTGTTGGATTTCTCAAGAACAATTTCTACTATTGAATGTATCATAAAGACCATACCAAACTATAATTTCCTCTATTTTTGAGAGAGCAAAAGAACGATTTCAGTCAGCCTTTGTTTCCCTTGATGCCTGATTACATTACTCTCCAAATATTTTTAACCCGTCTTTTGTCACAATTACTTTTCATAACATATACCATGACTAATATTTTTTCTTGTCATTAGAATTTCAAGCGTTGGCAGAGTCTGTAATTTATACATAAAATAGAGGACAAGTGTCAAGTAATAAGCGTCAAGAAATGTGAGGTCAAAAATGTTGAAAGTGCCTATTCTTTTTAATCATCAGCTCAAGACAGCACGACTCTATTCATTTTTTTAACCATGGAATTTTATTGTTGTTGTTACATTAAAAATTAATGCCACTTATGTGTTACTAACATGTATGCAGAACTTTTCATTTTTAAATCTTTGGCAAGTCTGTAAATTATACCCTGTATACACTATACAGGAAGTAGGAAGTACTATCAAGAAATGTGAAGTAACTAATGCAAGATATTTCCAAAATGTTTGAGTGCTTATTCTTTTGAATCATCAGCTCAAGACAGCGTAACTCCATCCATGAAGGTCATGCAGCAGATCTCTAAGACAGTAGATGAGATGATCAACCTACCCCAGACCGTAACTGATGCCATATCATCATCAGAATCTGAAGAAACTGCTGCCTCCTCCACTGCTGAATCAGATGCTGATAACAGCGAGATGGATGGAAAGCCGAAAAAGTCGACACGCTCAACAAGAAAAGTATATATAGAATTATAGATTTATACTTTAGTCATACTGCCAGACCAGCTCCTAACCGACTCCCAACCGACCCATTCTTGGCCACTGGAAGTAATGTCATTTTTGGGGTATTGAAAGGGCTGTGTTTTGATGAAGGTGTTCATTCAGTTGCGACATTCCAGTGTCTGTACACACCCTTGTGTCTGAGATAATCAAGATTGCTGTAATAAGCTCTTGTTTTGTTTGTTTGGCTGTTTTTTTTTCTAGTTTTTTTTCATCCTGGTTTCTTGTTCCTTTTTTTTAATTGTTTTTCTATTTTTTATTTTTATAATATTCATTGTAACAGGGAATGAAATTATGCACAGAAAAGTCATACTCATAAGAACAACCCCCATGAAATGATATTTTGTTACTTTTTCATTGGTAATTAGGTCTTTGATGGTTATGTAATGAAATAATATTTACCGTACATAATTTATTTACATATTCATTTGTTAATCAGGCTCCTGCAACACGAAAGAAGGCCACAGCAAGTACAGCGAAGAGGACCTCTGCAAGGTAGGGTGTTCATTTTTCTTTTGTATTAAGAACCTTTGGACTTGTGTTGTAGAAGACTTCATACTTGTACCTCTCATGTTAAAGTTGATGTCAGAGGCATTGTGCTTTTGAGTTATTGTGATATCTCAACAATCAATTTAGGTGTGCGCTGAAACTTGGTACTATTAGTATGATGATTAAGTTTTGAACTGATCAAATTTTCAGTCATTAGGTCAAAGGTCATACCAATTGACAGTCTTGTGAATTCGAAGAGGCTTTAAGGCTCTGTTTGAATAAAGTTTATGTTTCTTCATATATCTTTTAACATATACTGATTTTTATTACGTATTCAGATCTAAATAAAGAAATTAAATTAACTAAAGGGCACTAGCGCATAGATTTAGTTTCTTACCCAGGACCTACCAGTTAAAAGACCACTGCTCTTCCACCGATCCATTGTGTATCATTCTTGATGATGTGCAGATTACCTTTCCAGGTTGAGTAGTCGTTCATATTCATTTTCATCTCTTTCATATTTTTTATCTTAATTTTTCCATTGTTTTGATTCTTAATCTTTCATTACAGGAAAAGGACCAGGGCTGCCTTGCAGGAGACACCCGTTAATAGTAATAATACAGGGTAGGAATTCCAGCTCCTATCATCATCTAAATTACTTGTTACTATAGAATAAATATGTCAATGTAATACTCTTAGAATTTGTAATAACCATTTAAGTTTGTTTTTGTTTTTGTTTTTGTTTTGCCAATGCTTGCAAATTTAGAAAGTAAGAGGCTTTGATTTATAAGTACCCCCTATGTATCTTGGAAAATGAATAACTTTTGAAGCATAGTTATTATTTAAACATGCATGCTCTCCAATATAGGATGTGGTTTTTAAAGGGCAAGTCCACTCCAAAAATAACTTACTTTCAATAAAAGCAGAAAAATCAGACAAACCAATCAAAAAAAGTTTGAGCAAAATCGGATAACTAATAAGAAAGTTATGAATTTTTGAGAAGGTATGTAAAACTATGGAACAATGAGAATCACGACACAAATTGCCAAGATGGTTATCAGTTTGTGACGTCATGTCCTCACAACTTATCAATTGCTTTATATAGTTTAATCCCATTAATTTCCTTTTATCCCCAAAACTTGATTTCCCATGCCTTTGCCCAGGTTATATGATTTGTATCATATTGCGTGCATGACATTTCCCAAAAACTTTATGAATTTTGAAGAATTGATACTATTTTCTGAATATTGTATTTCATAATTATTGATTTTTATATAAATAGTTTATCAAAATTCAATTTTTGTCATGATTTAACTGAACAAAAATTACTCTTTATTTGTGCATCCACACAAAAACATATTACTAACAATCTAACTTGGATGCTGGTGTGAAGAAATAAGATTCTTAGGGTGAAAATAGGAAATTTATATTATCAATATAAAGAAAATAATTAGTGGATAGTGAGGACCATACGTCACAGACTCATGAGTGAGTTGCCAATTTGTGTAGTGATTTTCAAAGTTTTTCATGTCATTAAAAATTCATAACTTTCTTATTAGTTATTCGATTTTGCTCAAACTTTTTTTGATTGGTTTGTCTGATTTTTCTGGTTCTAATGAAAGTAAGTTATTTTTGGAGTGGACTTGGGCTTTAAGCAGTTGCCAGTAACTCGAACACTTGTTAATTGTAATTGATCTAGTTTTGGTTATCAATCACCCCTTAGCCTCTTGTCCTCAACAAATTATGTCATAATTTCTTATTTCTTCTTATTGTATTTGTAATCTTTAAATGGCTGTGCAACCTATTTCAATGTTCTATATGTAGATTACCGGAGTGTTTTCCCCTGAATCCGAGCCTGCATTGAGAACAGAGGAGAGGAGCGAGCTTACGTACATACAACACACAGACAATCACTTTTGTTCTTTTTTTGTATATATCTTTATCTGTAGATCTGTATTGCAGACCCCAGCCAATGCTATGTCTTTATCATCCATCAACACTCCTTTCATCACACCCAAATTTGACCCCAGGTGAGTGATCTGTAAGCCACACAAACACATAAGAGATCAAGCATCTCCTAGCTACAATGGTGGAAGCAAGAGGAATACATTTTAAAATGCTAACCCTCAATTTGTATATTATCAAAGTTTTGAGTTCACATCCTATTTGTCTCTTAGCCATATGGTCTAGTTATCAGATTGTACAATTTCTATTTTGTTTTTGTATAGTAATGAATTAAGCTAGCCACCACTGATCATTTGGTCAATTACCAATTTATCTTGTATTCTCTTTCATTCTTTCCATCCCTCTTTATCACACCCTGTCTCTGTCACTCTTTCTCTCTTTATACATATCTCTCCCTTTCTTTGTATCCTCCATTTCCATCTCTCTACCCCCCTCTCCCTCTCTGTCTCTATACTTCTCATCTGTCCATCTCCACATGCAAATCATTTGTTTTTCTCCCCCTCATTTCTCTTTCTTTGTATTTCTCTATTTGTTTTCTCTTCTCCTTCTCTCTCTCTCTCTCTCTCTCTCTCTCTCTCCATCTATATCTCTCTATCTCTCTTGTCTATTTTCTTTGCTTTGGTAGCTCCAAGATGACCCCTGCTACAGTCCGTCGAGCCAAGAAGGGAGAGCTATTAGTGTCCCTCTCTGGGAGCCCTGTTGAGGCCAGGAACTCTCCCAAGGATCCTACTCAATCAATGGAGAACATCAAGGAAAATATCGTAAGTACTTGATGCGGTATGGTCATGTGGAAAGGATCGAGAGATGAAAAAAAACCATTGGCTTCAGAAAGCAATGAATTTCCAGGTTGCCTGCTCAAAACCCTATGGCAGACCTTGCAAAACCTGGGAGGAGACACTGGAAGTAGATATGAAAGCATCTGGCCTCACTCGGGTTGATGCTGAAGAGAAGGGCCGTAAGGGAAATGAAATGTCCACCACCACAGCGTAAGAAAAGTGGATGCTAAACGATGATGAGGATGATGATGATGACGATGACTTTGAAATGTATTTACTTATTTGAAATATTTATTTAGTGATTTATGTATGTTTTTGTTCATATATTTATCTATTCATTTATTTCACAAATAAAAGACAGAGTAACACATTCAGGAAAATCTGGAGTTGTGTTCCCAAAAGTATGATAGAAAAACAATGTCATTACCATTGAAAATTTGGACAAGCGTTTGGTTAATGTCTTCATAACATGCACCAAGGCTAAGCGTTATTCCACACAATTTCAGTTTGTTAGGACATTTAAAGGGAAATCCTACCCTAACAGCAAACTACTCTAAAAGAAAGCAGAAAAATCAAAGAATCAGACTGGTGAAAGTTTAAACGAAATCGGATAAAAAATATGAAAGTTATGAATTTTGGAAAGTTGTAATCACTTAACGTATGGGCACTTCAAATTGGCTGAATTGGTACTGTCACTAGAACAATGTGCCCAACAACTTTCCCATTAGTTCCAATATACAAAATTACTAAAATGTCAATTTTTCAAAATCTATGACAAGGCTGAGGGAGTGTCTTTTCCTTTTAGAGAACTTTTAATAATATGCTATCAACAATATATTTTAGAAAAACAGAAATTTGTGGTAATTTTGTGCACAACAAACAGGAGAGTTATCCGTGACTACGTCACAATCCAGTAAACAAATTGCCAATTTGAGATTTGCATACCTTTAGTTATCTCATACTTCAAATACTCATAACTTTCGTATTATTGGTCTGATATATATCAAACTTTCAAATCTCAAACGCTATTCTGTTACTCTTATTTTTCTGCTTTCATACAAATGAAATAATTACAAAGGTTGGATTGCCTTTTAATATTGTTTTCCCAAACATTAGAGATAACATAGTTTTCAGAATATAGCCCTTGGTCTTGCTTGAATCCATGTTTATACACAAATACTTTTCTTTGTTTCTCCTATTCCTCATCTCCCCTTTAATATGTAGGAAACTCTGTTCACCCAGGAAGATGTTGACAGGAAAAACATCCTGATTCTTCAAGAAACTCTGAGCAAGCTCTTAAAGCAATCCTCGTGAAAAGATGAAGCGCCCTTCACATGATACGTGCCCCATGAAGGCAGTGTTACAGTTACAGTTATGTTCTGCTTAAAACCCCAGTCAGACCGACAAGACCGACTATACAGACCAGACAACAATTGACCCTACCGCAAATACGATGTTCAACAGTAGATGGAGACCTTCCTCCTGCACTGGCTGTGCAGATATGATACTGGGGAAGATGATAAGACAAGGTTTCCTCTGGCTTCCATAGAGAATGTACAGCAGTGTCAACTAATTTCTTATTTTACTATACTATTGTTCAGGTTTCATGAACTCCCGATGATTTGATGAGATCTATGTAGGCCCCATCATAATCTGTTACTTATAGTGTAATATAGTATAATTTCTATTGAACTTTCCAGTTCTTGACCAATTGTATGTGTATTGGAACCGGAAGTGCCTTCGCCAAATATACCCATGGCTGTTGCTGCCCTCTATGGCAAAATACTGTAGTAGCGAGAATTACACAATTACAGTACCTTGAATGGCCAAGAATCAGTTGGTTTGAAGTCCGTATGGACTATGGAGTTTGTTTGATGATGTGACTGGGTTATTAAATTAACAGTAGTTCTATGATCAGCAAAATAATTTCCAGACCACACAAATATATATTATAAATTGCTAAGTCCATTGTGTTATTTTATTAGACTAAAATAAGAATTAAATTACAGATATGGTTGTTCAAGGCAAATTACTGATTGGCAACTTTATATAATCACTTATAGAAACCATCATATATGAGCTAGCTATCACATATTGTGTGTTTTTGTCAACTGCCCATTGCAAGGAGACCTGGACCTTGTCTTATAAATAATTGGGATGGATTCAAATCATTGACAACTTTATATCAATCACAACTCTGTACTGCAGAGAGAGGATGGAGTTTGTAAATTTGCAGTCGATTTGAAGGACTTTCAATGCTTTATAAGATAGGGCCATTTTTGTTGTTTTCTTTTCAAACCTGATTATAATCATTTAATCATGAATTCAATTATAACATTGTTATTGATCACACACAAATTTGCATTTCATGTTGATTGATCTCTTTAGTACTACAATGTATTTGTAATATTTTGACTAAATTTGTTTACTTTTGTTGTTTACAATGCTTGTACATGTATATATTTTGTATAGTTATAGTTTAATGTCAAGCATGTCAGCTTGAAGTGTTCTTATAAGCTTCCGCACTGATGATGGTGCTGCAGGAATTTCATGTAGTATAAGAGATGAAAGCTTGTCACAATGGTACTAAAACTAAAAAAACAACATGTGTATCAAATAGCTCTATCCTCTTCCCCCATTTTTTCTTCCAATAAAATTAAATGGAATGATGAGATATGGAATCTTATTCATCAGCTATTTAAAAGTTGGACCATGTTTACGTAAGGTCTTGCACAGATTTAAGAATTTGCTTGGTTAGTTTTACAGTTATACAACTCCATTGCTTATTACATAGTTGTATACATGTATTTGCCCTTCTAGTTACACAGCTATCTACTTTTGTTCCCTTTTTTCTTCATTGTTTTGCTTTGTTAATCATATATTTATTTGCCCCTTTACAGATACTTTGTCCCTTTTGCAGCCAACATCAAATTATGTAGACTTTTGCAGGATTTATGAATATGTCATGTATGTCCTATCTGTGAAATTTAAACGTCAGCTGTGTCCTAGTATTCAAATTATGCAAGGAAACCCGTTTACTTTCTAGACTTCACTGTCAGACACTAATGAGTGACTGACTGACATCTTTTTTTTTCTTTGGTAATAACATACATAAAATGAGCTGTAACAGGTACATGAGCATTTGCCTACCGGTACATCAATAACCCACTTCTTGTAATGGCCAAAATTAAACTGATTGAATCTTTGTGCAGCACAAAACGTACGACCATTCGGTACAAGGGTCTGAAAATTAGACTATTACTTAAGTGATTGCAATCACTTATGTTGATTCGACAACTAATGGTCGTTATTTTCCCACAAAAAAAGCTATTTTCAAACCCTTTTGTTTTGAGGGAAGTTCTAAATAAGTATTGTCTTTCAAATGCCGTTGGAATTTAACCATTTCATTTTTTTAACCTGCAAATGGGACATAGTACCTTTAAAGGCTGGGTTATTTTGGCGCACTCTCAGCCAGAGGGTAGTGAAGCCATGGAGTGACTTAAAACTTTGAAATTCGGCACGTAAATATGGAATCTTCATATGAATAAGTCCATAAAGTGTCATTTCTGTATCTCAAAGGGTTTTAGAATGATTGCTAATTGATTATTTACATATATCAACATTTCTTCATTGTGTATGTATGGAAAAATATCGACTTTGGCCATGGGTAGCTCGATCTATGATTGTTGATGCTGCTTGATACCTGTAGGTTGAAACTGCATAAATTTGCTTTCTTAAAATGCTTTAGGTATCTATAGGCCATAAAACCATAACAGCTATGCAAAAAGAAAAATCATTCTCAAACATATTGCAGGGTACATTGGAAGGGGGGGGTAGGGGTATCATTAGATATTTAATTCAAAGAATTTTACCATCAATTAGTGAAATTTAAATCAAAAGTTGTTTGTGGATTGTGCCTAGCTTACAAATACCATTACTCTAGCCTTCAAGGACAATCCAACCCGTGTAATAAGATCATTTGTATGAAAGCAGAAAAATAAGATAAACAGAATGGCAAAAGTTTGAAATAAATCAGACCAATAATAAGAAAGATAAAAAGGTTTGAAATATGAGATCACTAAGTCTATACAAATCTCAAATTGGCAGTATGATAAGTGGTTTGTGACTCAGTCATAGATAACTCTTCAGTTTGGCACTTACAAAAATACATGTATCATTAATTTCTGTTTTTTCTGCCAAGTGCCTTCTGACTTGGGGCACTACTCAAAATATATTATGGATGTCATATTATTATAGGTCCTCCAAAGGGGAAAGACCCTCCTGAGTCATACATTTTTGACAAGTTGAAATTCTATTCATGTTGTCCACCACTACATCATTGAGACACCACTGATTCAGCCAATTTGAAAAGCTGATAGGCCTGCATGCCTAGTACCTATAGTGATTACAACTTTCAAAAATGCATCACTTTCTCATTATATGTCTGTTTTCTTTTAGTTTGCTATCAAGGTTGGATTTCCCTTTAAGTATAGGCTTATACATGCTGGGAAGGACTGTATGTACGTTACACATAATAATTTGCAAGAAACACATAACTAAAACTTTCTATTGGATTCTGTAGTCAATTTTGAAATGTATACTTGTGTGAAGACTTCACTTGAAATGACATGAATAATAGTCTTGTCCAATTTGTCAACAAAGGTGTGTAACTATACTATGTACATAATACATCAAAGTGATAAAAGTATGTTTTTCAGAAATACATATTCTGTATATATATAAAAACACGTAGATCTCTGAATGAGTCTAGGTATCTTGAGGAGAACATACAGAAAGAGTCATATCTGTGGTGTGAAACTGTTCGATAGAAAAGACACAAGTGAGCTCAAGGAAATGTTGGGTCTGGAAGAAACTGGTGGTATAGTGGTAAAGAGAAGTGGATTGAGATGGATAATAGGTCATGTGTTGAGAAGGGATGATGATGATTCTGTAAGAGCATGAGATCTGGAAGTGGATGACATTTGATGGAAAGGAAGACTGAAGATCTCTTGAAAAGATATGCTGAGGAAAGAAAGCAGTAAATTTGGTCTGAATGAGGAGGATGCTCCAGACAAGAAGTGGAGGGAGGAAGTGTCATCGTGGCGCGAAAGTCGGTAACGCCTCATAAGGGGGAAATGACGATGATGATGTTGTATAATATAAATATAACAAGACAAATATAAACCTCTCAAAAAAAGTTAAGAAACGCAATGATCTAGATTATATCTCCCTTGTCATGGCATAATCATACCTACATCTTGTAGTTTAGTATAATTTAAAAGTGGGTTTATTCCTTTTTTAAATAATGTCCCGTTTGTTATGATTTTTTAGTCAATGTGAATGTGAAGTAGACACGCCCCCCCCCCACTCAGTGTTAGTTAGGGTACGCGTAAAGCATGTTCCCTCCCTTTGAAAGCATGCACCCCCTGGCCCAAAGTCCGGTGTGTAAAGTCAATACGGGTCGATTTTAGTGTCTATTACGAGCCGGACTTTGTTGCGTGAATGTACCCCTTTAGGCCGGAGATTTTTGGAACATGAATGCGGTCCCTCCCTTCCCGGAGAGGAGGGGGTATAGATCAAATAAGGGGCAAGGTTTAAATAAAAACGTTAATTGCAAATACACTGCTTTTGTTCGACTGTGCATTCAATATTGCCCGGACATTTTTCAACAGTTGTTAAGCTAGGTGCATGTGAGATGGTATTTTCCTCGACACGCGTACCCTACGTACCTCAGCATGCCCCCATCTCTATCGATCTGTACAATTACCAGGGAGTTGGAACTCCTTGGTACAACCAACTAAACCTGGATAACACTGATTCATGTATCTTGATTTATATTATTCTATGTACCATTATATTATGTATTGACTTCATGTTTATACTTTCTTTTGTTATACCGTTCTTGCATGGGACTATTTCATTTTTGCCTTGATTCCTGGTATATTCTCATAGAGCAGTGGGGAAAGAGTGCAGGGAGTTGGAATGGATCTGTTGTTGTGTTGGGATCGGATATGATGATCGTGAGACTTTAAATGAAGCAACTCAATGCAAGTTTTATATACAGTTCAAAAAGTATTTATTCAGACTCTCAATACAATAACATCGAGGTTACAATTCGTAGGTCTTGGCTGGTTGATGGTTGAAAATACAAGTCCTCTAGATTAAGAAACTTTACAATCAGGAAAGTTTTTGGGGGAGAGAAACAATGTTGGGATGGGTGACTTAAAGATGCTTATGATTGGTCAATGTTCAGGGTTAATTGCTATGGAAATATGGGGAGTGGCAATGGAGAGGTGCAAGTGACTGGGGTTTGGGCCTATGAGTCATAGTTCTTGGAATGTGGTTCGATCCTTGAAGCTATATTACTCTGGGGTGGTCATTAATGGTCAAATGTGTATAATAAAAAGTAATGGGATCAGTATCTAAATAATGGGGTTCTGTTTTAGACCATGGAGGTGGGAGAAAGGTGAATGAAAGGTGAATGACTGAAAGAAGATAGGAGTGATACGTGTACTACATAACACTGTAGTATTTTCCCGTTCATCCCTTCTCATTTCTCGATTTCATTTCTTATTTTGCAAAACTGATTTGGGAGGAATTGCCCTCTGATTGATACCACGCAGTCACTATATGCTATTAATTTATCAACAAGACAGTATAGCGGCAACGGCCCCGCAACGGCCTTGTACATTGCAATAACCAGTGACTCCAGTACACCCTTAGGCCTACCTCCCGGAATTGGTATCAACTATCAATACGCTCTTTGTCTTCATCCTGCTTCGCAAGAGGGAACAGAACAACACTCATCCTCTGTCTTATTAATCCTCACTTCTCTCTTAAAAAATACACTTCTAGCTCAAAGGTCTATATATAGCCTAGTCTATTCCAGAACGTCATTTTTACACATCTTAATTTGTTTTCCTGCATTCACTGGGAGCAAATTTCTTCCATCTCAATTCCAACCTCCTTCATCTCACCGTGGAACATCTAATTTCTCTGCAATTCACTCAGAGATCATTCCCATAATATCGCTTGTGCTAGTTTTGTGATAATTAGGGAAAAGGGTTAAAACAAGCATCTGCATGTAGGCCTACTGTAAGATATTCACTTGATGATACGCTTGTAGTGATATCAAAATATATAATGTATAATGTAGGCCTAATGCTGAAACCTGGAGTCATCAATGTTTATGTAATGATTTATTTTTGATGAACATGATTTTCATTAACTTCTGATACACGGTAGGCCTACAAATATGATGTTGGGAGAGAATAGGTGTTTTTGCTTAATTAGCTTTAGATGAAATTACTGAAGTAATATGCGACATTGTTGCTAACCATATGCTGCTCACTTTGAAATAGGGGAAAAACTGGATTAAAACTGGATTTATAGGGAAATATTGATGACGCTATTGATAGTTTTTAATATTTTATCAATTAATCAAGGAGAATGCACTTTAATGCAGATATATGGAATATATGCAGGGGCGGATCCAGCCGGCGGCAAGGGAGGGGGCCAAAAAAAAGGGGCCCACTTAATGCGAAAATTTGAAATTTTCCGCTCAGTGCGGGGGTAGTGAGCACTCACTCAACGGGGGAGTGCTATTTTTCAACCACCACTCCCCCTTGAGCGCCAGGAGGGGCCCATCTTCTTTTCTTTTCTTTTACAAAAAAGGGTGTTTTTAACTGTTTTTTTCTAGGGGAGGGGGCCCGGGATCCGCCACTAATATGCTCGCGATCCTAATTAATATTGTTATTTAAATTCTTTTCTGAGCCCCTTTTCAAAGATGTACAAGTTCATTGTCATGACGACGTCAGTTCAAATTTAATTTCCGGGCACAAAACTTAGAAGACTTAAATTAATGCGGTCTATATATCATCCATTGTCAATCAAAATTCAAAGTACAGTTACGGGGCAGTTACAAAGTTCGTCGAGATAAGAAAACGCACGATCGAATCACGTACTGGCTATTTTGATGACGTCATCACTCGGCGGTGAATTTTAAAATCCCATACACAAAGTGCATCGCATCGATTCACGACCACCCACGGTCACCTACTACTAGCTCCCCCGGTAAAATCACGTGCATTACGTGTACGAGGGATTTTCCATTTAAAAGTCGATTTAAGAGGTAGTTTTCGGTGACAACGCTAATTACGTAAGGGCAACATTTTATGGCGTAAGTATGTCCTCATGATTATACAATTTTCTTGAAGGTTAGATTATTTAGTGACATTTACTTTACTTAGTGAGTTCGAGTGAATGTTTGTTTTTGTTTTGACTTGGCTTGGGCGCCGCCTTTCACTTCAGCCACCTCGCACCCTGGCGCTGGCCCTCCGCTGTCGCTGAGCTTTGCACCCATAGCTCGCACCACACCCTGGCATGGCAGAGCGGTGGCCTGAAGAACTGCATATGGCTGCACCAGTGCACCATGCTGCAAGGTCTTGAACCTAACTAGGCCTGGAAATCTGGACGCATGTAGGCCTACGTCCGCGGGGTTTCGAGATGGATGAAGTCGGGCAGCCATATGACGATATGTGCCATGTACTGTGTTGACTAAGATTAGAGAATCTAGACTAGATCTAGACCTAGATCTATACAGTATACTTTTTCAAATAGACTAGATCTATGTATTTGTAATGTAGATCTAGATCTAGGTAATAGTAGGTTGAAAAATTAATAAAGATCAATCTTTAGAGACAGAAGCCGACCATAGCCTAGGGACTGCATTGCAAACTCGGTGTCACTTTAGCGGATTCATATTCGATGCATTTATTTGTGAAAATTAGGCCTAGATTCTAGGCTAATATAATTTATTATTATAATAATAATTTATTATTTATCATGCCATAAATATGAAGGCATTTGAAGAGCCATGTTTTTCAGGGAACATGTTGGCATAATCGTGATATAGTCCCCACTAGAATCTCACCTACCAGAAAACACTGTCTTCCTCCAGAATACACTCCCCAACTTCCTCTATGAATATGATGATCGCAAATGAGTGACACACACAAACACACGTACGTTGGCATACACTCGAGCTCCCTATTGTTGGAACAGTCCCCACTGCCGTGAAAAACAAACTTGATTTCCCATAGCGTGGGGACTATATCACGACCATATAATAGGGAGCTCGAGTGTATGCCAACGTACGTGTGTTTGTGTGAGTCACTCATTTGCGATCATCATATTCATAGGAATCGCGAGAGGAAGTTGGGGAGTGTATTCTGGGGGAAGGCAGTGTTTTCTGGTAGGTGTAATTCTAATAATCCCCATTTGGAGATTTGGGGACTATATCACGATTATGCCAACATGTTTTATCTGATGTTCTTCCACACTTGCATAATTAATTAACAATGATAACGCTCACAAATTATTTTTCACCTCTTCCCAGAACTCAACCTTCTCTTTAAACGCATCATTCAGTCAATCTGGTACGTGGAACTGAATTATATTAGCCTAGGCCTAATTTTCAAAAATAAATGCATCGAATATGAATCCGCTAAAGTGACATTTTAGTCCAAAGTTTGGTGGCCAGATCCGTTCCACCGAGTTGGCACAGGAGCGCCTATGGTCGGCTTCTGTCTCTAAAGAAAGGAGCTGGCCCTACCCAATTCAGAGGTTAACGAACGAAAGAGACAGAAATTTTCGGTCTAATTGGAAGCCCAACTGCTGAGAAGTGAGAATATGGCTTTCTTCCAGAATCTCGGGTAAAGGTAAAGGTGATAATATGAAATATGATATTGATATCAACTAGCCTTAATTTAACTCTTATCCTCGTCACACTCACACAGGTAATCTCCCTGCGCCACATTAATTTTAGGGTAGCACATTTTGAAGGGTTCATCAAGGGCTGTGCTGAATCAGCAATAACTTTTTTAGTTATTGATTATTATGAAAAACAATGTGTAGCATTATTTCGTGTTGTAGAGGAATAAATTGCCTTTCTAATGGTATGATGTTCTACATGTATGTAACTATTAATTTTTTTATTAGGAAAACATTTTGACTGAAAATCTTTTGGGCGGAAGAGTAATTTATATATTACTAAAGGTTGTTAATTTTCTAAATTAGTCGACCATTTGAAAAGTCTCATGCCTTAGCTTTCATTACGTAGCAAATTCATGTATTTAATTTAAGAGGACAGGAAATTTTTAAACTTAGGGGTTGAAAATGGGCTTTCAATAGACAACAAATCTGAGTGTGCCATGCACTATAAAGCCACCCTTGACAATGGACTAATCCTTCCATTGACTGTCTTTGACCAGGCCAGCTATGAATAGATATCATGCCTACTGATAAGGCCTTTCTTTTGTATCTGTAGCTGTAGGTAGGCTGGTGTCCCTTTTGTTATTACTTTGAAAAGAAACACCTGTCATGAAAAGTGTACATGTGGTAATGTGGGACCATTAAGTCTCTTTTAAACCCATACTCCATCTCACTGTCTTCCGAAAAACTTATCTACGGTATATTGTTTCTTCAATCATACATTCACCCTACATATATTATTGCAAATATGTTTTTATACAACCCTTATATGAAACAAATCTATTCCGTCATCAAATACTAAGAAAATGAAAGTTTATGAAATTTTCTCTACAGAGCAAATCGGAGAGGAGCTAGCATGATATGTCACAGTGTTGCCAATTTGTGTTTCACTGATGACAACTTCAAAAATTCATAACATTCATATTTTTAATTGGATTTTACTCAAACTTCCAATAATTTGTTTTTCTCATTTTTCTGCTTTTATTAAAACCGATTAATATCAGGGTGGACTTCCCCTTTCATACAGATATGGGCAAAAATTATGTTCTTGTTGAAATCAAGTCAAAAACTTGGGGTTGCTATAACTTTTCACTGAAAGGGATATAAGCCTCTCCTTAGCACAAGACATTATTCTTGTACACGGGGAATTTGCATAGATTTAGTGATCTCATATTTTCAAACATTCATTTATTGGTCTGATTTATTTCAAACTTTCACCATTCTGTTTGTCTTATTTTTCTGCTTTCATACAAATTAACTCTTTTCATGGGTTGGATTGCCCTCAAGTACAAGTTTGCTGAAATATGTTTTTAAAAAATGCATTTTATTTAGATTTCAGCTTACCTGCGCTTCTAGCGGTTTCCTGAAACGATGCCTAGGCACATGTCAAGCCTTCAAAACTTTTTGTTTAAATCTTTAACCCTGAATCTCTCAATGCATTTCTGTGACATCTACAGGTCAACATGTCTGGCGAGGATGAATCTCGTTTTCTTCATCATACATCCTACTGGACTGGACAACATGCAGTGCTTCAGATTCATCCGTAATATGTGTAGACTCAAGCTTTAACCAGAGGTCCAAATCTCCTGTCGGGTTTTTAGAACAAAGGACTCCAACATCTTGCATCATCATTCCTGATACGTCCGAGTCAGAGGATGATATAATTCAAATTGTCAGTACTAGTATTCATGAGCAGAAGGAGGGACAGACTTGCAGCACTTTAACGAGTGTTGTGACCACAGCATCAGATCAGGATGCCTGTAAATCAGACTATGATGCTGAGAATAAAGAACTGAAGCTAGACGGAGAACTGAAGCTAGACGGAGAGGTGAAGCTAGACGGAGAACTGAAGCTAGATGGAGAGGTGAAGCTAGACGGAGAACTGAAGCTAGACGGAGAGGTGAAGCTAGATGGAGAGGTGAAGCTAGATGGAGAGGTGAAGCTAGACGGAGAACCGAAGCTAGATGGAGAGGTGAAGCTAGACGGAGAACCGAAGCTAGATGGAGAGGTGAAGCTAGACGGAGAACTGAAGCTAGACGGAGAGGTGAGGCTAGACGGAGAGGTGAGGCTAGATGGAGAGGTGAAGCAAGACGGAGAACTGAAGCTAGACGGAGAGGTGACGCTACCCTGTACACCGTCGGAACACCACATTAAACGGAGGAGAATAGGTAATTATCAACCTGATGACTGATTGACTGTGCATGTTCATGTGAGTTTCAAAACCAAATATTTCCCCCTTGGCCCCTTTCCTTCCTGCACCCCAGATGATTATACCACATGCAGTCATGCATTATTACCAAATTAGCTTTATTAGGTTAATTACCACCAAAAAACTTCAAGCCATAATGTTTGTCCTACCTAGCAACAACTTATGTATGCAATTTGAATTCTGACTATTGAGATACATTTATTTGTAACAATGAAATGAAATGAATGAAATAATTTGTATCTTCACAAAGGTATATGCATAAATTTGGTTACATTATGAAAATGGCCTATTCCACTCTTCTTTGGTCGATGTTAAGCCTCGGTCACAAATGCCATTACGAACTGCTACGAACGGCGTACGAACGATTTTCAGACAATGGAAATTCGGGAAGACAAAGGAAAAACGGAGATTCGTACGAAATTATCGTTCGTACGAACCTTTGTGATCGTAGCATAAAATGGCGATGGAATCTCATTCGATACAAAACATGACATGTATTTCAATGGATTTTTTGCAGGCGATGATCCACTCACCAGCACTCCTCTGGCAGGGTCTGCCGTAGCACCTAAGCAGCCTAGTGAGCCCATTGTGACACCTATCACTGTAAGGTATGAAAGGATAAGGGCTGAGCTCAGTGCAACTAAGAAAGAACAGAAGAAACTCATTACAGGACAAGAGGTATGTGCAATCTGTCTTCGACATATCACGCCATAAAATTAATAAAGGAAATCTCACCCCAAGAAGTAACTTTAGTTATTCTGAGAGATTTATTGTATTCTAGCCCATTAATCTACAAGAGTTCCCACTTAAGTGTACATGAGAGAGGTGTAAAGCAAGAATAATCCATTTCCTAGGTAAGCAATCACATTGTACTTATCATGCTTATCTGATACCGACTATTTACGTTTGAATTGTGAGGTGCCTGGATGTAGGACATCGCTCGTATTGTTGGATGTAACGTCATTGATGTAACGCCATTGATGTTATGTTGTTATTATGTTTTATAATTTGTATAATTGTGTACATTGCTTGTAATACACCTGTACCAGTGAGCAATGAATTTCCATTGTTATGGACAATAAATCAATTCAATTCAATGTACATTTTTCTCAGCAAAGTCGATTATGAAGTAAATTAACCATTGCCAGAACGCAAATTGCAAAAATAAAAATGTAGGTTGGTGCTTTTCTGGGGTGAAGGTTTCCCATGAATGAAATAGATTTTTTAACTGCTATATTTGAGTATTTATAAATAAATGAGTTTCGACCTTTCCCCTGTTACATAGTTTTCACCAAACATAATTTTACCTTCTCAGCTACTTGAAAAGTCAAGGTTTAGTTATTGAATTAAAAAGTCTTTTTAACTAAAGCTTGGTGCATGATAAATGTACAGGTTCGCCTGGTACGTCACGTTATCAAGAAAATGTTTGAAACGGCTGAACTAGATATCTTGTCACTATAGGAGAATATCTGCTAAAATCCAGTGTTGTGCATCCCACTTTCTAGTGTCGTAGGTTAACATTAGCCATTGTACCGGTCATTGGGTATCTCCCAAAATTTACTTTTATCTCTGACATTACTATTTATATCAAAATGGCGACTCCCATGAAAGGATGTCTAGGAAGGAAAATGCGACATATTGAGAGGTTGCTCTGCTTACTAGTAATAAAAAAGGGAGGAGGGGGTGAAAGCCTGAAGCCTGAATTAATAGGTTGTTTGGTAGATGCTATATTATTTCAAGATTTTCTTAACAGGCTCTCAGTTTTGCATATGATTATCGGCTAATGTTTGTTGTGGGCCATTTTCCTTTGAAAACATTAATTCCAGATTTTAATTCTGGTACAGTTATATTATAGGAGCAATTTTAAAGGCAGGTTTTCATATTGTTGATTGCAGTTCATTTATGATGTGATACATTGACAATTACAGGAGCTGCAAGAGGAGATGCAAAGGTTTAGGGAAGAGATGACAAACAAAAGGAAGAGAGAGGAGGAGGAAGAAAAGAAAGCAGCATCGGTCAGCCCTATCAGTGTGAAGTCAGACCAATGTGATAGCATGCTAAGACCAGTAGTCATCGATGGCAGCAATGTAGCAATGAGGTATGGGTTATTCCCAAACTGGCTTCCAAGTAGCACTTCTGAAGATCATACCAGGGATGAGATTCCTCGGCCGATTTCGAGATTTCAAGACGGGGGGATTCAACTTACAAATTATCATTAATTGTACATCTAGCATTGACCTCACTACCTTAGCAGCATTTTCTCTCATCTGAACAATGTTATAGAGTCCCTTTAAGCAAGATGGGGTTACAAATAATTCTCAAATTTAGAATTATTGACTAGGCATAGTTCTACTTGTGATTCACAAGACTGCACTATGCCCCTTGACTTCGTCTCGGGTTACAGTACAGTTTCGAGATCACCTTGGGCAATAGTTTTAAATGTACCCCTCAAAGCAGTCAATATTTGTATACTTTCTCTTCCCCCCCCCCTTCTCTCTCTCTCTCTCTCTCCCTCTCTTCAATCACTCTAGTTTGGAACTGTCATCTATTTTACTGTAGTATTTCCACGGAAGAAAAAGTGTATCCAGGGTTCTTGCTAGCAAATGATAAGAATACAATTTTCTCTTTCTCCCTGTCTGTTTGTCTGTCCGTCTCTTTCTTTCTCTGTCATGCAGCCATGGTAACAAGAAGGTCTTCTCCTGCAAGGGTATTGCCCTCTGCATCCAGTTCTTCCAGCAGAGAGGTCACACCAACATCTCCGCCCTGGTTCCCCTGCACAGGAAGACAGCCAATGCGGCCCGGTCCTGTCCCATCAGGGATGCCCACATCCTGGATGAACTTGAGTCCAAAGGTCTCCTCTCATTCACCCCATCCAGAACTCTGAATGGAAGAAGGCTCACACCCTATGATGACAGGTAGGGGACAGTCACACATTATCTGTTTGGAGCCAGAAGGGTGTTTTAATCGTATACTATAACACAGAGTTAACGCCCTTTTGGCTCCAGACAGATGACATGCTCTAACTTTCATCACTGAGAGCAAGTCAAAGGTAATTTGTGGAGTAGGTTACCAATGCCACCAAAGTTCTTAGGAAACCCAAGGATTCTATCATCAAGTTGACAGCCTTCTAGAGTTTAGTTTAGACTTAATAACAGAGGAAATAACACTCATGATATACATTTCTGTTAAATTTTCTTAATCTTAGCAACATATGAGTCAGCAAATGACCAAATACTTTGGACTTGCCCATGCAAGGATTATATGACCTTTGCTCAGAGGTCAATGCTTTAAGGGCAATCAAACTTTTGTGTTATGAATGGCAAATTGGTTAGTAGATTGTGACATAGTCATAGACAACTTATCTGTTTGTCATGTACAAGAATATGATTACTGTCTGTTTTCCTCCCAAGTACCTCTTCCCTTGGAGCACTACTGAAAATATATTATGGATAGCATATTCTGTAAACGTGGTAATATTCGCGGTGCTTTAATTTTCACGGATTTCGTGCGAATATTACAACCCGCAAATATATTAGCATGACTTCTTATGCGTGTTTTGAATGGGATGAATTGCGTGCAACGCGAATTTAAGAACCCGCGAATATGTTTTGGAGTCGCTCAGCGCGAAAAATTAATCATGCAAAAATAACAGCGTTTACAGTAGTGCTGTAAATCAGGTGCCATGTTCGGGTTCGGTTTTGTCTGTTTTTGTTCAAACTTTCACCAGACTGCTTTTCAAATTTCTTCTGCTTTGTTTTTATAGAGTTCTTGTTTATTAAGTTTGGATTTTCCGTGACTCAAAATGTGTGCCAAGTTTGGCCATACACCCCGTCATTCATTTGCTGCGTGGTCCATTTTACACACTAGTCAAATTCCATCTTCAACTCTAGACCAAAACCCACCTAACCCCATTCGCAAACAACATAAAGCATGGGACAAATGTCAGATCACTTATTCAATTTTCACTTCTTAAAATGAATTTTGCTTTTGGTTCCATACTGTTAAGGCACCCACTACACATACCCTTAATGAAAGTGATCTCTTTCTTAAACAACCCTGACCACTTATATTTTAAGAGAGGAATTTGTTTTTACCAAAGTCCATAATTCCGAAGGATTGTTATTCCAAAGGTTCATCACTCCAAAGGTTTGTAATTCTGAAAATGAAATAGGGTTCATAATTCCGAAGGTTCGTGTACAGGTGTTACGGTATTTTGAAATTGATACAAAATCCTGTATTGCTTTTACGAACGTGTAGAATAGCGAACCATATTTCATATGTGGAATTATGAACCGTACTTCATATTCAGAATTATGAACTTTCAGCTAAACAAACCTTCGGAATAAGGCAACAAATGTTCAGAATAAAGAACCCCATGGTATGGGAAATTTGTGTTTTAAGTCTCTTAGAATTACAAATCTTTGGAAAAACGAGTGCGTTCCTAATGTTTTAAGGGTGGATTTCCCCTTTATCTTAGTTCCTACGATGCATTTGGATTTTACCTGTGTTCGCTTTTTTATGCCTCCGCTACAACGTAGCCGGAGGCATTATGTTTTCTGGTTGTCTGTCCGTCCGTACGTACGTCCCGTTCTCGTGATCGCGTTATCTCAAGAACCAATTGATGGATTACCGCCAAACTTGGGTCATGTATGTATCTTGCAGAGCTAATGAAGTGATTAGATTTTGGGGTCACGAGGTCCAAGGTCAAAGGTCACAGGGCTCATTATGTATGCAAAAATAGCTCGTGATCGCGTTATCTCAAGAACCGATTGATGGATTACCGCCAAACTTGGGTCATGTATGTATCTTGCAGAGCTAATGAACTGATTAGATTTTGGGGTCACGAGGTCAAAGGTCAAAGGTCACAGGGCTCATTATGTATGCAAAAATAGCTTGTGATCGCGTTATCTCAAGAACCGATTGATGGATTACCGCCAAACTTGGGTCATGTATGTATCTTGCAGAGCTAATGAACTGATTAGATTTTGGGGTCACGAGGTCAAAGGTCACAGGGCTCGTTATGTATGCAAAATAGCTTGTGATCACATTATCTCAAGAACCGATTGATGGATTACCGCCAAACTTGGGTCATGTATGTATCTTGCAGAGCCAATGAACTGATTAGATTTGGGGTCACGAGGTCAAAGGTCACAGGGCTCATTATGTATCCTAAAATAGCTTGTGATCGCGTTATCATTAGAACCAACAGATGGATTACAATCAAACTTGAATTTTAAAAATTGCTTCCATTTTGGTTTGTAAAATTGCTCTATGGCGGAGGCATCATCGACTGCGCGCAGTTGAAGTTCCATCTAGTTTTTTTTTTGCCATATGATGATCCAACAGGATGATGCTCCAGTTAGCCTGCAGGAATGGAGGGGTGATCGTGAGTAACGACAACTACAGGGATCTCATGGGAGAGTCTGCAGAATTCAAGTGTGTCATCGAAACAGGTAATGTCAGAGCCATTGATTAGGAGAGTTTGGCCAACCCGGTTCTAGTTTGGCACAACGTGGCAAATACTGCTCTGTAGGGCAAGCACACAACAGAAGAATATATGGCATAAGTAAAACCTAGTGGGCCAAACTTTGTGTATAGATGGCTTTGGGTAATTTATGTCCAATAACAGTCTACCATCATAAACCCTCTACGAGAAGGTTTGGGTCCGACAACAGTGAACAAAATTGGTTGTAAGCATTCCTTCTAATTTTAGTTGTATGTGAAAGAACTTGCATTTGAACTATGTGTTGTGTTTGGTAGGCCTCAAAAAAATGGGGTGGTTATCTGAGATGTATTTTATTTTTAAAACATAAGAGTTGAGTTGTGGTCATGGGATTTCAATCGTGGAAGAAGCTGCCTATCAACGATTGAAAAAGGTTGATTA
This sequence comes from Mesocentrotus franciscanus, assembly GCA_037976565.1. Classification (NCBI taxonomy): domain Eukaryota; kingdom Metazoa; phylum Echinodermata; class Echinoidea; order Camarodonta; family Strongylocentrotidae; genus Mesocentrotus; species Mesocentrotus franciscanus. The sequence goes on from CP137676.1 coordinate 24,215,424, forward strand.
TTTCATAGCACATAAGAATTGGTGTATGCTGTAAGGTTTTGGAATCATTCAAATGATAAGAAATTGACTTGTTCTTGTTGAAATCACTTGTACTGTGCAACGTGTTACGCAAACAAAAGTGGTATGAAAATTACCGCCCCGGGGCTAGATAGGGTAAAGTTAGATGCTAAAGGTCACAGGATCATTGGTCAATGAACATACATATAGGAAGAGGCATATAAGGGATGCAGTTGCGTTCATCTTGTTTTGTTTTGTTTTTTGTTTAGCTTTTAAAAGTACTATTTTTCATTCAGATGTAACATTCTCTTAAGAAAATAGTATGTGTAGGTATTGTGAAAATTAAATGGTCATTCATACATTTTGTTCTATATTTCATTCCTTATATTCTATTCTTTTAGGTTGATCATGTATACATTTGTTGGAGATAACTTCATGGTACCAGAAGACCCCCATGGTCGCTATGGACCATTGCTGAGTGAAGTTCTCCGAAGGTCAGTAAAGGAATCCCCTTATTCTCAGCCTTAAAGGACATACAGGATAAATAAAACTGACAATTAGTTTTATTCTGATTTTATAGAGATAATTTAGTTAATTGAATAAAAAATCTATAAGTATGGGTGCTTGAATTTGATCATGTGTAAATTATGAGCAAAGATTTACAATGTATCTACTGATACCTGTACTATTTATCAAATGTGCAGTCGAAAATTGCTGAATTTCAGTCCGCCATAAGAAGCTTGCAGATTGTTCTGTAGATTCCAAAAGATCTGTTCAGAAGCAAAGTTTGCTTGTGCCCTGATGATTAAAAAATAATCATTTTAAAACAAAAAAAAGATCGAGGTAGATTGTCAAATATAAAACCCAAATATATCCAACTTAAGAGTCTCCAATGAGTCTCTGATAGTAATAGAGATAGACATATACGATGATGGTAGTGGTGATTACGGGTGATGGTGATGGAGATGGACATATTATAGTAATAATGACTGCTATGAGAGGCATAGTTGTTTTTATTGCTCAAGGGGAGGTTACATCGTGCCATCACCCCGAGGCATGCCGAGGGGTGATATCACGATGTAACCTCCCCGAGAGCCCAAAAAACAACTATGCCTCGAATATTAAAGCAGTCATAACTTTTATATACTAAAAACAGGGTCATAGAATACAATTTTGTGCGACTTACTGGTCAATCATGGTAATCAAGTTTGTTTATAAATGCTATCGAGGTTCTATGTTGATAAACTTGCACTGGGTAGCTTAGTTAGCCATTGAGATTACACACATAGATCTATATCCCTATGGAGTCTACGTGCATTGCGCGATCATGCCAAATTGGTCAAAGTAATATAATTCAAAATCAAGATTCAAACCTTCATTGTTTGTGATCCTGAAGGTGATACTCAAAAAATGAGGTGTCATATGAAAGAGCAGGTTTATCTCTATCTGGGATCTCTATATTTCCAAAGGAGCGTCATCTCGTCATTACATGTAGATCTAGGCCTAGCTACAATCGAGATCGCCGGTCATCTGCGCTGCGCAATGCAATTAAAAAACCTAAAATGTAGCGACTAAATCATCGCACAAATGTAAGGTGTCCGCGCTCGCACAAAGACAATTTTAACACGTAAACCAATGGGGATCGCAGGAGGATGAGGATGAGGGTACAAATTTATAACTATTCCCTGTGGGCTATTGCTATTCCTTGTAAGTGGGGCATGGCTTGAAATCAAGACTCTAATTTCGACCAATCAGATGGCTAGATTTCTAAAGTGAGGTATTTAAACGATGATATGAGTGGTGATTACAGGTGATGGTGATTACAGGCGATGGTGATGGAGATGGACATATACGATGATAGTAGTGGTGATTACAGGTGATGGTGATGGAGATGGACATATACAATGATAGTAGTGGTGATAACAGGTGATGGTGATGGAGATGGACATATACAATGATAGTAGTGGTGATTACAGGTGATGGTGATGGAGATGGACATATACGATGATAGTAGTGGTGATTACAGGTGATGGTGATGGAGATGGACATATACAATGATAGTAGTGGTGATTACAGGTGATGGTGATGGTGATGGAGATGGACATATACGATGATGGTAGTGGTGTTTACAGGTGATGGTGATGGTGATGGAGATGGACATATACAATGATAGTAGTGGTGATTCCAGGTGATGGTGATGGAGATAGACATATACGATGATGGTAGTGGTGATGACGGGGTGATGGAGATACGACATATACGACACCCGTAATCACCACTACCATCCTTCAGCCTACTAATCTTTATCACTACCACCATCTTCCCTATTACCCCCCCCCCCCTCCCCGTTCCATCACACCTGTGGCAAAGAATTTTAATATCAGTTATTTGATCTTGGTATTGTCCATACGTTCCTTTCTTCCTTAGGTCAGAGAAAGCCCCTGCGATCAATGGTCAACAGCGCCCTCTACAACAGAAGAACACCACTCGAGCAGTTGAAATACCAATGGCAGCATAGATTCTAAGAAAAGGATTGGAGTTGCCTCTATCTTGCCATTCTGTAACAGCTCTGTTGTCAAATCAGAGTTGTGACTCTTCGCAGAATACCCATATATGTGTAGAACAGTCTAGTTACTCAATGGCAGCACGACCTCTGATGACATGGACGTGGTGTTATACAGTGGGTTCCAGAAGAAGAACGAAAGAAATGTACAAACAAAAGGTTAATTTGAAGAAACTATGAGCTGTGTAAAATTTGTTTCTTGCTTTTCCTGAAGTACATGTAATATGCTTTCAAATGATACATTGATTACATTAAGCCAGTGTCCATTTTAAAGTTTTTGTTTCTTTCAGGTCATGTTTGCATGTGATACTAATGATTTTATTGTTATACCAAAATCTGGCAGAAATTGATTTTAATGCGCTTTTTTCAAAACCTGATGAAGCATGTCATCAATATATCATTTGACAGGATATTACATGTTATATGTTTGTTCACAATAAACATGTTTTTATGGGACACAATGCTGTATAAGTATGTGTAGTTTGATAGCTGGTTTCATGAGTAGTTGAACTGGGATGTATTTTCTTTTTCCATGACTATTATGTATAATGATAAAAGGATCGTATTATGCATATGTAATATTTAAATAAAGTTTTTCAGTAGTATAGCAAGAAGTTATATTATCATGTGACAGGATGTTATATGTTTGTTCACAATAAACATGTTTTTATGGGACACAATGGTGTATAAGTATGAGTAGTTTGATAGCTGGTTTCATGAGTAGTTGAATTGGGATGTATTGTCTATTCCATGACTTATGTATAATGATAAAAGGATCTTATTATGCATATGTAATATTTAAATAGAGTTTTTCAGTAGTATAGCAAGAAGTTATATTATCATGTGACAGGATGTTATATGTTTGTTCACAATAAACATGTTTTTATGGGACACAATGGTGTATAAGTATGAGTAGTTTGATAGCTGGTTTCATGAGTAGTTGAATTGGGATGTATTGTCTATTCCATGACTTATGTATAATGATAAAAGGATCTTATTATGCATATGTAATATTTAAATAGAGTTTTTTTTTAGTAGTAGTATAGGAAGAGATTATATTATCATTTGACAGGATATTACACGTTATATGTTTGTTCACAATAAGCAATAAGCAATACTCTATGTAGTACATGTGGTTTGAAAGCTGGTTTCATGGGTAGTTGAATTGGGTGTTTTTTTCCATGACTATTATCATATTTAATGATAACAGGATCTTTCTATGTATATGTTTTTTATTTTTTTCAGGAGTATAGCAAGAGATTATATTTGATTTGTATGCGCAATTGTTAATATAGGTATAATATGGGTAATTGCAAAATAATTTACTCTGTTGTATTAAAGGGAAAGTTGACCCTGACATTAAGTTGGTTTAAATAAAAGCAGAAAAATGAGAGAAACAAATTAGTGAAAGTTTGAGCAATATCCAATTAAAAATAGCAAAGTTATGAATTTTTGAAGTTGTCATCAGTTAAACACTGATTTATCTCAACTTTGCTCTGGAGAGGAAAATTTCATAAATTTTCATTTTCTTAGTATATTGATTATGAAATAAATTTGCCAATTTATGTTTGATTGATCGCACCTCTTGATGGCTGCATAGTTTTGCTCAAATTGTTACTTACCCGTTTCTCTCAATTTTCGGTTTCATAATACCAGGGTGGACGTCTAACGCAATCTAATTATTTTGTGAAGTGAATGAACATTTTTATTTTTATTAAGTATGATATTGGGGGGAGATTCCTGATGCAATACAATTTTTGTTTAGGTGTATGAAATTCTTTTCCCCAAAGTACTGTATAAGAATTGGGGGTCTATAATCTAGGACAAGAAGATACAGAATCGTGTTGTCAGCGGCATATATTTATTATTTCTCAATCGCAACACAAATACAATGTAAGAAAATCAGAAATAAAAAAGGGGAATTATCCTCGTAATAAAAAAATATTTTGTGAATTGATTTTAAAGAGGTCTATTTTACAAAGTAATTTTCAAAATGAAAGGTATACACATACTTTTTGTGTATATTAAACAAATACAGTAATAAGATAAAGGTAGTAAGTAGATACATGTATTCATATACATATTTGGTTAGTGATGAGTTTGGTCACAACATTTGGGTTTATGTCTGTACTTTGAATGTCTTGGGCTTGCAATGAAATGCTGTCATGGTAATAAATTTCTTGATATTTAAAGGAATTGAGTGCCTAGCACAGTAGTCATTTGTTTAAATATTGTAATTACACACAATGATAAGAACTTGAGATTGATTAACATGATACAAAATATATGAATACTGTACATCCAACCCCTATCTAGTGCGAACATGATCCAGTTTAAATATTTTTTTGTTTTCTCTCTGGCTTATACATCAAGTAGACTTATTAATATTAATGCAGTTTACTGTCTCTCTTTTACTGTCATCAGAGCATAAGAAATCTGATACAGATTTCAGTGCTGTACATTCAAATCAGGAAGAATAATAAAGTATACATACTGTTGATGACACAGAAGACCTACACATTCTTTACATGTATAAGTCTTTCCTTATTCAAACAGTTCCAAGTGGTATTTTGAAATAAGTAGGGTTATAACAATAGAAGTGCCTAAACTTTCTTCCAATGAACATAGAATTTTAATTTTCTGAAAACTTGCTGGGGATTTGTAAGCTGCACTTAAATATTATGGATACTACACTGCTGAGTGATGAATTATCATGATTAAATTAGTTATAAATATAAGGCGTGTTTGATCTTCATTTCAATGATGCTGCATTTGCAATTTTGTTATCGTGGAATGTGCAGTACACCTGAATATAGGGCCAAGTTAAAGTGAATATGTATTCAAAATGTATTGTTATTTAACAATGAATTTTTAATTGCTTTTGAAGGATGGATTGTATTTAAATGAATTCCAATTGTGTTGTTTTCAACTTGTTTGAAAAATCAATTGTGTTATAATTGCAATATCATTTTTTAGTTTTATACAGCTATAGCTTTCCATTACAATAAATCATTTTTGGCACATTTAATGCCAAATCAGTGAAAGTAAGCACTGCCAAAGTCAACATAATTCAAAACACATGGAGAATTTAATGCATTTTGCAACATTTCACTTGGTCCAATATGAAGATATACTACACATTTCATGATCATATTATCATTACCAATGGGGCATTATTGTAAGTATAAACTTAAAAAAAAGATACCGATACTTGAACTGCAGAACTATTTTGGGTTTACACATACACAAGAGGACTACCTACCTACCCCCCCCCCAAAAACGGCGATACACGCCTGTTCCCCCTATCAAAGTCCTGCAAAATTGCTTCATCAGTTTTCAACATGATCCGACAGCTGGAAAATAATTAAGATCCCTCTTGCCTTGCCTTGCCTCACAGGAATCTCTTAAGAAGACACACATTGTAATATAAAGCCTGCTTTCTTCTTCTAGCATTGCTATGGAGATGAGATGTTGTCTTTCAGATGCAGGTGAAGCGTCAGACTGCTCGATGCTAATACGTGTCTACAGCTCAGTAGATTCATACACAATAAAGGGTCGTTCAAGTTGAACTTGCTTAGCTACAGCCTCGGCTACAGTGTATCAGCAGATGGGTGGTGACCAAGGACTAAATTTGTTTACATGAGAGCGTGATTAATAGATAGGCATGGTCCATAGCCGTACAATCCACTCTGTATGATGGTGGTTTCTCGTACAGCGTAGGTATCCGCCTCTGCTGGGTGCTCCAAGTTGAGACCAAACACCGCACAGTCACACATGTAATATTATATCCTTTGCACTCGACATGTGGCTATTACTTGGTGAATGACTGATATATTCTAGAGTCAATCCCATTAAAGATGACGCATATAATAGGAAAATAAAACAAATCTTCAATGGTTTAAATGCATGCTAGAGCTTATACATTGCATCTTTGTGATCACACTTCGATGTGGCTCACATTTCTTCACTCCATCCCCCCACTTCAAATATTATTGATATATGTGATGATAACTACATGTATGTGTAGATTACAGTCCCTTGATGCTCTGCAACCCATCCACATGAAAAGGTAAATTCAATCAAGATTTGCATCTCCACAGCTTCCATTTTTCAAGATTTGCATCTCCACAGCTTCCATTTTTCCAATGATCGCATCTCGTCTGGCCCGAGTATGATCCGCTGGAAGGCTGAGAGCTCCAAGATGGAAGTTTAAGTACAGTGCCATTACAGAAATCCACCATCACTTCATTGCTTTCCAAATTGGATGAGCACTCTCCAGAGTTCACGATCTACGGTTCATGCTCAACAGTTTGTGATGATGATGATGATGATGATGATGATGATGTTGTTGCTTTAAGACTGCATCTTAGGGTTTGGGAAGTCGACTCTGGCTGTTGCTGGCCGTTTTCCTTAGCCTCCTCTTCTCCACTCGTTGCCTAGGATTTACAGAAACAAAAAAAAGGTGATGAGATTTGAAATTGTACAAATGATTTTCTCTAACACAGAAACAATTAATAGCTGGGGGACCAAAGGGTATTGTACATACCATTTATTATTCATATAGACAATGGCTAATAATGGAATATGGATGATTAATGATATGAAGAAAAACAATGTCATTCGATAAAAGCAAAGATTTGCGATTCCATTTGTATAAAAATCGCTGAACTATATATCTAAATGTAAATATCTTTATTAACAAGATCCTTATTTTGTATTTTAAATGTCTACATAAAAATAATGAATATATATACCGGTATACATTTTTTATGCCTTTGGCAAAAAAGACACATATACACATGTAATCCTAAAATTTGCAGGACTTGAATTTTGAAAAAATGAGGGTATTCTGAAAATTTGCACACTTCTGTAGCAAAGAAAATGGATGTTTGATATTCTGAAAACAGAAGAGGATATTGAAACATAGCAATGACTGTTAAGATCATGAACAAGAAGGGTATCCTTACTCAGGGGTTCATCCAGGATTTCGTACAAAAGAGGCAATATTCCCATAACTAACACATATATAGGGGTATGTCAAGAAAAGGGGGCAAATAGTCCTGCAAGTATTTACTGGGGCAATTGTTTTTCGTGTGCAATAAGTCCGGACCAATAGAGTCCACACTGCATGCAGCATTGTTCTTACTTCCTCTGCTCCTGGAGATGGAAGAGGGCCTCTTGGCATTTGTTGAGCTCTGCGGTCTTCAAGCGACAGGCATCCGCCTCTGATCCGCCTCCTGCACTGACCTCCATATCTGGTCTGTCCATGGTGTTGACCACTGCTGTCAGCTCCTGTGTGCGCTCCCTCAACATCTGGATGGAAGCGTAGAGGTCGCTGTCATCGCACTCCTGTGGAAGGTCAAAGGTCAATGGGTCTCATTAGGTTCAATACAGTTCCTTCTGACTATACAGTAAAACATTGTTATAGGTTACAACAAACTCACGACACAACAGGGTAATATTCTGGTCCCACCTCTGTAATTCATCATTTTTAGCACTCCTACAAAAAGGTAATTTTTATATAATTAACATACAACAGTTTTGAATAAAAAGATTTTGTCATCACTTCAGTAATAGGTAAAACTTCATAAGATTTTTGTACATAATAAAAGCATATGAATAAATTATAAAAAATATTTCAACGTCAGTTGAGGATCAAAACTCAAGATTGAGGAATTTAAAAAATGCAATGTGAATCAAATATCTATAAAAAATATATTTAAAGACGTAGATAGTGAATCTCCAGTGTGATACCTCAGTCGCATCCCTAAACCAACTCCACACTGACTCCAAACTGCTAATTTCTAGTTTAGTTTGTTGTCAGTCTGGGCCCCATTTCACAAAACTTGTCATCAGTGACAAATGACAGTTTTTGTTATAAGCTAGTGAAATCCTAGCTTCTGATTGATAATCGGTAGATTTGTCACTGATTTTTGTCATTTGTCATCTAAAAAAGGCTTTGTGAAATGGGACCCTGGTGTCAGTCTTGGTTGTGACTGCTGTATGTATTATCCAACCTACCCCAATGACTCTCCTCTCGACATGAACCAAGAGAGTGGCTAGCTCCAGCTCTTCAGAGTTACCATTCTTCAGCTGAACAGATCGATATCCTAAGCAAAACAAAAAAGAAGAAAACAACCAAATGAATCTTGCATCTTGCTATCTTTGTTTCATTTCTTATGAAAATGTTTTCACTTTGTGCCATGCATGTCAACCAGATGAAGTAAAGGTTTCAGTGCTGGTTGCTAAGGGCAAAAGGGTATGCTGCTGAATCCATTGACAAAAAATGCATGATCAAATTTATTTATGGTGTCGGCTAATGTGATGACAAGCTCTATGCCCAATCACATTACGATAAACATTATAAACAGCATTTCCTTGCACCAAAACAGGGTTTTTGAGAGTTCTACAAGACATCATCCCTTGGATGTTCATGTAGGTCTCAAGTATAATAGAGCTACATTTTCATTTTTTTGTAAAGAGTATGTTGACAACTATTTAAGACGTTTAGAAATACAACATTCGCCTAAACGTATTGTACCTAGAGGCATTCAAGATCTATGTAAAGAAAGATCTCTTTTCAAAGTTGTACAGAGTACATGAGAATAAAGTGCATTTCATGGATAGTATATTAGCTTTTGACCTATGACTTGGGAGAGATTAAACCCACAACTTAACGTGACCTAGAAATGTACCTGTGGTATGATTTGGGTTGTATTTTGGTTGTAGGAACCTATCAAAAGTACAGCGCTTTATGTGTACAAAAAGACATATAGCATTCCTAAGTCCTCCATCAGGAGGACAGGGCAAAATAATCATAATGATGAAGAGTAAACATTGATGTGGACTGGGTCAACTGACCTTGAGAGGCTAGGTGGCCTAGCCCAGGAAGTTGAGTTCACTGAACATGTCTACATCCTTGATGACCAACCTTGGTTTGGTTAGGTCTGCTTTAATTTCATTTCCTCCTAACTTGCCAAACTTTTCTTCTCTATATCTTGTGGTCTTTTTGCAAAGCTCTGATAAGGGTTATACATCAGGATAAAAAAAGTAGGCCTACAAAATAAATCTTTACTATTTTAATTCTATACTCATCTCATATCAACAAGTTTCCAGGTGTTGATATTTGCCTTACAGATGAAGCCAAATAAGAGGAGAAATGCTATCAAGTTTCAAGCTATTGTGCTGGCTTGACACTACCTAGAAGTGCCAGCCATCCTAGTAGCTTACCTGTTCTGATAGCTTTGAGAGGGTAGGTTGCCTGGCCCAGAAAGTTAGGTTCACCAAAGACATCTTCATCCTGGATGACAAACCTTAGCATAGCCAGGTCTGGGTTGGTCACATCAAACTCACACACCTCATTGAAGACTGGGTTGAAACCATTATCAGCTGAGAAAGAACAATCAGTCAAATTAATTACCTCCATCATAATTAATCTATTTGTAATAAACATGACCCTTTTTTTGCGCAGATGGTAAGGGGTAATTTCATTATTTTGCAAAAAAACTGAACATTTTCATTTGTGTCCACTTACTCACTATGAATGTCCCCACATGTCATAAGGTTGATTGTGAACCCCATTTGTCCCCCAGAGGGGCATTTGGGCAAGTTTCAAAAAATTTGGAAAAATCATAAATTTTTGGCCATAGACATAAAAGTCTAAAAGGGATATCCATTACCTTTGGTGCTGGTCTTGTATTTGTTCCCACTGTCGTAGTCTGATCCTAGAATCTCCACCTCAACAAATGGACTGGCTATACCACGTCCTGTCTTCTGTAGATGACGAGCTGCTATGATCTACAACAAATTTTGGGGGAGAAAAAAATTGTGGTTTGAGGCTTTATTTCATATGAAAGAGACACTTGATTACGGTAGATAATCTGTCTTCTCTTCATGTCGATGTTGAGCTTCTCTGATCCACACAACAAATAATATTTGTTAGTCCAATTATGATTATACATGTACTTCTGGCTAGAAACACTGTGCTAGTTCAAGGTATACTAACTGGATCTTTGTGTTGCCAATTTGAAGACTTAAACAAAAATGAACATTGTATTTGACCAAACCCCATTCTTAACTGCAACTGAAATGGACTGTAGGTGATTTTAAGTCCATATGTCAGGAATTTATAAAATGTAAGCCACACAGTACCCAAACAAGTTGGTCCTTTTTCAATAATGGATGAAAAGCAGTCTCCCAATTAAGATTTTAGATGCAAGACAATTAACTGGGATAGCATTGGATCAACTTTGGACATACATTTGTTTGTCAATGGAATCAAAGTTCAAATATGCACACAGCTTTCATTACACAGAGACATTTTCAACTACATGTTGCGAATTTGAAGATTCTCATTACTTTACAAATTAAAAGAGAAGGAAGACACTTACTGTGATGGTCAGATGGATGGGATCAACATCGACTAGCGTTCGTTTGTCGAAGGAATCAAAGTTCTTCTCAAACATGCACTCTGGTTTGAGTACATAGCCACATCTCCCGTTGAGTTGAAACATGCCCTCATTCACCTGCATGTGACGATCTGGTTACAAAGAAAAGAAGATTAGACAAAAGTGAATTATCCATCCAATCCATGTTATTGGAACCTCATTATAAATAATCCTCCAGACTAGGGATATGACCATGATACAAGGAAACTTGTTATATCAGGGCCAAACATCAACAGAAGACAAAGAAGTGAAACCAGCAAAATTACCTGTTTATAACAAGTTTTTTAATTTTTCTTAACAGTATTCTTATAATGAGGTGTCACTTGTTAAGAATGTCCAGTCACAAAGTAACAAAGAATACTTGATCAATACCTCATGTGCCAATCAAAATATATGGTTAAAAAAAAAAAAAAAAAAAAAAAAAAAAAATATATATATATATATATATGTATTGGTACTGATTATTACAGCAGCCTTAGTGTGTGGGGTGTTCACAAATAATCATGCTCTAATTCAACCCCATTCTACAATTTGATTTGGAGTCTCAATATCCCATGCCATACTCAAGACATTATTTGAACAAAAAACAGAACAAAAAACAAGACAGGGATGGAGGAAATAAGCATTAAAAATAATGCAAAAAGGGAAAAGACCCAAAACCAACAACCAGGACCATCATACCTGGTGTCTGGTAGTTGAGGGAAACCATCTGACAGCCGCAAAACCAGATCGGGATGGGGTCATAGTTGGACGAGTCGATACGTTGACCTTTGGGGTAGGTCCTGCTGACCTGTTTCCTGTTGTAGTCCACAAGGATCTTTGACTTGCCGGCGCACATGTAACGCTCTACTTTGGTTTCTGGGAAGGACGACATCTCAAAGTATTTGCCTGGTATTCCTGAGTATCAAAGAATGAGAGCAACATAGTTCAGCTGGGTCAATACTACAAAATGCATCTAAGATTTGCACACTATTATTCTGCTCTGCTTTGTTTTGCAAGTATTTCATACAAATAAGTATTCAGATAAATTCATGTAGTATCTGTCATGAGAGTATTAGCAGATCTCTGAAAGTGGGATCTGATATTTGTTTAGTATTAAACTAAAGGTAGACAGAGAGAGAGACAGAGACAGAGACAGACAGACAGACAGAGAGAGAGAGAGACACACACACATCAAGAGGGAATAGATACAGTGAATAAACTGGTGAGAAAAAGAGATGGGTGAATAATGTAATTGATAGAAGGAAAAGTAAAAGGTTAAAGAGAGGTGATTACTGAAAATATAGACCTGCTGGAATGAGGTGAAATGAGAGGACAAGAGAGCAGTGATAACAAGAAAGAGACAGAGAGAGAGAAAGAGAGAAAGAGAAAGAGAGAGAAACAGAGACAGACAGACAGAGACAGACAGACAGAGACAGAGAGAGAGAGAGATAGTGAGACAGAGAGACAGAGAGAGAGAGGAGGAGAGAGACAGAGAGACAGAGAGAGGAGGAGAAAGAAAGAGACATTTGCTTACTCTCTTCTGAGAAAGGAACTGATCTGCAGTAGACAATGAGCCTGGAGAATTCCCTTGCAATGCGAAGCCTACGCTCATGAATTTGGATATCCTTTCTCTGTGAGAAGAAATTAAGAAATACATATAGAAAATACTGTTTTAAAAAATAACCACTTTCCAGGTTTCGTATTTTCTTAAATGTGTAATAAGTTGTTCCTGATGCCAAACACTACCTGAAATAGTTGAAAAACCTTTTGTGACAACTTTTTGTGGGGTTGGGGTATTTTTTCCATAAATTGACCTGACTACATAGGGTGGTTCGCAAACAAAAAGTCAAACATATTAAGTGTAAACTTGGAAGAAGTATGAACCTATATGTGTTAAGCACAAAGTCACTGCTAGGGTCTTGGACTCTCTTAAGCCATCTGAGCTATATTTTGGATCATTTTCAAACAAATTTTATAACTAATATTCTATAAATAATTTTGGTTCAGAATGAATTTTAAATTGTCGCTGATTTCAAACATTGTAATTTCAAAATGAAAACCTGTTGCTGTATCATGTTAGAAGCCCTTCTGGACCACCCTTCTGGACCACCAGGCTGCTCACCTTAACTGCTGCTTGGACTGAAGCATCCTGTATGCACTTCATCCAATTCTCTAGCTCTCCTAGATCGGTGGCTGCTACGTCCATGGCATTGCGCTGCGTTGGTGAGATTATTCTGAAGACAAAATGCTGTCTTGTTCTCACTCCTAGCATCATTTCTGACATAATGACAACAAGAAGAAGATGTATAAGACTGCGTCTCTAATATGCCTCCGCCTATATGTATATTCATTGATCAATTACCCCGTGACCTTTTACATCAGACTTCAAGAACCCAATTGCTTTTCATTTAATCATTTTAGTGGTTTTACATACTTTATCTTAAGTTGGTCCAAATCGGTTGATTTTTTTGTTAAATATATTAGTTAATAAGATATTGTCTTTGATTTTTTCACTTTCATGACCCTATATTTCACCTTTGACATCTTACACCCAAAATCTCATACAAATTTCGTCCAAGTTTGGCTTGAATTGCTTCCATGCTTTTAAAGTTATCACAGTAACGAGATCTTACTAGTATATGCATTTTATGAATTTTTAACACTTTTATACTCCTTTGACATTTGACCTTTGATCTCTGCCACCCAAATTCTTCTCAGTTCATCCTTCATCACCATCATGTGCACCATCACCATTATCATCACCATCACCAACACCATCATCAATCATCAACACTTGCACAATGACCACCATCCCCATTGTCACTATTATCAACATCATAATCACCACTATCATCATCATCTTCAGCACCATTATAATGATCATCACCATCATCAGCAGCACCATGATGAACAATATCATCACAACCAACTGCCACAATAATGACTACTACCACCACAGTTATCATCTTAATCCTCATCCTCATCCTAATTATCATCATCACCATTCTCATGATCAAGATAACCATCACCAACATTGTCATGATCCTGATAGCAACCACTATCACTATCATCACAATCCACTTCACCCTCTCCTTGATCACTTTCATCTAAGTCCTGTATCAAACAATCCTATTACCGGTAATTCAATCTTCACTTACCAACACTGCATCCAGTGATATCAATAGCGCCTTTCTGCAGGTTGCCTAGCAGGGTAGAATTCTGTCCCTGATCGTTGGTTGCAGGGGTCGTGACCTCCTCAACATAATTAGAAGGAAACCACATGTTCTTCTTCCCGCCATAGTCTCCTTTCCACCTGCAAATAGACATAATGGGGAGCAAAATAGGTGATTATCTGCATTTTTCATCAAGACTTTTAATAGAAAGATCCATTTTTTCCTTGCGAGAAACAGAATCCACTCTCCTTACTCTACCTCAGATATTGTACCTTAATACTCTCCTTACTAACCAACTGGTTATCAGGGCATCATGAAATTCTATTTAAAATATATATTTTTCATAAGACCTTAACAAAAATATCCAGTTTATGACATTATTAGCACATCAAGTCTGTACACCAGAAAAGAAGTTAGAGCAAAACTATTGCTCTCTATAAGCTGTCCACTAACTTAAATTCAAAAAACTTCTATACATGACCGCTTTTAATGCATAAGTTAGTGTTCCAAGACAACTCATCACTTTTAATCTTCAAAGTTATGTTTGGTTTTCATGCACTTTTCTACGGGATACTCAAAGTCATATTTAATCTGATCATGTATGAATGAGATTTCAAAAAAACCTCTTGAATTCATCCAAAGATGGCATTACAATAATTACAAAAAGAAACAAATATAAAGTAAATCTGCATAATACATTAACAATATTGCCACATTAGACTTCAGAAAAGCTTGTTATATTATTTTATATTATTATTAAACCATCACTGTATTTCCCCCTTATGGAATAATAGAAAAGTATATGAGTCTCACCATCCATGGTCTTGCTTATCGACATTGGTAATGATAGCATGTTTGCAGAAGGAGAGCTCATCCTCTCGCTGGGCCTTGTAGTCGTATAATGCTTTCACAGTGACCTGCATTAGATCAATGATTGATGAAGAACAAAAAGAACAAAGACAAAAAATATCAGAATAGGCAAGGAGGCCTTGAGGGTAATTTGAAGGATGTGTATCCATCACTAGGAGTCTGTAGGAGACACTTTAAGAAAATAAAGTCACAACATATTTTTGTGTATTGCAGATGTATAGCACCTTCTACCAGGATTGAGAACTGTAAGGATGGTTTGAGGGATCTCTTGCTATTGCTACAAGACACTCAAAAAATGGAAAGGCAAAACTAAATATAGTAAAGAAATTAGATAAATGGACTTTGTTTAAAATATAGTCAGGATACTATTGATAGACCCCTGCTAACAACATAAATCATGACAAATTACATGTAATAAAAAAATAAGTGCAAAGTTAGGCCATGACTTACCTCAAACCTGTGGTTTAATTTGCCACATTGCTACATGTATCTTGCAACTCACTCTTAAAAAACATGCATATTCATAGCATTTCCCCCCCCCAAAAAAAAAATCATAAAAATCAAGACTCAATGAAAGAGAAGTAACTTTCACAAAATTCAACTAGCTTTGAGTACTACATGTATCAGGTTAAAATGTAGTTCTTCATCTAACAATATTTAGAAAGTGGTTAGATACCTTTGGTACAAACTGGTTGGGATCCATGTAGATTCCTCCACAGCCGTAGATGGGATCATCCTCTGGATCCAAATCCTGAGAAAGGAGAGATTCAAATCAGACAAAAAAAACCTCAATTATGCAGGTTGATTAGAACTCACTGACCATGATGCAAAGGGTCCATTCTTTATGTATATAAATTGAGGTCACTGGAGTTGTAAAGAAATTAATATTTGGAACCATTAAGAAATTGAAAGAAGGTGGGCATATTCTTGCAATGGGGGTGGGCATAAACAGATGTATATTGCTCATTCATACTGCATGACCAATGTGTATATTTAGGGTGAAATATGACATTTATTCATTTATTTCATCCAGAAATGAAATCACTTGATACGACCATTAACTAATGGTTCTTTCTGGTATCAGTAACATTATTCATTATTTCTTTTATGAGATAAATGGGGAAGAAAGACATGTGTCGCCAGTCCCATACAACATCAGATGAAGTTGCTAAGGTACAACTTTAGCTACATTCTTCTGCATGAAATTAAAATGATAAAATATATAGCTGGAACAGTATACCGGTATGTTTGATACATATGCTCTTTATGTCCGAAAAAGCTTGCATGACCTTGCAGCACCAATCATTATATCTTTACATATCAGCAACAATTTTTATACCAGAAAGATCTTGGATCAAAAGATAAAAATGAAATGTCACTATAAGGTGACACTAAACAGCTTTGGGGCAAATGGGGACCCCACAGAAAGATATCTGATGAGCAAAATCCAACCATTTTGGATACACTATTCTCACTACTAAATAATGAGGAGTAATTTCAAGCTATTTTTTAACAAGCACACAATTTTGGAATAGATAATTAGCTTATATTTTCAATCATTTTGGGTGGTATTCTCAAAGCAGACTAACTTTAGTCCATGGTTTAATCCTCCGACTAAGTATGGAATGCCAAGTGTCCATATGAATATGTTTTGAATAATTTAATCTGTCACTAAATAAAAATTAAAATGTAATAACATAATCCATAGACAACAATATCACTATGAAATAATTATTTTATCATGGTAATTTAGGGACATATCAAATTATTCAAAAATATATTCCTATGGACACTTGGCATTCCATACTTAGTCGGAGGATTAAACCATGGACTAAAGTTAGTCCGTTTTCCAGAATACCACCCTATGTAATTTCTATTTTTCATTTATTCATTTATTTATTATTATTTTATTCATTTCTATTTTTATTATCTATATACTATAAATTATATATATATATATATATATATATATATATATATATATATATATATATATTTTTTTTTTTTTTTTTGGGAGGTGGTGTTCATTTCCTTTTAAGGCCTCAAAATTTGAGGATTCACTTCGAACTTACCCCTCCTACTCTATCTACCACCTCTTGGTTGACGGGCGCCTTTAACTTCATCTTCCTATAGAGGGGGTACTTGTGATAATAGGTGCAGAGTTCCGCCAGGCTCTCAAACTGGGCGCTGCCAATAGTAAAGAGACGACCTTCCTGCTTGATACGACAATGCTTGATCTTGCCATCAGCTCTGAGGGTTAAAGGTCAAAGAAGATAAGGTTAGGGTACAAATACTGATGATGGAATTTAATCAAATTTTATTTAACCCACAGCAGTTTAGATCCAGAGTAATTTTCTAAATTAATAAGTGTTTCCTCCTCAAATTGGCAATTCTCCTCTCCTTCATAATTTGAAGAAAAAAATAAAAGTGTTACCTGAACCAGAGTGAACAAAATTGCAGAGTTACCGGTAACCCAAAAAATTGCCAATTTGCATGCAAAAATAGTGATTTTATATTTTACAGTGTGTTGCCAATTTATAGACTATGATGCATAGTTACAATTATATTGCTCGTGTTCGAGAATGGCACAATGTATGGCATTGGAAATAGACTCAACATTTCCTGTGATTTTCTGCTCATGTATGTGTAATCCCTAGCATTCTGTATCAAAAGATAATGCAAAAATGTCACTAAAAGGAGACACTTTACTGCTCTGGGTTTTAAATAGCCACTTTTATCTGCTCTTGCGCAAACTGGCTTATCAAAAATGATCACAACAAACCACTTTTTTGGTATCGTTTCTATACGACCCTCTCAAATCAAATTTCTTCCATCATATCCTTCATTTTCAATTTTCTTTCTATTCATACTTTCTTCTTTCTATGAAGAGGCGACAGATACATTAATGAAATCCCAATTATTACCTGAATGAGATGGCGAAGGCATCACTCTCTCTCTCGCTCTTCCTGACGAGGAAAGCACCATCCTGACGGACTCTCTTCAACATATCCTCCGCCTCGTGTCTGCTCAGTTGACTGTGGAACCATCTGTTACCATTCAAACAGTTAATGGTATGTTAGTTCGCCATTCATTTAAAAAAATGCATAACAGCTTAAAGGAAACCTCACCCCAAAGAAATAACTTTAGTTATTCTGAGAGATTTAATGTATTATTGTCCATTAATCTACAAGATTTCCCACCAAAGTGTATGAGAGAAGTATAAAGCAAGATATTCTTGGCATAATGTATAGTATCTCAGCACAACATCGCCTTTTTCTTGATAACGTGACGTACTATACAAAGTCGTTTATCAAGTAAATGTATTCAAATTTATGAATGCTTCCATCCCACGTGCATGTGGTGATAAAGTATTTCTTTCACCTGCTATTATCTTTTGCACTACAATTTTCAGAAGCACATTGCATACCGCTAAGTTGTTGCTCTTCTGGTGTGAAGGTTTTGCATAAATGAAATAGATTTTTCAACTGCTACATTTTAGATTTTTCAAATAAATGAGTTACAATTGTTCCCGTTATATATTTTCACCAAATATATTTTTACCTTTTCGGCTATGATTTTCTTTCATTGATAAGTGAAGGTTTTCTTATTGAATTAAAAAGTATTTCAAACTAGAGCTTGATGCATGATACGTACACAAGTTTGCCTGGTATTTCACATTATCAAGAAGATGGCTGTGCCCATGTCATGCTAAAAGGCATTACATCATGCCAAGAATATCTTTATTGATATATCTTGTGTACATTTTTGTAAGGAATAATATACATCAATAGGCAGGAATAAATCTCATCTTTTAACATAACTACACTTATTCTTTGGTGTTAGGGTTCATGTATCAATGCATCTCTAACATGCTCTTTACATCACTACTACAATTCTTGAAAGCACAATTGTGTCCTATACAGGTTCAGATGTCTTTAAGGGGGGATAAGCAAACAAAGCCAAATCTGACACACAATATAGGATGACAAAAGATTATTTTAAAAGTCTTTGACTGCCAAAATATCTCTGTAAATCCTTCGAAATCATTTTAACATATATACACTGTATTTACCAAATAATGAATTCATTTTGTAAAGTGACATAAAAATACAAAAATATTTGCAAGTAGAATTTGTAGTATTGCAAAAAAAAGTTTCAGTTGCTTTTATAGACTCCTACCCCATATGCCACCCCCATGTGAATATACATATACTAAATAATACATTAGCAGTAGAAATTCATAGTTTTTTTTAATAAGTTTTCAAATTTGATTAGAAATTGGAATATACATTCCAAGATATACAAATCCACAAGCATGCAATACAGCGATACCAAGGCACTCTACATGGCCGGCACACATATATTATCATGTACATGCTACCATAATGCAATGTTACAAGCAGGCAATTTAATTTAATTCACACTCCACCTTGTCAACAACATACAGCTTAGTTTTGACTGTAACATTTACAAGTGCTCCAAGGATAAAGATTGAAATCAATATTAAATGCATTTCCAAATATTCATGGCTTCAAGTGTCAAGAAATAGGAAAGAATTAGAAAATGAATAAATGTTCATATGAAATTAAAGAGTTAGGAAATGAACGAATGTTAGTATCATATAACGGTAATGCAGTGTTACATCTAAGATCAATGGATCTGAAGAAGAAAATTGACAAGATAAAGTGTTTTCACGCAAGCATTCATTAAACAGAAAATGTTCTTTTACTGATTTTGAGAACAATGGAAACAGAAATTACTTTGTCATCCTTTCTTAAATCCAATGAATAATCTTCCCCATCGATATATTAGAGTGAAAGTCAGTCAAATTTTGTTTCGTTTCAAAACATGCAAACTACATGATTACTTTCTCCATGTTAACAATTCCTATCAACATTTTATACAAAATAAATTTGGAAACACAACAAAAAACAAAAACAACACCCAATGTATGTCATCACAGCATACTGCTGTCGATGATTAAGTTTTTTTTTTAAATCCCCTTTATCTTGCCAAAGAGTATACAACCCATCATTAAACAATACAAAAGTGCTTTATCACAAGATTGCTTGCAAAGTTTCAAAGGGGACATTTTGCCTAGTATCAGGAAGAAACAAGATTAAAATACAGATACATGTAGTAAAATACAGTAGTACGGTTTCACGTAGGAAGTTCGGTGGCTGGGTTGAAAGAAAAACAGCTCTGGCACAAACTGTGTATTTTAGAGTAAAGGTATCGAAGGAACTAAAGAAAGAGTCAGAATGAAAATTGGAAGTGAGTAGTGGCATTAATGTAGTGAGTATGAATAAAAGGCAATGGTTAGAAGAAAAGAAGTCTGAGTACATGTATTAAAACAACCTCAGTTATTAAAGCAGCTTTAGGAAATATTCAAAAACCATATAAAAGAAAGAACATGCATAGAGGTCAAATCACATCCCATGTTGATTAGCCACAGGCAGCAGAGCTCAAAGCCACTTACATAAATATGTAAATAATAAATGACACAGGCTCTACTTAGTTCTTAAAGATTATGCTTCTCCCTGACTGTATGTATGCATATCTCTGTCTGTCTGTCTGTATGTCTGTCTATCTGTCAGTCTCTCTTCTTGCTGTCTTTCTATCTCCATCTCTTTCTTTCTTTGTTACTTACCCTTCTTCCACAGAACAAAGCAGTGAATTAAGCTTGCCATATAATTACCATCCTTTTGGAGATAATGCTTCTCCCCGACTGTTTGTATGTATGCATATATCTCTGTCTGTCTGTCTGTCTATCTTTCTATCTCCATCTCTTTCTTTCTTTTTTACTTACCGTAACCTTCTTCCTCCACAGAACAAAGCAGTGAATTAAGCTTGCCATATAATTACCATCCTTTTGGAGATAATGCTTCTCCCCGACTGTTTGTATGTATGCATATATCTCAGTCTGTCTGTCTGTCTATCTGTCTTTCTATCTCCATCTCTTTCTTTCTTTTTTACTTACTGTACTCTTCTTCCTCCACAGAACAAAGCAGTGAATTAAGCTTGCCATATAATTACCATCCTTTTTCATCTCTTTTTCTCTCTGGATTCTCTATGATATATGCAAACCACATACATTAATCTGAGATCAGTGTTAATAAAAGAACCCACTTTCAAAGATAACGCACATAGGATACTTACATCTTCAAACATGTCTTTTCTCAAACCTTATTTTAGTCCTCCATTAATAGTTCAATTTACATCTTTTTTCTTTCTTCTTTTCTTAGGACAAATTTAAACCCTATCATCTTAGGTTGCATGTTGCCTAAGGTGCACATCCCTCTGAAGACATTGCAAAGGCGTAAACTTACTCTGCATTCTCGTGGCCATACAACTGCGGCACCGTTTCCTTTAACTTCACCGTGATGCCGTTCCCGCCCTTGATCGAGCGTTCGCGGTAGAAGTTTACGAGGTTATAGAGGTTCGGGAACGGGAGGTTTTCGACCAGGTAATAGCAAGTTTTGCCGTGGACGGACCTGGAGCGAATACGGCAGTGATTGACCCGATTGTAAGCCCTGTGGGTTAATAGGGTGCGATTAGAGATTACACAAGGGGGGGTTAACAAAAGATTAGGTTAAGCTTAATCCTCGTTAGACAAGTGCTTGGAGATTTCACCTGAGGGGTTCATCTGGAGAATGTGTGTTATATAAGGGTGGTGCGATGTGGTTAAGTTTGAATGGCTTATTAGCTGAAGACGTGAATTGCACGATGGGCTTGGACCTAGAACTTTCCACTCCATTCATGTTTGCAAGAAACAACTTACCCTGTCTCTTTCTGTCTCTCTCTCTCTGTCTCTCTGTCTCTCTTTCTCTTTCTACCTAGCTAGTGCATGTATATTAGATACATCAATGAACAGCAAATATGATAGGAAAAGCATTGATATTATAATGTAGCTGATGAACGAGATGCAAAACACAAAAGAAGAAGAATTGGTAGTACATTTAAATAAGGGAATGCAAAATGTAAAGCTTTACATGTATCATGCATCTACAATACTGATATAAGCAGAGGAGCAAACACAAAAGAACATGCTCAACAAAGAGGGACATAACAGACAACACAAGACAAAACACAAGACCACCAAAATATCATGCAGTGCTTCTAATCACTCCCTTTGATATTAACCATACCCAATCCGTAGCGGGAGCCATCAACTGTCCCGCTCGTTTGGTGACTGTCTCTTTGAGGGAAGAGAGGGAGGTCACTGCGAGGTCATTGGACTTACTCTTTGTTCTCGTGGCTCGGGGGTTGAGGCACCGGTTCCGTTAGCCTGACCTCCAGGTCGCGGCTGCGTAGGGGCACCGCCCGGTAGTGGTTGATGAGAGTGTAGAGACTGTCAAACGGCATGTTCTCCACCAGGAAGTACTTGGATTGACCTCGGTCAAGCTTGGACTTGATGCGACAGTGGTTGACCTTTCCCATGGCCCTACCAAAGGTCAAAGGGTGTTTTTGCAAGGTTGCATTCGGGACAGGGTTGAATATTGGGGTGACAATTTAATGGGAAGGATGATTGCCAATTTTTTCCCAAAATAAAGGAACCAAGCATCCACCACCATAGATTGCAGAGAGAGGGGGCATATCATTTTTTAAATTGTAATTTTAAGGTCAGTACAGTTTTACGTACATTTATACGTAATTTGGGGGAGGTTGTGGAATCAATATTTTTCATATTATGTTCAAAATAATCATTTCAACATTAATGAAGCGGTCAATGACAAAAATATGTCATGCGATCGATGAAACATTGGAGTGGGGGCACATGAATATTTCAGTAACGGTTGGTTTTATGTTTGTACACATTCAACATTGTCAACATTTTGGTGATGCATTGTTTGGCCAATGAATTATGCATTGATCAGCATGGTAATTGGAATGGAATTCAGGATTGCCAGAATGTTTATTTTCAAATGTTGATTGTTTTACCATGAAATGGATGTTTTAAGATCAGTATGCAAAAAGATTTGATATAGACAATTTGATTGTGGGCAAAAGGAATTGGATATGAATTGGATAAAAGTAATGAAATGGAAAGGAAACAAAAAAGAAAACATGAAAATACAGAATGAAGATATGGAAAGGATTATCAACTTCAAAGCTACATGTACATGTATATCTACAATGAAACACATACTATCCTACCATGAACATTGTCTCTTTGATTCAACAAGAATGATATAGAGACTTACATCTACCTTCAGAAATCTAGCATTCTGACTGTCACTATAGGAAACATGTTACATCTATTTCTTTTCCGATGCGCTAGTGAAGGATACCATATTCCACAGTAAAACATTCTTTGTTTAACACATGATATTCAGATCGAGTTATTGTATCAGTCTAAGTCACAATGCTTTCTTTTCCCAACAAATATATTCTGGCTTGACATAAAGATGACTTTTTTGAGATCTTCAAAATTAAAAAATGTGCATGCTAGTACTTGATTCAGATGAAATAAAAGTGAGCCAAAAATTGAATTTTGTCAGGCTAATGAAATGACACTGATACTGTACCTACATACAGACTAATCACAGTATTTCTAAAATCTTATGAAACATACTATACTGTCACATAAAACTTACCAATGGATGTCCATATTAATTTAAAATGCATTATTTGTATATGAATGTATGAATGTGCAAGAATATAATGGAGATATGCATTGGTAAATTGATGCATTAGTGTGTGATGTTAAATAGCATTGTAGTTGAGGGCATTATCCTTATCTATTCCTCATTGCAAATCATTTTGGCAGATAAAAGCAGCAAAATTATTCTCAGCTCATAATTGTTTTCTTTTACATTGGTGTGTCATATTTGAAATGACCAAACTAAAAACTACTAACTTATGCATTTCTAAACTATATATTACTATAGTATAATATTGTCAGATAATTGTTGTTGCATGTACATCGTGCCTTTTATTAAGTGAGCATTGTTTGCCCCCCCCCCAAAAAAAATAACAGAACAATTCTAGTACGTCTGAAGGAGAAATTGCTTTTAAAAATGCATCATTGCATAAAAAAACTAGAAAAGTCAACGGATATTTAATGAGCTATGACCTTTGACCTACATACTCGTAAATTGAACTTAGGCTGTGTTTTGATACCATGTACCTTCATATCAAATTTGATTAAAATCCGTCAAACTTTATTAAAGTTATCGAACGGAAACCAGATTGGCATATTTAATGAGCTATGACCTTTGACCTTTGACCTACATACTCCGAAATTGAACTCAGGCTGTGTTTTGATACCATGAACCTTCATATCAAACTTCATTAAAATCCGTCAAACATTACTGAAGTTATCGATCGGAAACCAGATGTGTATTTTTTCGCATATTTAATGAGCTATGACCTTTGACCTACATACTCCGAAATCGAACTTAGCCTGTATTTTGATACCATGTACCTTCATATCAACCTTCATTAAAATCCGTCAAACATTACTGAAGTTATTGATCGGAAACCAAATTTGTTACGAACGGACGGACGCATGGAAGGAAGGAAGAACGGACAGCGGCGTTTTTATATCCCCTCCGACTTCGTCGGCGAGGGGATAATAAAAATGATATAGCAACTACAATTCTAACTCTTTTTTGGAAATGCTACATGTATGTTGTGGATTCTTCTATTCTAAAATCACAAAATAGCATCTATTTTGTACAAAATATTTTTAGACAAAGAAATTATAACAAGATAATGCGGCAAAAGAGAGAATGTTTTTAATTTGATAAAAAAGAGTTGCTCATATCTATGCTAAAATCTAAAAATCGGGGGGAGAGTATGGGTGTGAAAGCAAATAAACCCAGCACCACTACATGTACTTCGTATCAGAAATAATGACTTAATGACAGTGGGGAACTTTTGAGCAAGAACATTAGAACGTGTAAACTGAATCATAATTGAAATCAACATAGGATACACTGCATATTTTAATTGGCAACATCATATAATTCTATCAGTAATGACATTTAAAAAAAGAAGGGATTCATTCAAATAATCAAATCCAATCAAAACTTTCAATGGATGTACGCAATTGTTCTTGTTAATAGTAAAATCCTCATGTGCAGAGCTGCATAATTGCAAGCTGAACTGTGTTACAAGCACTACATGTAAATGATATGTAAATGTACTACAACCCTGCACAGAGCATCCATATTACAACCCAACCCCCTCCCCCTACAGCAATGTCTGACCAACAGAAAACATGCAAAATAAAAATCAAGCTGCTACATATTACAACTATGCAAAAAGTAAATCAACAAACTGCCCAAATTTATTTCAATTTACTCTCCATCGATTGCAGGGCATAATCCTAATGTGTTTTCAAAAACATTTGGGCAGATAAAAGCAATAATTGTCCCCTCCACCTCGTTCAAACACAGCTTTTGAAATACTATCACAGTGCCCACTGATTTTCATATGACTCTTATGGAATCAGTATACCAGAGAAACAAATTATTTTCCCTCTACAAATAAATCAATACAAAATGATCCTGTTTCTCATTAAACAAAAATGAAGTAATTCATGGATCTTCAAAATATTCCATCATTTCCCAAAAGCTTAAGAGCAATGAATCTTGCAAAATGATTATATTTTTGGGGAGGACCCTGCAAATTATTCCCGAACAAAACCAAAATAAGGGAAAAAAATCATAAGAATTTGAAGGTGTACCAGAAAGAGAGGGAGTAGTCTCCTTTGAACGTCTCGCTTTCCCGAACAAGGAAAGTGCCATCGCCTTGCTGATAACGTGTGAGGAGTTCTTCTGCGACCATGCGAGGTAGCTGGTCGGCGTTCGTGTTCAGTTTTCCGTGAAACCAGGGCTCCGAGTAATGAAGCTCTTCATTGGGCGTGACCTTTAGTGTGCGATTGTTGTTGAGGATTTGAAAGCAAGGTTAAAAGAAAAAGTGCAGAGGAAAAATACGATAATTGAAATCAACAGTAAGCGCAATGCTGTGGTTTGAAAGCTTTACACGTTAATCATATTGTTTGTCTTTTTCCCTTAGAGCATGGTTTTTTCCAAGCTTCTCAACCAGCTATAGTCACTCTGTATAAAACTGAACCCTTCGCCTACAGGATCCGGGTGACTACTGTATCAAACCTATAGGAATGAATGAATTCAGATGTCAATGGGTTTAAATGGTGAAATACCTATATTCCCAATGAAAACATATGAAAGCAATCATTAAAGGTGCTGATCAAAAATCAATCAATCGGGTTAAATCTGGTCAATTATGCAATGGTGATCTGTTGAATAATGTTAGACAAAAGTAAATAGTGTTGAACGTATGAAACTCTAGATGCTTTCTTAAACTTGAATGACGATGGAGCAAAAGAATCTAAGAGCAATTAATCACAGTTTGCTCACACTGGACTATTCCTACATATATGTATATCTATCTTTCATGCAGTTTATATAAAGATGTACATATACATCAAAAACTCTATTGTGCCATTTCTCTACACCCATTTTGCCATAGGTTGTTCCAAAGAAATTCATCGTAATTTTTTTGGAGAATTTCTTGAAAGTCCTCACAATGTATACGTAACACATATCAGTTTTAGACCAGGGCCCCGTCTTATATAGAAATTTGATGGAGTCGGATTAGATTGCAAGTTCTCTTGTAAACTTCTATTTCATTACTGGATATCAAGCTGCAATCGATCACAATTGGTTATCAGGCGGTACCCTTGGCTCCCCACCTGAAAGATTTAATATACCTACTGAGATTACCCTTGACTCCCCATCTGAAAGATTGAATATACTACTGAGATTATCCTTAGATTCCCCACTCCACCATCACTCACACACTGCAAACTATTTTGTTAAAGTGTCAAATGCACTTGGATTATGAATAAGCATGCATAATCTATAAATCATTGGAAGCATCACGCAATCTCATTAAACAAGAGCAGAAGCATTTTGTTTAAACAGTGCCAGGAGTTCACATTTCCCACAGACTGGGCGAGATGTACCAGAATGAAATGCTAAAACTTGTTGGCAAGCGGTCGCTCTCCCGCACAATAAAAGTGCCGTCTTCCCCGTTGTGCTGCTTTAGGAGCTCTTCAGCAACGGACGTGCCACTTCGTCCAGAGTACTGAGATCTCCGAAAAACCAATTTTCATTGTAGTGCAGTTCACATTCGGCTTTGGATGGCTAAGAATGGGTAATTTATGGTAAAAAATGTACAATTCTTATTCCTGCCATGTGAATCTTGGCAGATTTGTTACATTTTTGGTTTTTATACCAAATGAACTTCTCGGCTAGTGTTTATCCTTCCTGATAGGTAGATTTGAAATCACCATAACATACATTACAAATTGATATTAGTTCTTTGATTGTCATTGGTTATGATTAACATTTAAATTTACAGGTGAAGTACCTGGACTTCTAAGCATGTAGAGTATTCAAAATAGAGATGAACTATCATGACCAGAGTACACAACACAACCCTTACACAAGGTATATTATATACATGTGTGTTGTTGCTTTTTTCCCCCTTTGTATTGTGCTGTAAACATTGTATGACCTGCCATGAGTCCAGAATGGGACCATGGTCCTGGTATATATGTATGACAAGTTCTTTTGAAAATAAAAACTTGGCGAAACAACAACTTTCAGAGCCGTTTGCAAAACCTTCATCCTGTTTTTAAATAGTTTGATTCATACTACTATTGGTGAATTCTTTTCGATTCCATCTCCTTCATATATCCTTTGAAAAATAACTTATACATGTAGCTGGCAAGGGCAATCCATCCCATGAGCGGAGAATAAATAAATTTGAAGAAAAAACAGAAGAAAAAAACAGATTACATCCTCCCCCATGTCCTACATCTTCTTCTTCTTCTTAACAATGAACTCTATTATGCCATCATCTACAATACAGTGTACATACCGGTTCTATGGAACTAGCATCATCATCATCATCTTGGTTAGCCTGCGTGTTGGTCTCCTCAGAGTAGTACAGCTTGGTGTCAGTCAGCACAAAGTAATGAGGAGCCCATTCTTGCTGCAAAGGAACAAGTGGGAGGGAATTATATATCTCACAGGTAAATGATACATGCATACTGTCCAATCTTTCACAGCAAACATTAGGAATCTCTCAAGGCAAATATAGGAATACAGTCTATTTTGTATACTTTTCAAACAGACTATTTCAGAAAAGAGAGGAATCTAGGGTTCAAATAGGGTTCACAATAGGGTTCACAATAGCCTGAAGGCCAATCATTCCTCCAAACTAGGAATAGATGGCAGCTATGTACATGTGTGTAAAAAATGTCACACCTCCTGACTCTAGGCTACATTGTACAACAAAGGTTTTCAAATCTAGAAATTGGCTATAAGTGCATGTACGCAAAGCAGACATGAATTGATATCCAATCAGGCCACTTATCATATTGTCACAACAAGGTGATTTTAGATAATATAATCAAATCTTCTTGCACTTCACAACACAGCAGTAGCAACAGTAATAAAACAAAACAAATAAAACCTGTGACAATGACGGTCCTAGGGTTTATAATAAAAATCACCTTCATCTCCTCCTCTTGCTGTTCATGCATGTAATTAACATACATGAATATGTATAAGGTTCGTAACATATTCTCATATATACTGCAGAAAAGGCCCCCCAAAAAAAAAAAAAAAATCAATCAATCAATCAATAAATGTAGGAGATTTGCAGTTGGTTCAATAATAGAATACTAGAGAAGAGGTTGAAAATTGTTTGAGATGACTGCAGCAATGAAAATGCCAATTTAAGAAAGATAATGGTTTGAATCATGACTGTAGCGAAGGGCTATATGTAAAATTTACTCTTGCCTTTCTACTGGAACAGACTTAAATACTTACATCTAGTGGATCTTCAAGAAGGAGAATGCCATTTTTGGTGGAATTTCTCAAGTCAAAGTCTAGACCTAAAATGAAAATAAAAGTCAAAACATTTCTAGAATGAAATTGTTCATGCGAATAAAAGTCGACTGAATATATCTTTTAAAACAAATAAAATTCATAGTAGGAAACCAGAACAGATTCAGACTCAAAACACATATTTTCTTATTGTATCAAATGAATATAAAATCAATGTTTACATTTCCATACATGGAGGAAGGAGGAGAAATTCCCCAAAAGCATGAGGCTTGTGATAGACTCACCATAACAATACAAAAATACATTACATGAAATATTACAAAGCCTCTAAAAGAAGGAATAAAGGAAAATTACATCCTTTCAAGCTGGTCAGTTCTTTTATCAGATGGGCTTTCTAACTCAACACGATTCAATTATTATATATATTGTAGGTTTGAATTTATTCTTATAATCAATCATGAAACATACCTGGGGGGTGTTTCACAAAGACTAAGATCGACTTTAAGTTGGACTTAACTATGGCAGGCCGTTCATGCCACTGGTTGCTCTTACTATTGGTCTCTCAATTATGATCTTTAGATAATATTTTTTCCTTCAATAATGAACTATCAAAAAATGTACGTCCCATGAGAGACTGATGCCAGTGAACGGTGAGAGCAAAGTCCAACTTAAAGTCGATCTTAGTCTTTGTGAAACACTCCCTTGATCTCTATATCACATCAAGGAATCAATCACTATATCCCATCAAGTAATCATGGACATCAAACCTATGATAACCACTGCTTTTACTATATCTCTGCAGGACCAGAAAAAAAGAGAGAATGAGAATGAAACCAATATATTTCCTTACTGTCTTCTGTGGGAACTGTGAATGTCTCGTTTCCATTATCAGGAAGCTTCTTGTGTTTCAAGATGATCTTCCTCTTCAGTTTGCTCACGGCAGGAAGGTTGCTGGCATCCCTGTCTATGGGCTGTGTGAGTAAGGTGTCTGTAGTAGGAAAAAAGCAACGCATTTATTGATAGATGGGACTGTACGGTCAATTCAGAGATGTTAATTGTGAGTAATTGTGTTTGTACAAGCATGTATCAATCAATTAGTTAAGAGAAATGTTGATAAAAGTACAATCTTGCAACTACGCAACGACAAAGGCAAAAACTTTAGATAGCAACAAAATATAAGAACATGTGTAGTATGTGTACATCAATTTTATTCAAACTTACATAGTAAAAAAAGAAAGACAAAAAGATTTTAAAAGATATTTTATTGATTTACACAATCCTAAATTAAACGATGGATTGGCAGAATCAGAAAAAGAATGTCAGCAAGTCATTTTTGAGTTTGCCAAAAAACAAAGCGCCTAGAAGTGATGGCCTAAATATTGAGTTTTATCAATATTTTTTGACAGAAGCTAAATGTCTGCTTGTACACTCGCTCAACAAAGGTTTTGGAAGCAATTAACTATCAAACACGCAAAAAAAGCCATTATCAAGTTATTATAGAAAAAAGGTGATAAAATTAATTTAGAACATTTTAGACCAATCTCACTTCTTAATTTTGATTACAAGATTGCTGCATCAGTCCTAACTAAAAGACTTCAAAAGGTAATTTCCACATTAATTTCTAATGATCAAGTAGGGTACATCAAGGGTAGAAGTTTAGCTGAAAATATTAGATTGATTGAAGATATATTTTACTATGTTCAAAATCATTCAGACAAAGGACTTGCATTCTTATCAGATTTTAGAAAAGCCTTTGACTGTCTAAGCTGGGAATTTCTCTTTGAATCTTTACAGAGATTTGGATTTTAATGATTTTTGCAGATGGGTCACTACTCTGTACACAAATGTCAAAAGCAGTGTCAATGTAAACGGTAGGTTAATATAACAAATTAAGATAAAAATAGGCTTGCGTCAGGGCCGTCCTCTTTCAGCTCTTTTATTCATACTCGCTGCCGAGGTATTAGCTATCAAGACAAGAAACGATCCAAAAATTAAAGGAATTACACTTTTTGATTCAGTTGAAATAAAAATATTGCAATATGCAGATGACAATACAATATATATATAGATATGACTTGAAAAACAAAATGTTCAAAATTTTAAATTTTCTTATCATATATGCAAAATACCCAGTCTATCTAACATTTATGGAAGCAGAAAATTGCCAACTTATGTTTCACAAAGTCTCTATTCTTTGTACCTTCAAAAGATTAATCCATAACCGTTTATAGATCGAAAAGTATTTGAAACAAAATAGTTATGCATTTTTGAAAATACTGTAATTCAAGAAAAAGAAACATGTTTTACTTGAATTATGTATGGATGCTGCTATGTTATTTCAATTGATTGTATATGATTGTTTGATTTGTTCAAAGCATATATTTATCAATAAATTCATTTAAAAATTTAAATTTGTTTTTAAATTTGTTTTTCCCTGTCAGAAACGTATCATTGTTTGTGAGTACGTTATTTGTATTAGGAGAGATGCAAGTTAATATTGATGTATGGATGGGGCTCTACTGTGCTTTTACAATAATTGTTTGACCCTCATCTATAAATGCATCATTTGTTTGGTCCATACTACAAATAAATCTAAGGGACAACTTGCATGCTACTTGCATGCTACTTGTTTTTACATCTGTCAGATGTATGAACATAAAACAAAAACTGGCAAGGCAGTAGACATAACATTGCATTTCTCCATATTTTTGTTGTTCTATACATGTACTTCAAACTGTAAATGCATAATTATAAAAACAAAGTTTTCAGAAATCATTAATTATTAAAAAATGATTCTTCAACATGCCTGGTCAAACTGTTGTGTGACTTTTTTCCCTTCTTTTAGGGGTTGTTGTTGTTTTCTGTTGTTAAGTTTGTTTTGGTATTTTTTGGGCTGTTGTTATTTGTTTGTTTGATGTGGGGGGAGGGGGTTGAGGGGGACTCACCACCAAATACTTCTTGGAAGAGGCAGGCCATGTTTCTCTGCTGTAGTAGGGAGCAATGATTCTCAATGGATAAGATAATGGGAAAGCTGGGGAAAAAACAACAGAGTAATAATATTACTATTCCATTAAATCTCCATCATTATAAATCAACAAAATGAACATGTATGGTATCTCTCAGTTAAAAATCCCTTGGTAACCTTTGAAAATAGCATGAACATAGCTAGGGGAACATTTTATCATCATCATCACCATCACCATCACCATCACCATCACCACCACCACCATCACCATCACCAACACCAACACCATCACCATCACCATCACCATCACCATCACCATCACCATCACCATCACCATCACCATCACCATCACCATCACCATCACCATCTCACCATCACCATCACCATCACCATCACCACCACCATCACCATCTCACCATCACCATCACCATCACCACCACCATCACCATCTCACCATCACCATCACCATCACCATCACCATCACCATCACCATCACCACCACCATCACCATCTCACCATCATCATCACCAACACCATCACCATCACCATCACCATCACCATCACCATCACCATCACCATCTCACCATCATCATCACCAACACCATCACCATCACCATCATCGTCACCACCACCATCACTACCACCTCATCAACATCACCACTGCCATCATCACCACATTCATCACCTACAATGTGATGTCACATCACAACTCATCAAAAACTTACTCTGTGGTGATCCAAGCATGTTCTTTGATTGTCTTGAGTACATCATAGAACCTGATCTTGGTGGTCAAGGTGTGACCATGGTAGATGATTGGTAGACCGTCTGGTCCATCCCAACAGTCCACTGCAAACAGAATGATAAACAGTGAAGAATTCGTCCTTCAACCAGTAGACAAAATGATGCAATGCAACTCCCCATGACAGTACATATAAAGCAACCTTTCGTCTATCTTCAACATTACTCTTTGACAATCCTGTTGCGCTTTCAATTTCTCAGCTCTTGACAGACATCATCTACAGCCCCTTTTACATCTTTGATATGTTATGGCATATGTCCAACAAGGCATATTTTCAGATTTTGTGGTTGCAAAATAGCAAGATACTCTCTGTTTCTCTATAGTAGTTTTTTAACCTCCTTTTGTATTTTGTATTTCCTGCCAAACTTTCATGCGACAGCATTCTCAAGAGCAGTGTTTTTTTTTCTTATTCTAATGGGCAAAAATAATCACACTACATAATATTTTGTTATTGAAGGCTTCAGAGACTTTATACATTACAGCACACTGAAAATAAAAGTTCATACGGTGGTCCTCAGAGGCAAAGTCTCAAGGGGTAAATCACCCCTTTCTATCGTCCACTTTATACTTTGACTGCCCATGGTGTTTGACTTACATTCTAGACATCTGCATCCCATTCTGAGGCACCTTGCATAGGCTTCCACTGATGATTCACTGGATACCTGGTCTCCAGTCAGATACCTAAATGTCCAAGGATGATAATTTCGTTCTTCATTTCATCTCATTTATTTCATTCTAGATTTAAAGAAACAAATTTAAACAAATAAATCATACACAAAATTTGAAAATGAAAAGGCAAACTACCTGAATAAAGCCCTTGGGCCTTGTACAATTGTAGTTCCCTAATATACAAATGTATAATATGGAATGGATATTCAACAACAAAAAAAAAAAAACTATAACACAAAGAAGGGATATTTTGTTGGTTATAATATGGATTAATATATACAATAAAAAGTAACTGATTCAATTTTTTTTAAAGAATTGTCTTGCATGAGGAAATATCTTTGGGAATGGAGTTCCACAGTACACAGAATAAAGAGCAAGAGAAACTAAGTTTATGCTCCTAAATGAGCCTGAAGGATAATAAATATCTCAGGAACTAGGGGTAACTAAGGATGAATTCCAACTCATGCATATACTGGGTTTCACACCTAGGTCTACCTTCTCTAAAACGATTGCCATCTTGCATCTTGCTCTAAAACATTAATCTGAACCAAATCTTGCTCAATGTAAAAAGGAACCAAAATTGAACTGCAATCGGAGATGCCTGTGAGCTACATTTCATCGTCAGATCTTGTTAGCAGTTGCTCCAAATATTCTAAACAGTCACAATATCAACCTTTGCCAAGTATACAATAGATCTAGAGTTTCTGATTTTGCTTATATTGCATATTTTATTCCAGTAAATCTGGCATCTAAGTTGTTATCTTGAAATACATAGAAAAATATTCTTTTACATTTTTGACCTGTAGAAACATCCTGATTAAGTACACTAAAACTAAAGGCTTGTTCAGATACAGAGCGGTAAACTGCCGCAAAAGAGCCGCCTTTTTTTTTAGCGTGTAAAATGAATGGCAACTGCATGCAACAAAGGACTTGCGCGTATTCACTGAGCTCTGTGTTATAAGATTCAGAAATACTAACATTTCTGAATCTTTGCGCCATCATAAAAATACTGCCACACTTTTGCCGTGTCATATCTGGACGTGCCTTAAGGGTAAGTGATCTGGGAGACATCCAATTTTTGGAAATTGGTGAAGCCTCATATGTTCTATCCTAAGTTTACTCCACTACTTTCCATTTTGGAAATGAAGTACTTACGTATTGTGAGATGATGCGATCCAATAGTCACAGAGGGGTCTCTCCATGTCATCTGTTATGTTGTCATAGAAACGATTCCAAATCTCATTGTCCTTTGAGTAAAGGTAATCTACAAACTAAGTAGAAGAGAGAGAGAGAGAAGAGAATCATCAAAACATATTTTGAGTTGATAAACAATATTGCAACTATTTTCATGTCCCCAATCCCTACCAAACCCAATGCAAGTGCATGTGAAGATTTCAGGACTATTAGTCTTATGAGTCATGTTCACCAAGGTGCTCTTGAAGATCACACTAAATAGAATAAAATATCAAATTGAAAAAGAAGTAGGTAAGGAACAGTTTGGTTTCAGACCTCAAAGTGGTACAAGGGATGCCAGATTCTGTATGAGAATGATGACATACCTTTGACCTGTGACCTTTGACCTAGTTACTCCAAAATCTAATCAGATTGGCTTCCTATGGTGATACATACTATCATCTAGTTTGAAATTCGTATCTTAAGTGGTTCTTGAGATATCACGATCATGAGAAAGTAGGAGGGACGGACAGACGGACAACCCGAAAACATAATGCCTCCTGCACCACCTTGGGTGGGCGGAGGCATACAAAATCCCTCTTGAGAAAAGATATAGAATACATACATCGTATTCTACTCGGAGTGGGCCGTTTTAAAAAAATGACAAGAAAACAAAAACTTACCTCTTGCACTGTGAAAGAGAGGTCACTATCGCTTTCCAATGCAGCTTTGCCAGAATCAGCAAAATACTTCCTGATGTACTGTTTTACTTCATGTGGATTGTTGGCTACTGGGTCCTACAAAGTAATTCATTGGAACAGCATTTCCATAAATTAAAATGAGACTCGAATAAAGAAAATATAACTTTTCAAACAAATAAATAAATAAAGAAGTTTTGTTGACTTTTTATTTCCCTTTTATACCAAAAAAGAAGGGTACATCACATTAAATGTAAACAAAAAGTATAAAGAGATAATTTCATTTATCTTTAAAAATATCCATTCTTCTATTCAATGGTTCATTTCATCTATCCATCTGTGTATTTACTCAATAATTCATTTATTCACTATCCATCGTCCATTTATTAATAAACTGTCAGGGTAATATAAAGATCATATATGGATATGAAATATGTCACAAGGGCAGGAAATATTGCTCTTTTCTTCCTGTCCCTACATTATCTCTGATATTCCTTTTCCCAAAAATTGAAAGGGCAAATTAATTGTTATTTTGTGTTCATGTATCATTTATCAATACCTACCTTCTGTTCTTGTGCTAGAAACCTGATGTAGTCATTGAGAGTTACTCTATTCCTGTACAAAGAAAGAAAATAAACAAGAAATTTACATCTTACAAAGAGGTTTTCAACAAAGACATAAACTGTAGATAAAGCATGAAGATTCTACTTCTAAAATGAATAACAAATCAAACGTTTCAAATCATTGTAACATAGGATGTCCATAGATACCTGTATTTGGACAACAGCAGTTGAATGTACAGCAGGTACTAGTATTGCAAACAGCAATAGTCAAGTATCTACGATTTTGAAATAAAGGGTGCCATTGTATAAAACCATGACAGGCAGTTTAATAGCTATTTATAAATAGGAGGTGCTGCAAAATGTTATCCATTCATTCATATCTATGAGAATGGTAAAATAATATCTATACATCTGTCACTGCAGTAATGTACAATTTTTGTACTACGTTACAATGGAGCTGAAGAGCATAGGTATCATTCAGTTTTCAATCGGCTTACACATGACATGTAATTGCATGTAATTGCTACATATTTGCAGTTATTACTCTTAAAAAAAAATAATTTGTATGTACTTTGCACTCATTCTGGTTTATGACTAAGTTCTTTTTCAATAACGATTGGGAATAAAGTACAAAAACATATGTGACCTTTGACCTCAGTGGTTTAAAGCATTCCAAACATATTTCTCATGAAGTATACAATGACCCAGTTTGATGGTAAAGATACACACATGTAGATCTGTACTTACATATCATTGTAGTATTCACGTAACCTGTCTGCTACCTAGAATAAATAAAAGAGATTGAAAAAAGGAAGTCAAATCAAAGTAGGTATTCTGATTTCATACAACAAATATAATCAAAATGGTTTCAATGGCGAGTCCAAGAGACTTGATTGGCATATGATGGTGGCTGGATGACAACTGACGGACTTTGACCACTTCCCCATTAACTTCACATCTCTAGTTCATTTATCATTGTAAGCTGGGATTCAAGAGGCATCATAAATAAACGCTCCTTTGATTATGGAATGGTTCAGCACTTAAAAAATCAGTATCCTGGCAAGTTTTTCAATGCAGGATATACGCAGGATATATATTTTAATGATCATGTATTAAAACATATATAATTAGAATACATTTATAGGACTTCAATGTAAGGCCCATCGCACACTACGGGATCTGATTTTGGAAGAATTTACAACCATCACCATTTTACAGGAACATTCAAACATGTGAAATTTTAATGATCAAGGATCCGATTAGTCACGTGATTAATCAAATCTAAGGGGATTTCAAGCTTCCTTGAAGAAGGATAAGCTAAATCGGCTCAGAATCGTAGTGAAGTCAGACTAGTATGGTATTACGATTATCTACGACTTGAAGCCGATTCAGCCAATATGCTGACTAGAAAGCTTACAGGCACTAACATTCTGGCCGTTAGTATTCTTATCATTATTTCCAACCTAAATTGGCAAAACATTCTTTGTTTTAGATTTCCATAACTAATATAACTTCAAGGATCTGATCGCAGACGGATGGTTTAGTGTGTCCGGGCCGGCTTTAGACTTCACTGCATTGATACAGCTTTGTCTCAAGTGGTTTTGAATGGGTGCATGATGTAGTTAATGGCCTACCTCTAAAAACCTACAACACAGACTACCCATGTCTACATGTACAACCTGCCAAATAAGTATGTCATTTTGGGGGCACATAATCTTTCTTTTTAAAAATGTAAAGCGTGAAATTCACGCGGGCTGATTTCACCCCATTTTACCTTTCAGGATTGATACAAAAAAAGAAAATTTGAAGAAAAAAAACTTTAAAACCAAATTTATGCTAATTGTCCTTTAGCCCCACTAATTGTGACAGCGAGTTACTAGCATACATGTATAATTAATTTTGTGAGATGAGTTCTCAATGTCAAATTTAAGACTGAAAGAAGGGGCCCATACATAAAGATTTTTTAAAATTCAAATAAACCCCGCTGTGAAGAAAAAAAACTTGGTGTAGAGCCCTGTGAAAAGCAAAATATCTAACCTCTTGTTGGAATACCAGGTTGTTGTAGAGTTGAAGGAGACCATCAAACGGTATCTCCTGCCGACCCCATCGATCTGCCTCCTGTTATCAGAAAGAATCAAATCATTCTTATCATTATAGTGATTAGTATTACTTAGGTGACATCAGTTGTGCCTGGGAGGGGAAAGCAAACTAAATCACTATAAAATAAAAAAAACTTAAGTCTCTTCTCCCGGTATAACTGAATGAGGTGTGTGAGGTTCATGTACCACTTTTCTTTAACAAAGAGTGTAATGTGATCTTAACGTGCATGGGTGGTTGGCGACTCTCCTATACACAGGGACTAAGCACATTCAACTGTAACCAATTTTGGTTTTAACATTGTAAAAAAATTGGTACAATTCAGCTTAATTAATAGCTGCATTACAGATTTTCAATAATATACCAGCATTATCAGCCTGTATCTGTATTATCTATAGAGCAGGGCATATGCACATTATCACAAGGAAGGCTTCGGTCATCTGCCTGGGCTGATGAAATCATCCCTATGACATTGGATTCGACAGGCAGATGATGCACTGACTATACAGTACACTCCCGGCCTCCACATCAAGTATCGTCCACTAGTTGTTTTAATGATGAAATATACATACTAAAGAGTTGGTATGCATAAGCTCTAAGATGAAAATCATCTCATGCTTCTTCAGAGCCATTATTGCCTCGTAACTTACTAAACCACCTTGCGAGATGGCTTTTTAAAGTTTAAAATGTACATACACTAGTACGTTACAGGGGCCAGGATGTATACATAACAGCCAGTGGAACAATCTGCTGGCATGATGAAAAACAAGTAAAAGTAAATCTACTTTAAAACTACTTTTGAATATTAAAATTGACCATCTTTATAGTAAAGTTACATGTATATCAAAATCAATGAAAATCAATAGATTTGAAGAAAAACATATACATCAGTGGGCCCCAGTTTCCTGGAAATATTAAACTTACATTGAAGTTTTCTCTAAGTTCTTTTGTGTTCATCTTTAGGTTGATCCTTGGTAGGAAAGACTTCATATCTCGCAATGAAACCCTATCGTACAAACAAACAAACAAATAAAAACAAAGTCACAATCAATTGATCATTGGTGGGAAAGACTTTATGTCTTCCAAATGAAACCATATCTGTAGAGGTGTCGTAGTCAAGTGGTCTAATCACTCAACTGGAAATGCAAAGGTCGTGGGTTCCATGGAGAGTGTGCACTGTAATGTGCTGAATCAGGACTGTCAGCACTTTGGTCAGTTAAGTTGTAACTGGTAAAGCGCTTTATTTTTGTCTATATTTTGTTTGTTATGGGTCAGTCACACCGCTAACCGCCTCTAAACCGACTGATTCTTTGCCATTGGAGGTCAATGTAATGTGATGTTGGGTCTATAGTCAGTCTGGTGATAGTCTTCTTGGTTTGAGGTCGGTCTAGACGTATTAACATATTACAAAGAGTGCCTTAACATAGCTAGCATCTGGTTACTCTTTGTAAACTACCTTAATCACACCTTGGGAGAGTTTTATATACAACCTAAACCACAGGAGATGAGTTTAAAGAAGTTTTTGAGCAATAATTCTAAAACAGACTTTCATTATGTACTAATAAGGTAATACAGAGTACAATAGTTTCTTTTTCAGGTTTACTGCCAATTACACCAACCACTTGATGACCTACATTTGATGAGAATCTCTCGCTTCTCATGTCTTTGTCATCAATGGTTATGATTCCAATCATTTCATATTCTTCCATGATCTTTATCTTTTGAGACCTTAGAGAACTTTAGAATAATTACCTCATAGGTTTACAAACCATAGACCTACACAGAATGCATAGTTTAAACTGGTATTCTGCAGGTAGGATAACACCAAGGAATCCCAAATATAAAGAGACAAATATTCTGGTGATTCATCCCCTCTAATGGAGTCAACTTTAAAGGTACTATGTCCCATTTGCAGGTCCAAAAAATAAAAAGGTTAAATTCCAATGGCATTTGAAAGACAATACTAATTTAGAACTTGCCTGAAAAAAGGGGGCTTGAAAATGTCTTTAAGTGGGAAAATAACGACTATTAGTTGTCGAATCGACTTAGGAGCTATAGAGCCAGTAAGTAATAGTCTGATTTTTCAGACCATTGTACCGAATGGTCGTACGTTTTATGCTGCGCAAAGATTCAATCAGTTTAATTTTGGCCATTACAAGAAGTGGGTTATTGATGTAGACAAATGCTCATGTACCCTTTACAGCTCATTTTATGTATGTTATTACCAAAGATGAAAAAGCCAGTCAGTCACTCAATAGTGTCTGACAGTGAAGTCTAGCAAGTAAACGGGTTTCCTTGCATAATTTGAATATTAGGACACTGCTAACGTTTAAATTTCACAGATAGGACATACATGACATATTCATAATTCCTGCAAAGTTCTACAGAATTTGATGTTGGCTGCAAAAGGGACATAGTATCTTTAAGTATTCATTTATAAAATTTCAGTTTCACTGATTATATAATACAAAATGAACGTACGATCTATATTTATATTTCACATCACTGCTCGGTCATTCCGTCTTGATAAAATCGCCCTTTCTGTTTCACACAAATTTGCTCTTTTGCCTTCCAAACCGAAAGAGGAAGAAGGACACTGACAATACACATATAAGTGGCTGGGTTTCATAAGATCAGACACAGACTCTTGCATTGTCACTATTATCTATCCTCAGAGCCTTACCAATAGCACAGATTTTCATTTTTTAACCTTTCTCAAGATTTCCTTAAATAGATACAGATTTTTCAATTACAAATTTAAAATGTCATGTTTCTAATAAAAAAGACACCAAAATGACAATCAAAATGAGCATCATGAATTAGACATTTCTAGTCTTTTATAAACCTTAAACATTTTCTGGTTAGTAGTTATTTGGTAAAAGTATTAAGGAATTCAAGGCCACTTTTTGTGCAAATATTACATCATCACAGCACTGTGCAGCAGCCTGCAAATATAAGCTGCATTTAATACACTGCAAGCAAAAATCATACATTTTTCTCACATTCCGGTATTTCGTCATAAGTTGCTAATGGGTTTTTCCAGTAGTGTAAATTGATGATTTTTCAAAATGGAGTTTTGGCTGTGTAAATGGACCTATAGAGTTAACTAGAATGCCTCGGCCTCAGGGCAGCCTTGGGGCAAAATTGGGAAACCATACATTTTTGTAACAAAAACAAATTTGCATGGTTCTCAAACATCTCAAAATGGCGGAACACAATGAAACAGGGCTCCACATAAACTTTTGTCACGGGGTGAATACTAAATTTGTTATTAAGGTCTGTATGCATAGACACCTTATTGATATTTGAAATGGGAGGGGAGTCCAGAGATAAACTTGGGAGGGCTGGGTTAAAATTGTATACCAAACCACTAATTATGTTAAGTCCAGATTGGTGGCCATGTGGAATTATGTACACACAGCAACAAAATATAATTTTCAGGCATTACTTGGGTAATCAAGACAGCAGTCAACAATTTGGGGATCAGTGCCCAAAATAGCTCCCTAGACTTGCAATGACCCCCCTCCCCCACCCCACCCCAATCATTTTAACACATAGTTCATTGGAAAAAAAGACACATCATGAAACCTGTATTTCCTGATAATTACCCCCTAACATAATATAAAAGATACATGTAGTATTAGACCATATTTCTACTCTAAAATTTTGACCTTTTACCGATACACTTTATCACAATAAAGTAATGCAGGAAATACACTCTACAATGAGAATCAATTAGTCATGCCCAATCATTCATGACAAAACTTTGGATCACAATATTGAAATGAAACCACTACTGACATCAACACTTCCTGTAATCTATCAGAGCTGTCTGTACATAACTTTGGCCACCGTGTGACCATATAATTATGTAAATACATGTAGTTCATTACTAGTAAAGGGGATACTTTGAGATTGGCCAACCCACACTTACAATGTAAACAATCGCAATGTGAATGATTTTTCATTTCCTGATTGAGTAGCACGGACATGTACATGTATTGTAGAAGTAGCAATTAAGTAGCTATTTACTTAGCAGTAGAAGTAGAAGTAGACGTAGTAATAGTAGAAGAAGTAGTAGTAGTAGGATTATTAGCAGTAGTAGTAGTAGAAGTAGTACTAGTGGTAGTGGTAGTAGCAGTAGTAGAGGTATGAGTAGTAGTGGTCGTAGTAGTGGTAGTGGTAAAGGTAGTGGTAGTGGTAGTGGTAGTGGTAGTGGTAGTGGTAGTGGTAGTGGTAGTGGTAGTAGTGGTAGTGGTAGTGGTAGTAGTAGTAGTAGTAGTAGTAGTAGTAGTAGTAGTAGTAGTAGTAGTAGTAGTGATACATGTACATCATCCCAATTGTCAACATCAATGTCATCATCATCATCAAGGTGTGACCATGGTAGATGATAGATAGACGTCTGGTCCATCCAAACATTCCACCGCACAGATCATCATCATCATCACTAATTTCATTGCCATCATCATCACTATCGACTGAATATTTCTTCACATCCTATCTGCATGTGAGCTGGAATTTCAGTTATGAGTTCATTTATTGATGACCAAAACCTCAACTGCATCAGCGCTCAAATTCTTTCACTTTCAGTCCACTACAGTCATCCTAGACCCCATTCTCACTCACTTCCTGGAACGGTCTATGCTAGACCACTCCAGTCGACTCTAACATGCAGTGTGAAGGCAAACCATGCCAGGAAGCATACTTCAACCGGAAGTGAGTATGTGTTCGCAGGGAAAGTAATGAAAGAGAGAAAGAGAAAACAATTAAAGAATAAAAACAAA
This sequence comes from Mesocentrotus franciscanus, assembly GCA_037976565.1. Lineage (NCBI taxonomy): Eukaryota > Metazoa > Echinodermata > Echinoidea > Camarodonta > Strongylocentrotidae > Mesocentrotus > Mesocentrotus franciscanus. The sequence continues at coordinate 24,258,093 of CP137676.1, forward strand.
GAATAACATAAGGAAAGATAGAAAGAGAAGATAATAGAATGGTAAATATAAAGAATAACATATGGAAAGGTAGAAAATGAAGAAGAAAGGATAAAAACAAAGGGTAAATAAGGAAAGATAGAAAGAGAAATGGATAGAACGAAAAACAAAGAATCACACGAGGAAAGATAGAAAGAGAAAATGATAGAATGATAAAACATATAACATACGAAAAAAACAGGAAAAACAAAGAATAACATAAGGGAAGACAGAAGGAGAAGATGATAAAAGGAAAACAAAGTTCCAGTTGCTAAGAATTTCAGAAGGGTATAAATTGCGATGAGTGTGAAGACAAACAAACCGTACTTCTGGAGCAGTCTAGTGGATCGGTCTAGCGTAGACCGGTACAGGAAAGTGAGTGAGAATGGGGTCCTTCATGGCCATCCATGAACATAAATCTAGTTTCAAAATTCAACGCTCCTGAACCATGACCAAGTCTCACCACTTCAGAATCCAAATCCAAATCGTACTAAGACCGTTTTGTTGTTTTGGTTTGTTTTCTGTTCCATTCTTGTAATACCCATAGTCCCAATCATTATTGTGTGCTTCTAATGTTTCATTTTATATGCCGCATGTTGGGCACTACGCTCTTTATGTGTGACCTATCGTAAGAAGAATCAGTGTTAAAGGTACTAACGTTTCAACATGGTTGTGAAAGTAGTTGGAATTTTTCATTAATCTGAAAAAGAATTTACGTGAAAAAAAAACACCCCTGAAATTTTTAAAGAGAAATAATAAACTTTTAAAACAGGAAAATCAATGTTCACTTGCCTGGTACAATGACTAGATCTATACCAGTAATGGTACAGGACATTTCTAGATTAACTCCACACATCTTACCGACTATTTCATGTTGCATTGTTGACATGAAGTTTTGTCGATCTCATGAATAAACTTCATAACCTATTTATAACAAATTTTACCGGTAGATCTAGATCCAAGTCCGTGCCATTGCATTGCTAAAAAAAGGGTCCGTTACGGAGCTACCGCACAAAGTCTGTTTTCTTTGTATCCATTTCACGCAATTTCGCAGGTAGGGGTATAAATAGGATACCAAAACTGCCTGCGATACAGTACTAACTTCAAAATTAATGAAGATTTGCTCAATTACGATCAATTTTGCGGTAAACTTAGTTTTTACTGTACATTTTATAAAAATATTGATGAATTTGGTATCAGTTTGTAGAAAAAATAGTTTTCTACAAGAAATTTACGATAATTTTGTTTGGTCTGTTTGTTTTTTTTTTTTTTTTTAGTCTATGAAATGTCAAAATCGGGGGTGTGGCCTATGCGGCGCTGCGGCCTTATTGCCGGCAAATACGGTACTTTAAAGCCGAGTCCTTGTGGTTTCTCATGATATGATGGACCAGTACTTCCTATTTAAAATGGCATTCTTACACAGTGCCATATTCAAAGACTTTGGCAACTCTCTGTTCTTTGCCCTCTCCATCAATTCTACCCCCTGACACTTCACTCCCTTCTCTTCAAGCCATTTTTTCAGACTATCCATCCATCCAAAGTGCCCTTCTTCATCCTCTACTCCTCTTCCCTGCAGTTATTCTGGGTTGCCCTAGCCTCCAAACTACCGGTAAATCTTCAATTTTTGACCTAATTTAGGTTGCCTGAAATTCCATGCTGGTTGCCCCCAGGACCTCAGGCAACTGCTCATAATAACACCCCCAAACAAAAAACAAAAAAATGCCCTGCATAAATATAAAAGTGGAGTAAGATATGCCTTTTCAAGTGATTTAGCAGAATGGGAATTGTCATTAAATGTTAAAGAGATCTGTTCTCATGAATCAGGGTTTAAGTGCCATATTTACAAGGAAATACAATTCAGATAAAGATTACATTTTAGTAGGATTCACAGAAATAAAGATTTTCTCCTGGTACATACTGTGTGCATGGTCTAATATTCAAGTTCAGCCTTGAAAATGAATTAGCTGCACGCATGGTCCATGGTACTTGAAAGCGTTGGAGAGAAATAACCATCATAATTTACATTTGATCTATGAACCATTCACAAAATGTTTTGGATATTTTGTTAACCCTTACCACAAAATTCCCTCAACTCTTCCTCCATTTTAAAGAAACATATACCGGGTATCTTAAAACCCTACAGCCTACCTCTCAATTAGATTAAACTTTGCTACCTCCCTGCATTCCTGGGTTAATCTAATGAGAAGCAGACTGATATTAATCAGAAATTAATTACTGCTTTCCAATCTGGCATTTTTTCTTTCCTTTAGCGCATCCATTTGATATTGATTCGGCATGACCCTCCCATTTGAGATTGATTTTTCTTGCAGGAAACCATGATGTTTGAACTTGGATTCTACTTAGCAGTGAAAATATTTGTTTAGGTAACATCTTGCAGATTGTTGCTGAGTGCTTGGTTGAGAGTTTCTGAACTCTCTATATGACACACAAATAATCTCCCTGTGCCATATTGTATTTATCATGGGATAGATATACCAAAATCATTAAGATTATTAAACTGTTTCCATTCCAAGATTAATCTGTAGCTGTGTTACAAGGGTTGTCAAGGAGCTAATCAAGACCAGAAAATTCTAGGACTTGGGCTCCGTGCGCACCCTATTATAATGTGTATGTGTATATTGACTTGTTTACTGAACAAGTTGTTTTTATATTTTTGAATGAGAGTATGAAATGCAACATCTCTTTGTATCTGTATTTAAAGCTCATATTTTCAATGCAGTATAGCAACATGGGTTCCCTTACATCAAAAGCAAAGCATGTTTTTAAACACTATATGATGATGATATTGACAAAACTCATCCCGTATGACAGATTTCTCAAGTCTACGGTTACAAATTATATCTCCTCATATCCTTTACCCTTCTATTGTTTATAATACCAACAGTCTTTGTGTATATGTATATCCCTTTCATAACACCTGTCTGCAAATTCCATCTGTTTCTTTTGCACTGCTACTATGTTTCATAAACACTATCCTTCTCTCACGACCTGTAAGAAATGCCTCTTAAACTGACATCAGAAGTTGGATCACTCTCACGGCTTTTTAACACTAGCAAACTTTGTGACTCCAAGCATTATTACCCTAATCCTAACACAGCAAAGGCACCTGATAAAACAAAGCCCACAGCAAATGTTGATGAAGCAAATGTTGGATCGCTTCTTCTTATTCTGGAAAACATAAATCGATGTACAAAAGAAAGCTGCTTTTCACCACATCCATGAATAAAGGATTTTGGTTCTTGCAAATTACAAGCAACTAAAAAAATAAAATGCAATTTCAATTTCAAACAATTAGGATCTCGTATTTGGGACTTCAGTTGTTGTTGTTGTTGTTTGTTTGTTTGTTTTTTTTTTTGGGGGCATTTGAACACAACTTTTTGTGCAAGAGGTTCCAGATAAATTCCACTTCCGATGATAAGAAAGTGTAGGTAAGCAACAAGGGGACCTACAGACTTTGGTCCTATCCCAGGGACTGAAAATTGAGGATAGTTGCCTTTGTAACCAAGTACATCTTCAAAACCATATTGGCTTTGAACCTAGGACCCTCCACATCCAAGATCACTGCGCTAACCACTGGGCCATTGCACTTTAAATGTGGTGCTGATTGATTCACCCATCCTCCTATTACACATGTTTACTATTAACATATCAATCTATAAAATTAGGTATCAATGGTGCACCCAATAGGTGCCAAAATCAATGAAACCAAACAGGTTTGGATTGATTTGTTTACATTCATCATCATACTCACGTATCTGTTTTGTTCTTTCCCATGGCGTAGAATTCCCTTCGTAGCCACCTGCATGTAAAAAGAGTCAAGAACAAACAAAATTATCAAAACCCTATCTCTCAGACATGCATGTATGAGTGTCAAAAGTGTAATAACTCATTTGGAATTAATGATTTTCAATGGAAACTACAGAAAATATTAACAGAGAGGATTGTCATTGGTGTGTCTGGTATAGAATCCATATTGCTGCACCCAACTTGTTATTGGATCCAAAAGAAATAACAACCAGACAACATAATTCTTGAGAGAACATAATACTGGTGAGAAAATAAATGGAATATTGAATTTGGGGCAGAGCCAGGATACTGAAAAAGGGGGCGGGGGCACTAATTCAGAAAAAATTCTCACAAGCAGCAATTAAAAAAAAAGTGATCACAGGTCCCTTTTGGTTCTAAAGTTTGAAAGAAGGCACAAAAAGACACAAATGGGGGGACATTTTCCCTTTGGGTATTTAAGGTACATGTAGATGTATGTCACTTGAATTTTGAAAGGAAGAAGGGCAAGGTCAGGGTGAGGCCCTCCCCCACCCCCTCCCCTCCCCTCCCTCCCACAATCCGCCAGTGGTTCAATGTCCCTCTGAGTCTGAGTTTGTCTGTTTGTAAGGATAGGCTGTGCACACAAAGGAGAGACGTTCTTATCTTACGATCAATACATCACACCTCCACATAAAAAAATCTAGCCTGTTCTCTCTAATTGCAGTTTGGATGCAGTGTATTTAACATCATGACACTACAAAATCTTACTGAATAGCAGACACACCGAAAAGCAAATGTACTTACAGAAATGCACAGACAATATGGGGCACAGAATCAAAGCTTATGATTGATGAATTCAATACTTGATAAGTTCTGATCATAAACATGAAACACTTGAAAGACAATCTCCATAAAAGCCTGTCTCATAATTCTTCAACTCGCATGAATGTATCTTAACCTACATTTTTAGTTATATGGAACTCCACTTCAAGAGAAATAGTGAATAGTAATTCTAAAATTTTGTTTGTGCAGTGGATGGGTTACTAGGACCATAAATTAGCTTTTCAAAAGGTTTCAAAAACTAGCCAAAAAGAACAACACATATCTAGACATGTTCTAGTGGACTGCCATGAAAATTTCATTAAAATCCGTCAAACATTTCTTAAGTTATCGATCGGAAACCAGATTCGCATATTTAATGAGCTATGACCTTTGACCTACATACTCGAAAATTGAACTTAGGCTGTGTTTTGAAACCATGTACCTTCATATCAAATTTGATTAAAATCCGTCGAACATTATTAAAGTTATCGAACGGAAACCAGATTCGCATATTTAATGAGCTATGACCTTTGACCTACATACTACGAAATCGAACTTAGCCTGTATTTTGATACCATGTACCTTCATATCAAATTTTATTAAAATCCGTCAAACATTACTTAAGTTATCGCTCGGAAACCAGATTCGCATATTTAATGAGCTATGACCTTTGACCTACATACTCGAAAATTGAACTTGGGCTGTGTTTTGAAACCATGTACCTTCATATCAAATTTGATTAAAATCCGTTGAACATTATTAAAGTTATCGAACGGAAACCAGATTCGCATATTTAATGAGCTATGACCTTTGACCTACATACTACGAAATCGAACTTAGCCTGTATTTTGATACCATGTACCTTCATATCAAATTTTATTAAAATCCGTCAAACATTACTGAAGTTATCAATCGGAAACCAAATTTGTTACAAACGGAAGAACGGAAGCACGGAAGGATGGACAGCAGCGTTTATATCCCCTCGACTTCGTCGGCGAGGGGATAATTATAAGTAAAATACTGACTTAATCCGCGTACTGAATTGAACACAGCCCCAGTATCATGTAAAAATGCACTGCTAGTATTACGTTTAAACAACAATTTACATTCAAAACTTGAATCGTCTTTCATTTTGACTTATTTGCTTCAAGACCAGTCTAGACACTGTTGGATTGGATAATTGCCATGGATTGATAAATTGATTTTTCAATCCTTTAAAGTTAACTGTAGTTAGATTTTTTATGTATAATAATAATAATAATGGCTTTCTTTCATGGTATTTCAGATATACCACTCACGGGTAGCCAATATTATAGAATTATTTTTTTATTTGTACAAGACTAAAGATAACCCACTAAGAAACAGTAAGAAGGTACATTTTTGGTCTTCCTAGCCTTGAAACCATTTTCATTTGTTTATCTAACGTCTGCTGAGAGCAAGAAGGAACTATAAGACATATTAAATGAGTGTCCTAGCTTCTTGCTATAAAGGGAAGACATGTTCCTTGTCTGTTTGTACATGTATGTACATGTTTGTCTTTACCTCTTGACTTGTAATGGATAGCTGGCTTTCTCTGTGTCTTCTGCAAGCCATTTGAGTCCTGTTATCCACAGGTGATACTCGTCAGCATTCACAGCTTAAAACATGCAAAGAAGATGAAAAAAAAGACAATTCATGAATAATATTTATCATAAATCAAATTGAATTAATGGTTTGCATGAATTAAAAAAACTTCAGCTCATAAGCATTCACACAAGTAGTCAAATGACTGAATTAATGAGAATTACATTTTTGTCCTGTTACGTATTAAGATTATATTTTCAACAACAAAATACAATTAATGATGATGATGATCATGGTCCTGATGAGGATAACAGTAGTAATGATAATAATAATACCAAAATTATAATACTTGTGTCTCTTAAAAGTCACTTGAGTTCTGTTATCCACATGTGATACTCATCAGCGTTCACAGCTAAAATGCAAAGATGAAATAAAGTGATTATATAGAGATGATGATGATGATAATGATTTTTCCCCTACATAAGGAATTTATTGATTCTCAAAAATGGCATGAAATATGTGACTGAGCAACAATTTCTTTTTACTGATATGTTTTTACAATGATGTTGATGATGATGATGGTGATAATGGTGGTGGTGATGATGATGATAATGATGGTGATGAAGATGAAATTTTTCAACATGAGAATATTAGTTTCCTCTTACACAAATTTTAAATTCAATAGCAGAGTGAATATCATTGTCAACACATATGACAGGATTCTCATATAAATGTAGTATTCAAATATTCATACAAGTAAATAATGTGTGACAATGACACAGCAATTATCTCATACTGAGACTTATTTCAATTTTGACCTTTATGCCAAATTTGACAAGCTTTGAAGCTTATCACAAAAAATCTGATGATGTTTCATTATAGCTCACAAGATTCATTATCAGCCAGCAACACTTTCACCAAGATCATTCTTTGTTGACATAATCGATTGGATAGATAGTGATTTTATATAAATGAACTGAAATTAAAATTACAGTTTATAAAGGAAAAGTACCATTTATTTTCGGTGGTAGAAACTAATATACTTATACTCAAAAAATTGATCTGTGAGATATTGTTACAGGGAATATTTTTTCTTGACTTACATGTAACTCAGTCACTTTTTCCAACCTATATCCATTCCTTTCCATCTCTCCTTCTCTTTTACTCCTCTCTTTTCCTCCTCCCACCCTCTCTCTCTCTATCTTCTCTTGATCTCCCCTGCTCTTTCCTTCTTTCTCCCATCTTTCTTCACTTTATCCTTCTCTCCCTTTCTTCTCTCTTTCCTTCTCTCTCTCTCTCTCTCTCTCTCTTCCTAACACTCTTTCTCTTATCAACTTCCTCTACCGATGCACTACCACACTCCACCCTACCCCACCCCAGCCCCCCGCCCTCTCTCTCTATCTCTCTCTCTCTTCTCTTGATCTCCCCTGCTCTTTCCTTCTCTCTCCCATCTTTCTTCTCTTTATCCTTCTCTCCCTTTCCTTCTCTCTCTCTTCCTAACACGCTTTCTCTCATCAACTTCCTCTACCGATGCTCTACCACTCTCCACCCCCACCCATCTTTTTCTATCTCTATCTTTTCTTGATCTCCCCTGCTCTTTCCTTCTCTCTCCCATCTTTCTTCTCCGTATCCTTCTCTCCCTTTCTTCTCTCTCTTTTTTCTCTCTCTTCCTAACACTCTATCTCTCATCAACTTCCTCTACCGATGCACTACCACACTCCAGCTCCACCTCTCTCTCTCTCTCTCTCTCTCTGTTTCTTTCTACACCATTAGATCACCTACATGTACATCAAGCAAACTTCATATTTTTCCTACCCATTTCAGTCAGGGTCAGACAAATATAAAAAATCTTGGTTAATGGGTAACCAATTTGACATGGTGCTTCGCTCTGACTGTCATTTGGCAGGATATTAATCTAGCCGATCATCAAAATATTGGGTAAACAGTCAGAACTCTCATACCAAAACCAATCGATGCCAATGACAATATATGGAATTAAGCCACTTAAAAACACATGCCCAGAATTAAAGGTAATGGTGTAAAAATAATTACTGTAACTAATTTTTGATAATATGCCCTCTAAAACTGATATGTCCTTCCTCTTCAAGATTTCCATATTTTTTTTTTTTTTTTTGGGGCACTTTTTCCTCCTTCTTTTTTCCCTTGCTTTTGCTCTCTACTAGTACTACTATTTCATCTCCCCCATTAGGTATTCTTGTTAACTAAGAAGCAAAATTTTGATAGAAATTGCCTCAAAGTCATTCTGAAAATGTTGTTTTAAAAGTAAGTAGTTACTTCTTTGGACCAGTAAAATACCAATAAAATTAAGAAATATGGTGAAAATTCATTGAAAATCACAAAGAAGCCCATGAAGTTCTACATATTCTACTAGAAAAAAGTGGTTGGCTTCATCACATTATTTTCTATGCATACCGGTATACTAATACACTGTAATATACACTTTCTATCAAATTCCCTTGCCAGATCTCATTTCATGTTCATTTGAACATTCTGTAAACAAAAATCTAACATTTTATTATAAAGACTTCCTTCAAAATTCAGGGGGATAAACAGACACTTAACCTCCTACAAAACCAATGAATATCATTGACATGAAAAATAACAATTCAGCCACAGAAAAGTCATGCCCTGGACTAAAAGTCCAATGGTGTTTGGTGGTTTTTCCCACCTCATGAAAGCCAAACAATACTGATCAGATAATGTCAGTGGCCTCCATCTTTCTATTTTCTGCCATGACATGCATGATGCTTTAAGAAAAGAAATAAGTGCCCAATCATGCCTGACTGCATGCATGCATGCATGAATGGAATCTTTTCTGTATTTTTCATTGTACATTCAATTCAATTCAATTCAATTCAAGACTTTATTCCAGACTCGGCTGCAAAAGCAGAGGTCCATATAACATATTTACATGTACATGTACATGTAGATATAAACAATAAACAAGAATAAGAGGGGAACATATTATTAAAACTGACATGATTATTTACATGAAGACATAAACAATGAGCAAAATAATAGGGGAATACATACAGATATAAGAGAAACAAAACTAAACTACTTTAAACAACCTCTGCCGACTGTGACAACAAGCTATTGAACCAGAACTTCCACAAGTTCGAGGTGAACCTCGTACTGCTTTGCAATGGGTTAACCAACATATTAACAATTATATTTACTGAAGTGTCAATTCTCTGAATAAACTTGAAAATTTGATTTCTTACAACAGCTTGACATGCAGGTATATTCACATCTGCAAACATTTTACTTGCACTAGAGTGCCTAGGTATTAGTAACAGCATCCTCATAGCATCAAGTAGCTATAGATAAAAACATTTATTTCCGTCTATTATCAAAGCAATTGATATTCCCCTCCAGTGGCCCGTGCGAGCCTCCCCCAGCCCCTGTCACATGAGGATATTTAGCTGAACCTAAATAGTGAATCAGGACACATTCCAACCATCACTGAAGCTTTTTTCCTATTGTACAATGCATTGGGTCATATGATCTTTTATCTATCTATCTATCCATTCAGGTAGGGCAAATACTGTAAACATGTATATGCCAATTGTTTGTGACTACTCCATAGGTACATGTATACACAGGGGACTCTACACCACTAACTTTTCTGGAGGGGTATTTTTTACAGTCTAAATGCATGAGCCCTATGTAAAAAAGAGGGTCCAGATTTTGATTTTGGGTGCCAATGTGTTCCAGGGGCGCCTGTTAGTGTCAAGTTCTGGTATGCGTGCCAAATGATTTGATTTTTCTCACTATAAATTTAGAATACGAAAGAGCACACGGTTCATTACAAAAATGGAAGTTTGCATAATTTCATGGCGTTTCATAGCAAAACTCTTGAAAATATCAAGGTAAATACAACATGTGTAGGATATGGAGGTTAAAGCAGCATTTTGTTACAAATCATGTGGGCAGACACTGAAAGTGACACAAAGTGCCACAGAACCTACATATACATATGTTAGAACATAATGTGAACTTCTTTGCTCTTCCTTCCAAAACAAGTTCCTTTATTCCTAACACATACCCTTACCAAGTTTTGTCATTTTTTTTAAGTATGTGGAAAATTGATTTGTCCTACTTAATGTTTCTTGAGAATTTGACATATTAAAGCTTACATCTACAAGTATTCAACAAAGGCCCTAATTCAACCAGTCTGCCTTTCATTCTTGAGTTACAAAAAAACAAAAACAAAAATCACATTTACAAGGGGTATGAATAATTCAGTTGTTAATTGTGTACCCCTTTTTTCTCTATGCTATATGTAAACATTTACATGTACATGTATAACTACGTTATGTTATCTCCTTTTGTGTAAATGTGCCCTTAATAACTCAACAGGCTGGCAATAACAGCTCAAAACCATATAAATAAACAACAAAATTGAGATGAGATTGATGTGTAGATACAAATGACACCTGTACAAAGTCAAAATTGTCTCTCTTTTAAAAAATTCTATTTGCAATATCATTGCATAGGCAAGACCCCAATACCCCGTCATAATTTGGCCAATTGCAAATTGTACCCTTGTGAAAGATTCAATTCCGTGAGATCTCCCTGTGGTAAAGTAATTTTCAAAGAGCAAACATAAATGAAAATAAAAATTGAGCATAAATTTGTATTTAGAAATTAAAAAAAAACCTTTTGTTCAAAACCACTTTTGAGTTTTTTTATTGAAAAGGTGATAGGCAATATGTATAGTTTTTCATTTTCAAAAGCTTTGTCAGTTTTCCAAAGCTCTTAATAGAATTAACTTGCAGAGCTACATGTATGTAAAGATATATTTGCCATTGTGTGTTTTTCTCACTGTGAATTATACACCCAAGGCATGTGGATAATGCAATCTTTTCTGGGATTTGAATACATTAACTGTCAGAAAAGTAGCCAAGACTAATCCCATTTGTTGAAAGTTGCACAATAAAATTTAGTATACTTCCATTTCAAGACTACCGGTACTATAAAGGCTGTCCTTTTTTCCCCTCACCAATATATGCAAAGCTGTACTTGCAGGCTGGTTTGTTTCTCCATAGGAGTGTTGCTCCTTTACCATCACCTTTAAAGGGAAGTCCGCCCTGATATTAAGTTGGTTTTTATTTGTGTTTGATTGATCACAACTTCAGAATTTAATCACTTCTTAATTTTAATCGAAATTTTCACTGACCTGTTCCTCTCATTTTTACTGCTTCTATTAAAACCAATGTGATATCAGAGTGGACTTCCCCTTTAATACACTTCCCTGAAATTGCAACAACAAAATATTACATTCTAGACGAATGCAAATCTGCAAATATTACAATAAGGTACAAAATGACTATTTTGACAGTATTGTACTTGTAACACAGAGTGGCTAGCATCAAAGTGAAAAGTAACAACATTGAAAAAGGTTCCTTTTATTAAATTTCTCTTTCCAATAATGAAGCAGGACCTCTTCATTTTTTAGTCATGGCAATAAACAGATTTTAATTAATGATTCTGCATTGATATTAACAAATAAATTAAATTTTCTGTTCCTATTTACCCCGTTTTACTGTATGTGATAAACTTACCAGCTACAGAAAGTGTCTTTAGCCTGAACTCGGTGCCATAGAAGACCACAAAGCAAATGTTGTTTGGGTGTCTGCGATGCTCCTCGGGCCACTTCTCAAAATCTTTAGAATTCTTGCCTGGTCTGATCTCTTTGATTTCTCTGATGTTGACTGTTATAATAAAAATGAAAGAGAAATTATAATGATAACAATTATAATGATATGTCTTGTTTACCCAGGGTAGCCTCAACGGAATAAATACTATTCTCCCTGAAGGCCCTTTGATATTATTACCTGGCTTTAGCCGAGCTACCATAGAAAGGTGCTCGACCAGTCAAGGAATTTCTTCTTACCGGGTAGATAACATATATGATAATAATTATTTACATGAAATAAAACCTGCACTTTAGCATTAAACCTTGTAGCCCTTTCACTATCCTACGAGTTTCCATACTCACATGCTCAGTGCAAACTCTCTATTCCCTGCACAGGAAATAATTCAAGTCTACAGCCATTACAGACATGCAGCATATATAACTACAGCAACAACTGAGAGTAGCAATGCAATAATACTGGTAAGCAATAAGATTTAAAATGCTGTGCTAGGGCTTGAACCTGTAACTTTGGCTTGGCACCTTCAATCAAGTGTTCAAGCCACTGACTTCTACATACTGTACATGTAATTATTTGTTTTGTACTTTTTTCTTACTGTTTTGTGATTTGAATATAGTTACACACTTGAGCCGGGCCATCATAAAGAACAGTTGCGATTGATTCCAATCAATTATAACTTAAAATTAATTGCAACAATGTACTAAATATATAGGAGCTAGGCGTTGCTAAGTTTGCAATTGACCGAAGGACTTGCAATTAATCCTGAGCCCTGTATCATAAAACTTGACTTACAATCAATAGTAAAAGTCGATATTGTAATCTTGCTGCAATTAATTGTATCTTACCATGTATTGTATCTATCTGTGACTTCAAAACTAATCATAAGTAATCTGAAGGAGATATGATTAATTTGAAGGAGATACGATTTATTTGAAGGTGATACGATAAATTTGATGGAGATATGATCAATTTTTTTTTTTTTTGGGGGGGGGGGTGCAATTAATGAAATAACTTTACGTTACAGAGTCAGGCTAGGCCAGGCCCTGTAACATAAAAGTTCCATCAATTGCAACTCAAGACAGGGCCCTGCATTGCTTACAGGAAAAAAGAAATGTTGATGTTACACTGGTGGTTTTGGCAAGTTGGCTTTTGTAAAAAAAACCTTTAAAACACCTATCAGTTTGGCAATGGTTGATTTCCTTGTAATTCTATAGAGCTGTAGATACCGGTATGCAAACATTTAGTGTTAAAAAAAAGACCTGTGCCTAGTAAAAATATGCCAATCCTTTCCTCTTCTTTTTTGCAATTAGTTTGAAAAAAATAAGGGGAATTGAAAGCCATGGATAATGAGGAAAGGTACCGATGTTTCATACAAAATCAGAATACACGTCGTTTCTGTTTTATTAGATTTTCATGAAGCCTAAAATTATCACTGACAATGGACATGTGGGACTAAGGACATGTGGGACTAAGGACATCAGATTTCTCTTTTTCTTGTACATTTACCCTGCGTCCAAACTACCATGTACCAGAATTCATCATATACATGTAGCTGTACAAGAATCATATACATGTAACTATCATTGATACAATAAGTAAGTAATTTTTCCTAGTCTGAACATCGTGTAACGAAACGTATAACGAAACGTATAGCAAAACACCTGTTTGAGCATTGTTTTGAACGAAAACTCAATCAAAAAATCAGGGGCCCGTTCTAGTACTGTATTGTATTGTACGAAAGTTGTAGAACTGGGCGTGGCTTATCATAAGCGTTCACTGATGATTGGCTATCTGTCATGTCAACTGACCTCTTCAAACCTACATTTGGTTTCATTTATACAACGTATCATTATGATGTTGTTAGCTAGTCTGTACATTCCTTTTGTTATACGTACGATGATCCTTTATATGACGTTTCTTTTTACAAGTTTTGTATAAATTTCCTATAGTGTGAACAAGCTAGTAACCCATTGCCGCTAGAGTAACAAGAACCAAGTGGCTCATGTACTAAGTCTGTGGGAATAAGATAATTCAGTAATCAATGGGTTAACTTAAAAATAAATTTCTTCATAGGTCACGTAAATCAAGTGACATTTAATAGTAAAATAGGTCTATGGCTCTGACTTTTATAAACATATAATACCCTTAATTAAAAATAGTGAATCTATTCCTTTTTGTTTTAAACAATTCTTGCCCCTCTGCACACTCCCTAGCAATGGATTCCATTTTATTATCTATAATTCAACAGCAATACAGAGAAAATAATCAAGGGGGCGTTTTTACCCAAGGGTATTTATACTTCAGTTTATCTACATGTATTATCAACTCAAGGTGGATTACTGTACTCGACATGTACATGTATGATAGGGATTTCCCCTTTCATGATGGCAAATAAATACCTATGACGTTATCAACAATATAACAAAAGAGTTGTTTGATGGAGACCTTGTGACTACAACTAAACACCAAAAAAAATTCTCGTAACATGAAATAAATTTATTACTCATAAAAACAAATCTCTGACTTTCATGTACAGGTACTTGTCAAAATCCGGTATTCTACAAAAATGCTTAATGTTGAGAAACTGTACATTATGCTAAGAATATCTTGCTTCATATACTTTGGTGGGGAATCTTGTAGATTAATATGCAAAAATATAATAGATTTTTCAGAATAACTTAAGTTATTTGTTGGGGTGAGGTTCCCTTTAATTTTCTGTTTTCTTTTTTCTTTTCTTTTCTTGGGTGGTTCTCATCTTTTAATCCATCACGTTCGATCTATTACTCATCAAAGCTCCCCTCCCCTCAAAAGTTAAACATTACATTGCACCTATTATTGGAACAATGGAATCAATAAAACTACATCATCTCTTCAGAGACAGAAGGGTGTTATCTCTGTGTTAAAGAATATGAGTTAATGCCCTTTTGGCTCCAAACACACTACTTAGTTTGTTTGACAGGCGCACACACAAAAGAAGTGTCAGCAAAATATTTGAGTTATCTCTAGAACAATGAATTTTGAACTTTGGATTATGAAAAGCTCACAACTCAATGCTAACAAAAAAAATTTTCCATGATGATGCCATTTTCTTAAACTACTTGTGTGTAGGCTACTAAAATTATGCTAGATATCTACATTTAGCTTTTAAAAATTGCCATCGCAAGTCAGTCTGCATGAGGTCACAAACAATCAACAAACATTCCAAGAAACACAGACAGTCTACATCATACTTTCATGGTGATTCATTGCCGAAATAAATGTATTGGGGGTCAATAATGCATAGGCCTATATATACATTGCCCAATATTACTATCAAACAAATATAAATCAGTTTGGTTGTCACTGACTATATATTTCTAATCAAATAAAAAGCCACCAAAAATATCATTTCTTTGTTTAGCTGAATTCAGGATATGATGTATTTTTATTTTATGGAATTAATAGGCCATTTTCGTAATGTAAACAAATTTAATACGTAAGTCTTTGTGAAGTGCCTCAATACAAATTATTTCATTCACCTGATAAGAACAATAGTATTTCAATAGTCAGAATGCAACTGCATATATTAAGTGTTGCTTTCTTAGAAATGTTCTGAAATTTAATACATGTACATGTATCTTCTTCACTTTATACAGTATTCAGTGTACATACATGTATACCTTGATATACATGTATGCCCTATTTCTTCATATCGGTTACTGAGCCGGATATCTCTGTTTCTCCCTTTTTCCACTTCTTAAAAAAAAAATCGAAGTAGGCCTACCATTGCAACAGCTCTTTTACCAGGAACATGCCATCTATTGAAAGCCGAAAAGGCGTTAAATTTGGAATATACAGTGTACTGTAGGAGTTAACAGGGCAAGTCTGGTTCTGGTGGGCTACTGCATAAACTCCTCAGCTGGGATGTAAGTCTTGCCCACTTGCAATTTGAATTTCATAAATTCCCTATAGATATTATATTGTTCATGAAATTCTTTTCTTTTTTTGGGGGGGGGGCACATCTGTATAAATGTTTTCCTTTATATTACAATAAGTTAGAGTAATCATGATTTTGCACATATTCCAAGAGGTTTCAAGCCATGTTTTACATTCTCAGAGCAGGAAAGTGATATTTTGTTAAAATTATGTACAAAACGGATAGAGAAAAGTTAGGGGATGACATCATCAAGTCGCTGATTTGCACCGTTTCATGAACTTTTGGGAAACTTTAAAATTCCATAACTTCCTTATTTTTCATTCAACTTCAATGAAACTGTCACTGTTTTGTTTGTTTAATTTGTCCCTATTTATTCAATTCAACTTGCCCTTTAATGCCTCTCAACAGATGGTGCACATGTAGTTCCTTATTCTAGTGGAATGTTCTGTCCTTCTCTCAGAATTTACCATTTTTATCTAAATGCCTTGCTTTGTATACATGAAATGTTGAATACATGCATGTCTTTCAAAGGAACCTCATCCAAAAATCACATTGTGCTGTACTTTTCACTTCCTGAAACCAACATAGAAACAAATACATATGAACATAACACATCGACAGGATTTTTCTAACGACCTTGATTAAGATAGTATCTAGGGGACTTACATGTATACTGATAGTATGCTGATAGTATCTTACAACAAACTGTAAATGTCCATGGAGACTAAAGACAAACAGGGATGGCCAAAAATATTTGAGTTCACAAATCTGATCAAGGTTTTAGCCATGTACATATACGTGTACCATACATGTATAAAGGACACAGGCCCTTGGAGTATCTCCTTGCTTGGATGCATGGCTTCATAAAACACATTCTGATTTTAAAATTCCTCATTCACAGTGCAAACAGACAAAAGCCATCATATTCCTTTACACATCCATTACTTGTGTTAGCCCAATTTCTACATACATGTACATTTGTAACTAGCCTCATTTCAAGGTGAAATTATTTCCCTCTCAGCGTGGATTATACTCAGACACTTTTATCCCTTCTCTCAGTGAGGATCTCTTTGGTGAAGGTGACTTTGGTAGTATACATGTAATACTATCCGATTCCATGGCTGAACCAAAGATGAGCTCGACCTACATGTTAAACGTACTAACAGTAGGAAAGGATATTCTACATCTACTGTACATCGAGACACAGTTAAACTCATTTTTTATTTATACTAGTACATAATAAAAATCATTTCCCCTTGAAAATAGGCTAAGAAACCCACCCTGCAGCGAAATGACACCTTTACCCAATTAATGCATAAGGACACCTACATGAGCGAAAAATTAACATCTTCGTGTAATCCACACCTCCTTTCGTGTCATGCCCACTCCAAACTACGGGCTACAGCCAGGTCAAGTTGCATCATATAACTGTTTCTTAGCATTAAAGATATAGACTAATTGGTAACTTAATCATGATGAAGTAAACATGCTATACTCAGTGTACTGATAGATCTAGATCAAGGAAATTCGAAAATCTTTTTCTTCGAAATGCTATGTTCCGACATCAGTTGTAAGTACTCAATGAAGCCTTTGAATAACCCCAACAACAAAAAAACAAATCAAAACAAAATTAACAATAAAAGCTTGTTTACAATGATATTAACACAGAAGATTTCAAACAAAAAGGTTTTCAGAATCCCTTGATGTACATTTATCAAGATATAAAAATAATCATAAATATGAGATGGAAAAATCATAAATATGGGAGAGGGAAAAAACAATTTATTCATTCACACTCAAAGAGCACCTAACCATACAAGAAATATCTAAACCTAAATTATACATGGATTCACAGATCACCTTTCCCGTATTGTTTTGTTTTGTTTATCTTTTTATGATTAATCAACCTGTCTGTACCTGAAAGAGTTGCTATGCACGAGGAGTTTCTAGTTTTGGAAACTAAACCAATGCAGGATGAAGACTTGAGACTTTTTAAGAGAACAGCGTTCTCATTCTTTTTCTGTCAGTTTGGAAGAATATCATGTCTGCAGTTCATGTGATTTTCAGCAAGATTGAGTCCATTTCTTTTCATTTCGATCACTCTATAAATGAGTCTATCCCCGTGTCCACACACAACAAATTCATTGTATAACTATCGCGAAACGGTATATTATACTGTTTCGGGACAGTTATACGATGAAATTGTGTGTGTGGACCCTTTAACTAACGATACGTCGTATAACGAAACACGGGTTTGGGCATCGTTTCGAACTAAAACTCGATAACTAATCACCCCTAATCACGGAAAGTTTTGTGTGTGGACGTAACTAGTATAACTGGTCGAACTAGAAAGGTATAACTGGGCGGGGCTTAACGTGACCGAGAGCGAAAGGAGACCTGATCTCTCATTTCCGCTTCCGTTTCATGACCACAGTAGCAAACTGCGCACTTATACAACGTTTCGCTGTAGAGTTTTGGATACTTGTTCTTGTGTGTGTGGACGCCCTGGAAGTTATACGATGATTCTTTATACAACGTTTCTTGTGTGTGGACGCCCTGGAATTTATACGGTGATTCTTTAAACGACGTTTCTTTATAGAGTTTCGGGAAAAAAATTGTGTGTGTGGACACGCTGTGTATCCCTAAACCCTAAAGTATACCTCCCTCAATTCAGTCTTCTCCAAATGATCTAAACAATTCCTCTTACAATATATTAATTGCATGACCAGTCCTCAACTTTAAATTTTTTCCAAGGGTATTTGCAGGTGTATGAGCATAAAAACAATCTCTACAAACGAAAATGTCTACACCCAGAAAACATGGACACCTCTGACCAGCATATGAACTCTTACTAATCTAGACTATAGCCCTCACACAAGGACCAATTCAAACCTGCCAACTTCCTTAGTTTCCTCTATGGCCATGATTTACAATGAAACGAATGAGAGAGGCGAGTTGGTGTAGATTACACACGCCTTTTAACACTTTCCTGGTTACATATTGTTGCCTCAGTTTGCCATGCAGAGCAGTGCTGTCATGCATCGATAAATGCAAAAAGTCATATTGACAACACAATCAATTAAAATCGTAATATGAGCACACTTTTAGTTTCTATATGTATGTACATATGGAGCTACAAGTAGTACTGTAGTATTGTAAGCCAAGATTGAATCTGAGTAGGGTGTCTGATCGCGCACCCGATGTTGTGTGCTAAAATTCTTCCCATAGAGATTGCACGCATCCCTATGCGGTCTACGTGCATTGCGTGATCATGCAAAATTGGTCAAAGTTGTTTTTTTTTTGTTGAAATTCAAACCTTTATTCTTTGTGATCCTGAAGGTGATACTCAATAAATGAGGTGTCATATGAAAGAGCAGGAGAATTCCCATATTTCCAAAGGGGCGTCATCTCGGAATTCTAAAAATATCTTGGTCAAAACTGCGATTTAAACATTGTGCCCTGGCAAACTCTGAGGTTTGCCACTTTTGAGATATGACGCCCCAATCGATAAGTAGTCCCAGTCCTAAGGAATATATCTATGCGCTTATTTTTTCGCTAGCCCCCAGGGATCACAAACAATTACAGTTTGAAAATACCCTTCCCCACATTTTTCGGATCAGCTAAGCAGGGAGGCGTGAGCCCAAGCGACGGCAGAACCCATGGTGATAGCGCGTAAAATCTGCACATGAATAAACATCGGACCGCATGTTTACGAACCCGGAAGTGGATGCCCATTGAAGACAATGGATTGCCGATCGCCAAAAAGTTGCGCATGCAGTTCAGCAACACGCGTACGCTTACATATTGGGCAATTCAGCTGTTTTGCTAAATTTAGCAAAACAACATAACTCTGCGTGTACAAGACGTCTTTTTCATCGATTCTGAGAAAAATACCATGAATATTTCTTTGAGTTGAAGGGGCTGTATCTTTGATAGAAACATCGGTGGGTCTTGAAATTTGAAATGTATTATTCTGAGTGAACGATTTTTTCAATAATCCAACCATAATGGTGAAAAACAATCCGAAAGGGAAAATTGAAAAATCGTTCAGACACCCTAATCTGAGGTCTTTATTATAAAAAATACAATAAGGGGGTCATTCCATGTCAAATCACCCAAAAAATCTGAAAATCTTAACCCGACCATTTTTGATTTTGATGAAACTTAGTGTACTTGTTGAGTGTGATCTCACAGCACCAAATCTCAAATTTTAGGTCAATCGGGTGAGGGTTTGGGAGATCGGCCCACCAAATTTTGAGATTTTTGCAAAAATGGGGTGGCGGGCCTACCTTTGAACCCTTGTATCTCGGGAACTAATGGGTCAATCTTCACAAAATTGGTATTGTTGGAAAGGGTATTCAATAAGGATTCCAAATCTGCCATCATTTTGAAGATTGATACATGTTGGGGTACTGACCTCTTGACCTAAGATTTGACCTTGAAATTGACCTTGTGGATCACGTGACTTTGACAACATTTTTCATGAAATGTAATCTCTGACATGATCACTAAAACATATAAAAGTTTCAGAGATATAATATTTTTTGTTTAGGAGCAATAAGGATTGAAAGCATCCATACTCACAGATATTCACAAACCCTATTATAATGTATACAATACATGCAATATGCACTGTACAACATACATCTTCCACATGCTTTTTTGTTCTAGTCATATCCATCCTAAATGTAAGCAGTACTTAAATAGAAATATAATGAGAAGTTCATATAGGCCTAAAGGGTTAACAGGATGTATGGCTTCAGGCCTCTGAGTCGGTTCTAGGACAATTACCCCCTGGAAAATTACCCCCCCGGAAAACTACCCTCTAAGGACAATTACCCCCTATTCGTTAAAGGAGAAGTCCAGTCTGATAAGTTGGTTTTAATCAAAGCAGATTTTTTTTTTCGGGGGGTATTTATTCTTGAGGGGTATTTATTCTTGAGGGGTAATTTTCCAGGGGGGTAATTGTCCTAGGGGTAATTTTCCGGGGTAATTGTCCTTGGGGGGACAGCTTGTCCTAGGAGGTAATTTTCGGGGTAATTGTCCTCTGGGTGTGATAGTCCTTGGGGGTAATTTTTTTGGGGGTAATTGTCCTCAGGGGGGACATTTCCTGGGGTTAATTTTCCAGGGGTGATTGCACAGGGGTAATTGTCCTAGAACTGACTCAGAGGCCTGAAGCCATACATCCTGTTAACCCTTTAGGCCTATATGAACTTCTCATTATATTTCTATTTAAGTACTGCTTACATTTAGGATGGATATGACTAGAACAAAAAGCATGTGGAAGATGTATGTTGTACAGTGCATACTGCATGTATTGTATACATTATAATAGGGTTTATTGTGAATATTTGTGAGTATGGATACTTTCAATCCTTATTGCTCCTAAACAAAAAATATTATATCTCTGAAACTTTTATATGTTTTAGTGAACATGTCAGAGATTACATTTCATGAAAATGTTGTCAAGGTCACGTGATCCACAAGGTCAATTTCAAGGTCAAATCTTAGGTCAAGAGGTCAAAGTACCCCAACATGTATCAATCTTCAAAATGATGGCAGATTTGGAATCCTTATTGAATACCCTTTCCAACAATACCAATTTTGTGAAGATTGACCCATTAGTTCCCGAGATACAAGGGTTCAAAGGTAGGCCCGCCACCCCCATTTTTGCAAAAATCTCAAAATTTGTGGGCCGATCTCCCAAACCCTCACCCGATTGACCTAAAATTTGAGATTTGGTGCTGTGAGATCACACTCAACAAGTACACTAAATTTCATCAAAATAAAAAATGGTCGGGTTAAAACCATTGGGTGATTTGACATGGAATGACCCAAGGGTCTTTAACACAAGTTTATTTATAGTCATGCACTAACATTTTGAAAGAAACGTACTGTCTGGAAGCAATTGGAAAACAGTTGATTAAGTAGTAGTACATGTATAGTATGTATTAATGTGGAATGTAAGGCTATGGAATCACCAAAATAGGAAGAAATGCACTCAGTCGAGCTGAAAGTCACAAGCACTACACAGAGAAATGAGTATATGGGACGACACACACATGAGCCTGAGGCATTAAAGTTTGGTCCAAACTCGTTAGCATTAACTGTTTCTTATCATATTTTCTATATGAGGGAATTGGAAGGACAATCCTTTTTGGGAGAACATTTCCTTTGAAATAATCTTCCAGACAGACATGAAAAGAATGAGAAAGCTCACAAATGATTTCTCACCTTTACCAAATCTCAACCTTCTTTTTGAGGATCATTACATCTGGAACTTTAGTCATTATAACCCGAGACTACCTCTACAAACATATATCTATTCAAGGAATTCTTCTTCCTGCTATGGACACATAATGGAAGTCCAACAGAGACAAACTGTCAATAAACCAAACTTGGAATTGCATCTTCACAGGAAAGAGCACGTCCACGACGCAGTGTAAATATCATGAGACATCAAGCCCACGTGTCTGCCCACTTAAAGTTGAAAAGAACAACCTTTCCTTTCAATTGTGATCTGTCTATACATTGCCAATTTGATGGGAGGATAGATAGGGATTTTTACAATGCCAATACATAATGAGAATAAACAATGATTTCTAGACCAAGATGAATAAAGTCTTTTTATCATTTTTAAAGGGCTGAATGATGCTATTGCCTCCTTAAACTGCAATGCTGGCATCTTGTTTTTTTAATAATATATTTTTTAAAAATATTAATAAATGAATAAAAATGAATTAAACAAATAATTAAAAAACATTATGACTAGTGAAAGATTCCTCGATCTACACCTTGTATTTATGTTTAAGTTGCCTATTTTTTAACAATCTTTATGTTTCCTATAATATATGTTTTCCAATCTAAATGCCCAATTAAATTGCACTAGTACATTGACTTTAAAAAAAAACATATCCAGGACCTCCTGTAGACGAGACCACTGCTCTACCAGTACAACTATTACCCACCTGTTATTACTTCATTACACAGGAGTGGGGGCAATCCCTTATACATGTAGTTTAATTCATCAACAACAGGATTTTGCAATGAAATATTAATTAATCTCACAAACATAACAGGGTCTATTGACATTGACATTGACTCTATTGATTGTAAGGTATTTCATATGGAACACTGCACAGGAAGAACAAGCAGTGAAACCACAATCAAAACAAACAAAAGTCAGTATTTCATACTCTGTTAAATGTATTGACTTAATAATCGCATTTGGTATTGTTACACTTTCAATCAATGAAATATTCAAGATGAAGATCGCATTTGTTATGTTGTCTAGCTTGGAAATCTTGTTGCGGCTGGGTATCGTTTTAATTGGGAGGGGGGATTAAAGTAGTACATTGTGGTCACAGAAAAGAACCTTCATACTTTTATCAAACTTAAAGTCATTTGTTGGCCAACTCTTCTTGGGTATTGCAAATTTGTATATGTTTCCTTGTCTGTGTTTCCTTGTATGTATTGTATTGCACTTGAAACTCAGTTGTTGGCTAACTCTATGTAAAAATCACTTTTCTGTAAAACTTCAATTTAAAAATTGGCTGACTCTTAAAAACAAAAAATAAAATATAACGTTATCATTAAAAAATTGTTCCAGTCTTTTCCATGTACATGTAGGCCTAGTAATCAAGTTTTAAGAGTTGTATTTGCTCTTTGCAATATACAATGCTGTACGAGTATTATGCCATGCATTATGAATACAGGTGAAGTGCAAACATGACATTGACAATCTGTACCTGAAACGTGTTCATAGATTTAGTGTGGGAGGGCTAATATGCTGTCCACCCACTTTCATTTTCTTCAAAACTCAAACTCAAAAGAGAGAGAAAGATTCCAGGAAAACCTACATGTATATCACTACGTTATTACTATAGAATCATTTTTAAGGTTAAAAAGCAAATTTTATGAGTACCTGCACAATTATATCATTGCTCTAATGATGAACTACAGAAATCGGCTCTGATTTGGATTTCAAATACATGTACTGTACTAATCGTGAGAGGGAAGGCAAAGTCAAATTGTAAGCAAATTTTGGTTGGGGGGGGGGGCAGTCTGTTAGAACTATGTACAACACATATATGTACAGTACATTTGTGTGTACAATCAAGTCTGGACTCTTGACTACACAGTAAAAACTACAATAATTCTTGTTACAAAAGCCAAACAACTCTGTTCAAACTCAAAGCTCTCTGATCAAACGTTATAATTATTAATACCAAAACAAACATTTCTATCACCGTACATGTAAGTTGATCCCTTGAATTCATGTTTGTACATGCACATACAAAGTTTAACTTATCCATGCTCAATATTTACATTGTAGATTACCATAAATTTGCTCAATAATCTTTTCAATCTTACAATAAACTTTAAAGCTGTGCATGTTCTGAAACTAAGGGTGCGTTCAAGCGATTTTTCGAAGCTTGAATCACAAACATGAATCACAAATCAAAACGCCGATACAAAACACGGTTACTGCGAGAGATCGTTGAAGCGATTTTCAGCGATTTTCCATCAACGCTGATTCTCGCTCTTTTTAAGCCCACCCAGGAAGAATATAAATAGGTAACGATAATAGATAATCACGTCATAGAATCATGATTGAGATCTCCGTTCGTTCAAGCGAATTTTAGTGACCGTGATTCTGCAGAATCATGATACAAAACGCATCTTTTTCAGCATTTCATGTTTGTGTTTTTAAACACGTTTATTTTTACGACCAACGAAAAATCGCTTGAACGCAACCGTGTTTTAAACTAAACGTCTTTGAAAACCGTGATTCTAGGGTGAAAAGGTGTCGATTGAACGCACCCTAAATCTTTGTACATGATAATTCTATCACAAAGCTTCAAAGGTGAAAAACTATTCACTTGATACATGTACATGTACTGTAGAAGCCCTCAGTCAATCACTTCCCAAAGATTTATGCATTAAATTTGATTACATTACGAAAATGGTCTATTTCATGTATCTTCAACAGACAATTGAACCAAGTTAAAAAAAGTTAAAAAACAACTTCCCAGCACACCAAAAGAAACACGTCGTATGTACATATACAGTAGGCCTATGTTCAAAAATGGGGCAGGTAAAACAACTGCTTGGGCAAGTACAAATACTTCACCCTATCTGATGATTCTACAACTTACATGTATATGCTCGGTAACAATTATACTACCTTTAAAATTCCCAACTTAAATCTTGTACCTAACACTATACTCAGGTACATTTGTATTTATAAACTTTATCCAAACCAAAACTTTCCAAACCCAATCCCAGTCAAAGCTTTAACTTCATACATTGAAAAAGATAAAGGCTGCAATAAGTCAGATCACCATTTGGTCAGATCATATTTTCGCAGCACCCTGGTGTCTCAATAGATGTATCACAACTTCACAAGGAGGTAGGGATTCCATCAAGATGGCCACCATAGACCATGACTCCCTAGGCAAGTCTGTCTCCCAATAATTGCGGGTAATTATGTATGACACTCGCAGATTAGGCTTAACCAGAATCAAAGTGATTGCCACAAGCTACAGGCGAGTAGGACGCCAACGAAGAATGACAAACCCTACACAGAAAGTGTGCATCAGGCTTCAGGTCTGATGCACCCAGACGCATTTCATTAATGGGCTAAACGGGCCAGGGCACCGACGACGTTGCATTAGCATTTAACTTCATGTTTACAAAATAATCAGCACAGAGAGACGGAACATTATCTATGGATGCGCCACCATTGGCATTTTGAGGCACTTTTTACACTTCAAATAGAATTTGAGAGATTACATGGATTGCTTATTATACATGGAATGTATACACAAAACACAAAGTTGTTTATAACTTTGGAGTGTGAACATAGCGAACACCTACATTAGCTGCTTACATTATAGGAGACTGTG
Organism: Mesocentrotus franciscanus; assembly: GCA_037976565.1. NCBI lineage: Eukaryota > Metazoa > Echinodermata > Echinoidea > Camarodonta > Strongylocentrotidae > Mesocentrotus > Mesocentrotus franciscanus. The sequence goes on from CP137676.1 coordinate 24,283,787, forward strand.
GGATTAGAGGTACATGTAATACATTTTGGTATCATATGCTTGACAGAGAATTTGGCTGTTGTGTTTGAACTACTTTTGAGTTCTGATAATAACAGTTCATTCTGACAGAGTTACATTGAACCATCACTGAATGTTCAGTACTAACTAATAATTTATATCCAGCAACTCATTTAATTTAATACTAATGAGCAACAAAATGTACAGAAATTGATCCATTTGTCCTGACACATACATGTAGTACCCCAAACAAAAGAAATGTGATTTCATGCAGGTTTTTGGTAGTTTTTATGTACCGGTACTGGTCTACACAACAAACCTACATGTACTGCATGATAAACAATTCAGACTATTAAGATTGCTACAGTTTTTCATAAAATAGAAGTCCAAACTAGTGCTGTAAGTCAGGCGCCATGTTCGGGTTCGGTTCGGTTCGGCAGAGTTCGGCAATGTTTTACCCGAACTTGGTTCGGTTCGGGGTTCGGTAATATAATAGCAAGCAGCCTAAAAGCTACGGTGGTCGGCGCTGGGCGGCCGGGCGGGCCCGACCAACACGGAGGACTTCTGCCCCACTCCTGATGAAAAACTCTGCTTCCGACCGCACGTATTTCACATAAAAACTGCTTTAAACGTAACTATTTTAGTACTTACATTCATATTTCCGTTTAATCGTGTTTTTCTTGCAGTTTTACAAGAATCATGTTTTCAATTTGAAAGTAAATGATATTTTTTAAAGATTTGCCGAGACGGTTGTTGTCTAATGTTACGAGTCATGAAAGCTGCCATCTTGAATTTACCGATGTATTAGTTATAATACACAGAGATAGCAGCCCAGGCTCGTTCGATTGCCGTTATTATAAATGTTTATTTTTAATGGGATAAATAATAAAATCCTTAATTTTCCTGAATAAATAAATTAGAATACTATAATATGTATTTATTTTGTTATTTAGATGGTAAAATTTGTCCGATATTATTACAATTAATTTTTTTTTTTTTTGGGGTTTGAGCCGAACTTGTTTAGATCAGTGCCTAATAGGCACGTGTATTCTAGCTTGTTTATAGCTTGCGATCGCGACGTTGCAGAGGTCAGGATTTGGGATTTAAATGGCGTCAGTGAAGTCGCGCCAATGACTGGAGAGGCATGAATAACAAAGGAGGAAAATGGGAAAAAGTAGATATAGAATGAGCAATCATGACATGAAAATTAGGTATAAAATGACAAGTTAATTAGCCTGCAAAAATGTTTAAAATTTTTCTGCCGAACATCCGAACCAGGCCTTTGTGTTCGGTTCGGTTCGGCTCGGTTCGGAAGTGCCAGTCTCTTTGAGGATAACTACCAGGCTGGGAACAACCATCTTTATAATTGGGTCATTCTATGAGGTTGGGGCAAAAATATGTCAATGTCCATGTAACTGTACTGTACGTTGGTATGAGATCTTCTACTACCATGGAAGATGAAACTATCTGTTGAAGATTTTTATGCAATGAATATATAGTGGTGCCCTGCCAGAATCGTTTCAGTTTCAGTTGCTTTTCTTCAAAATCTTTGCTTACAGTAATTCACATTTCTCTTTTTACCAGCGTTACATGACATCATATTCATATAACATAACATAAACTTTGGGTCTATAATATTCATTCTCCATGAAGCTTCAGTACTTCTGAAGATAGTCGGTTATGCTTTTTATGCAAAACTCAATTTGAGTAAACATTGTTACAGTTGATAAGAATTTCACTTGTATGTCACAAAAATTGCCCCAACCCTGTGGAATGACCCAATTAGAAAGGCTTATATTACTGTGGTTACTTCATATCCACATTTAGCCATGGTTGAAAACTGTGGTTAGCGGTAAACCAACAGCAACTGACATAATTCTGGAACATGTGAAAATCTGAAGTTTCAATATACCTTGGCCGTTCTACAGGTGAAAATCAGACAATAAATATCACATTTAATATGTGTAAAATGATTAGCCATCAACATCCAAACTCGAGCTACAAAAGGTATCATCCTTCTATTTGAGAATGTTAATCATATTTTCAAATGATCTCAGTATTTTGTAGCATCTAAGTTCTTGCATCCTCTTCGTTCCTTACAACTATAAACTATGAAGCAAATTCAAGCACTGTCCAATTTGGAACTGAAGTCATGACTGTAATTTATAATGAAAATTTAAATACACAAATCTGGAGGCAAATGGCAAATAGGCTGTCAGATTCCAAACTCTATTTTTATTTATTTTCAAATCAAAAATCAAATAAAAACATTCTACATGTACAAGTAAAATGGAAAGGCGAGTGATTTGGTGGAAAACAACACCTCATGGAAAATAACTCAACTATAATGAGATTTCTTTTTCTTAAACAAGGGGATCTCAAGATAAAAACTATACATCTACAGTACATGACACTACCTCATCTACCCCCCACCCCAACCATTTCCCCAGCATGTAACATTTTGAAATACCTCTAGTACAGTAGTAAGCTTTGAACCCTGAATTATTGAGTGGGTGTGAATGTGGGAAACTGAGTCATACAGATACGCAATCTAATGAAACTAATTAGCAATGTGGCTTTGAAGCCTACTGCACTAGACGAGTATGTTTCATTCACTAAAGGCTTTAATCATTCATACATGTACATGTACGTATGTGGCTAATGGTACATGTACATTACATTGTCATAACAATATGAAGTATCATAAGTTACTTTCCAAATTCATCAGGACAGAAAGTGAAAAATCCTGGTTCTCTTGTTAATTTTGACTTTTCAAAACTTTACTGCTATTCAAAGTCTGTTTAATCTGCCCTGGTTTCATGACAAGTTTTAGGATTTTGGTTTCATTTGGGATTTTAGTTGAGTTTAATTAAGGAAAGCATTGGAATAAGATCTAGGGTTACATACATGTACATATACATGTACATGTACATTGTAGATCTAGGGTTGGAATATGGCAAGAAAAAAAAGTTAAAAGAGAACGAGAGAGAAAAACAGGGAGAGGGAAACAGGGAGGCAACTTGAAAAGAAACTGATATGACCCCTCCCACACTATCCCTCATTCTATGGCTTCATCATATTAATTTTTTAAAAAGTATTTTAGTCAGACTGGTGCCCCCTCCCTAGACCCATGACACCCCCCCCCCCAAATAGGTGGCTCTAGGCTACTAACCTATAGCAACATCGAAAGGATACACACACACACACAAATGGAAAACATGGTCCGCCAGTTTAGTGAATGTGATTCTATTTGAAATCTGATCACCATATTTTTTTTCTTCAATAGAATGTTATTTGATGCCAATGCCAGAAGAAACTGTAGAGGCTATTCGATATATGTTTTTCATCTACACATAAGAAACAACCACTAAAACCAAAACTAAAACATTGTGGCAATAATGTAACATGTAATGGTTATACCATATTGTTGATAAAAAGCAAGTCACACAAAATGTAATAAGACATACATGTACACAAGGTCAAAAAAGATTTCTGTCAATGATTAAGCCGATTCAAAGGAATTAGTCAGACAATGATAGTGTTACACCAGAGGGTGTTTCACAAAGATCCTAAGTTGAACTTATCTTTAAGTTAGACTTAACAATAAGGTATGGAATGCCGTTAGCTTCTATGAAAATATTTTGAAAAAGTTATTTTAAAAGGCATAAAATGTTGATTCAAATAATTCATATTTTCTATTATCAAGGAGATTTAATGTTCTTGATGTGGAATTTATAAAAAGTCTACAATACTTGAATTTTTGCTTTTGAATATATTTTATTTTAATGCTACAAATGGCTCTCCATAATTTTTAAGTCCAACTTGGAGGTAAGTTCGACTTAGGATCTATGTGAAACACCCCCAGTCCTGACTCAACACTTTACAGTACACAACCCACAAACTTTCACTCAGGATACCCAAAATGTTATATAAAGAGGGGCCAGGTGCACATGGACCCCAAGTATTTTACACTGGAATCCGACATGTAGGCACTCATAGCTTTAAGTGGTACTGTGTCAAATATTCAATGCTGCACTAGTAAGGAACACTAAAATCATTGTACATAGGGTTTAATTTGCATACATTTGCTACTTTATATGATTCAGGGCCTCTTACTATGCCACATTTTGGGGTTTCTAAGTGGAAACGGTACAGCTAGAGATATCCAAATAACCTTGTATATTCCTGGATAGACCTATTAGAAGAAATCGTAATTCAAACCAATGCTTTCTACTAACACATACAAGTACTGTACATGTAGCAGGTTAGCAATCTAAATGCATGATTGAAACCAAAGTAAATCATTCATTCTAAATAAATGTAATAACACTCTCTTCAAGGTGAATTGTATAGATACATTCTCAAGATCCAATCTTAGATACCTGCTATTGAGTATTTGGGGTGAAGGTACTGTATGGCTCAACTAAATATATCTGGAAAAGATATTCCTGATAATTTTAATGTGTTTCAGATGATTTTGACAGAAATATTCGTCTTTATTCATGTAATCATTTTCATACAATTCTTGTAATTAAACTTTTTCTCTAAATCCAATCCATCAAAGAAGAACAAAAAGAGGTGTAACCTTTCCAAACATGTTCTAGAAATTTCATAGAGGAAGGCAATACAGGTGACCACCAAAGACAAGTGGCCTTTGCACAGAGATGGCCAAAGCTGCAGATTTGACTGTTCATGCATCAGGGGAAAAAATATTTATAATTTTTTTTTGTTTTTTTGTTTTTTTTTGGGGGGGGGGCTACTTTTTAAGCTTGCTTGCATGAAAATAACACTCTTCAATTTGTTTTGCATTGAACTCTATGTAAATTTTGGGGGGCTCTTTTTGGCATTTCATTGGCGAATTCATGCTTAATTATTAATTATTATTAATAAGATTCCAATGACTTACTTGCTCCCTCAGTCCGTCCTCCTTGCCTCCTCCATACGACCTGCCTAGTCTCCATGTTGACCTCGAAGGACTTGCGCTCGGGTCGCTTGCGGCCATAGAAGCGGGTCAGGAGCGTGCCCAGGGCCATGTTATGCTGCATGCTGTGGATGTCCTGTTCGCTCAGCTCCATGGTGCCGTTCTGTACCACTGCCATCTTCAAGCAGTCAACACCAAAGACCTCTCAACACCAACGACCCCTCAAAGGTCCTCAGTAGTGCACACCAGAGCAACCACAATGTTGGTTGATCTTCCTTCTAGATCGGCACAAAAGATCTACAAATAACAAGTGATGATTGTTGTTAAACGGCTCGCTAAAATGAACAAAGATTTGTTTTTTATATACATCTAGATCAATTCACCGGACACACTGAGAACATGAGGCAAAAGGCTTGTAAAACTCACAATGAGAAGAAAATTTGATTTTTTTTTTTTTTTTTCCATTGGGGAGGGTGGGGGTCCATTTGAAGTATACATGTACATGTATCTATAAAGAACAAAAGGAGCAGTTGGAAATGGAGAGACATTAAAGATACTATGTCCCTTTTGCAGCCAACATCAAATTCTGTAGAATTTTGCAGAACTGTAGAACTTTGCAGGAATTATGAATATGTCATGTATGTCCTATCTGTGAAATTCAAACGTTAGCAGTGTCCTAATATTCAAATTATGCAAGGAAACCTGTTTACTTGCTAGACTTCACTGTCAGACACTATTGAGTGACTGACTGGCTTTTTCATCTTTGGTAATAACATACATAAAATGAGCTGTAAAGGGTACATGAGCATTTGTCTACATCAATAACCCACTTCTTGTAATGGCCAAAATTAAACTGATTGAATCTTTGCGCAGCATAAAACGTACGACCATTCGGTACAATGGTCTGAAAATCAGACTATTACTTACTGGCTCTATAGCTCCTAAGTCGATTCGACAACTAATAGTCGTTATTTTCCCACTTAAAGACATTTTTAAGCCCCCTTCTTTTTAGGGAAGTTCTAAATTAGTATTGTCTTTCAAATGCCGTTGGAATTTAACCTTTTCATTTTTTTGGCCTGCAAATGGGACATAGTACCTTTAAAGGGAAAGGATGTTTTATAGCAAGTTGTGCAAATAACGGACCTGGATCCTATCTGATCTGTACAGTAGTACCGACTCCTTTTACAGTCATTATATCTGGTGCACATCTGTACATCAAAATTACTATAAAGTGGCATGTCTCTTTTACAAAAACATGGAAATGGTCTGATGCTTCAGCAAAATATTAAAGGGCAATCCAACCCTTGTAATAAGTTAATTTGTATGAAAGCAGAAAAATAAGATGAACAGAATGGCGAAAGTTTAAAATAAATTGGACCAATAATAACACAGTTATGAATGTTTAAAATATGAGATCGCCAAGTCTATGCGAATCTCAAACTGGCAGTTGATCAGTGGTTTGTAACATAGTCGCGGATTACTCTCCCATTTGTAGTGTACAAAAATATCATTAATTTTTCTTTTTCTCTTTAGTACCTTCTCCCTTGGGGCACTACTCAAAATATAATGGATAGCATATTATCATAGACGAATAGACCCTCCAGGCTCCAGAGTCATAATTGTTTTCAAAAATTGAAATTTTAGTCATTTTGTGTGTTGGAACAAATTGGAAAGTTGTCTGCCACTACATCAGAGACATTACTGATTCAGCCAATTTATAGAGACCATACATGTAAAACATGTTATGTGTATATATACTGTACATACAGTATAGCAGGCCTTAAATTTCAATATTTTTAGGGCAAGGCCACTTTTCTGTAGGGCACATTCCTATATTACAGCACAAATAGGAAGAATTGGAAAGGGCACAAAAAATCTCCAAGGCCAATGAGAGGGGCATTGAGGCCAATCAAAAGGGCATCCACGGCCATGGCCTTGGTGGCCTTGGATTAATTTAAGCCCTGGTATAGTGATTACCGGTACAGCTTTCAAACATTCATAACTTTTTTATTTTTTGTCCGATTTCATTCAACTTTTCACCAGTCTACATGTACTTCTCTGATTTGTCTGCTTTCCTCTAAAGTTGTTTGCTTTCAAGGTTGGATTTCCCTTTAATCTGCGCTTTAAATATCAGTCAAATGAAAATGAATTTGAAGTACATGTATATGCAGCAACAAGTAGCAATAAAGGAGAGAGATTTAATGACAATAAAATTATACCTACAATACATGTATGTCATGAGACCTCTACTCATTTTAATTCTTCTATTAAACTGGAGATATCTTAACTTTCAGAAATAATGAATTTTAGTTGGCATCAGCATATATAAAAAAAATATATATATTTATGGTGTCTACGCGTGTATTTTGCAGATTCTCTACAGATTTAACTAAATCAAATACACTGTAAATACATTTTAAAAATTTAAAAAATAGATCTAAAGTCTATATCACATAAATTAGAATAAACATGAATTGGGGATCAAACCTGAAAATCAATAGAGAAATGGTTTTGGAGGTATTACAATCTAAAAATACAATAGATTTCAACAAACAGAAATGATGATAAATTACAATTCTTCATGATAATGATATATGAAAAACTAAAGTCTAAGAATTTTTAAGATAACATAAACCAAGAGAATACACGGGTGTGAATCTCATGCCCACATTCACAAAGTTGAGCTCAATGCATCACATTCACAACTGTCCTAGTAAAATCCAGTAACACACAAATGTGAAGTCATCAGAACAAAGCTAAAGCCATCTAATTTTGCTAACAAAAATAAATGGTACTTGGTCTTGGTAGATTCAGTTTCTGCGAGTGCAACTAGAAAAATTGTATAAACTATAATAATCAAAACATAAAGTTGACAAAGTCTGACTCTGAACTTCCTGAAGTCTGAAGATGACACAAATTATTTGTGTTAATCCTTTATCCTTTATCCATGCTAAAATCATTCACATAATCAGAAACTGCCCCTGTCCTCACCCAGTTTAGCTAAGTAGACGTAGCTTGCCGCCACCCCGTACCGTCCCCTTATTAGATCCTCAAGTGTCTCGAGTAGCGCAGCTAGCTAGCTCTCTGCGGCCAATGCCCTTCGCTTCTTCAGCATGCATGCGCTGCTGCTGCATAAGAAACATGAAATGTCACACCTCAACTTCTCAAGCCAGGCTCAAGCCAAGGAATTCTTTCTGGCATCGGTTGATTTTCTTTGTGAAAAGTCACAGTTAAACAAAAAATGGCAAAAATGACATGAAATAATACCTTTATATGCGGCTTACGGTTGACCTGCAACAAATCGGGATAAACTACTTTGTGACTATTTCCTAAAATGTTGTGAGACAACCTCCAAAGACACTGATACACCTTCCAGTCCTATCCATGTATTCTTGTGTTAGTGTGTTATCATTTGATATACTTCCGTCTTTATTGTCAGACACGTCCATTTGACCGTAGGTGAATAACCTGTGATCGTGTGAATATTTTAATTAATTTTGGTTAATATGCTGACCATTCTTTTAATTTTTTAATCAATATTCATTCAAATAAATTTTGAGATGTAAAACAATCATCTAATACTTTATTAAAATTAGTGTATTTATTTATTCATTCACATTTTTATCTACTCCATACTTCGATTGTCGCTTTTTTTCCGAAAAGGCCCTATCGTGCAATGTAATAACCCCGATCGAGCTCAATAGAACGCGAGAGGGGGATGTTCTACATATGTGTTGGTGCATTCGTGGTTAATGGAGATGACACTGATCCATAGCTCCATAGATCCATATCCCTATGCACTGATCACACCACTTTATATCAGTAATAAAGATAATTAATTTAATGCTCCTTCAAGGGTCATAATTTATTTCAAAGTAAGTAGTGCCCCCCTGGAATATGGTAAACCCGTAGTTCCCATTAATGAGCTACGTCTAAACTCTAAGAAACATTGTTACTGGTTTATAAATACAGGTACAATATTATACAAATAATGAATGCTTATGAGTTCAATAGTGCGAATATTTTCATGAGTTGAATAGAATTAACGTTAATCTTTCAACGAATGAAAATATTTGCACTATTGAACGAATGAAAAACATTAATTATTCGTTTTATACATCTTTCAACAAATCATGCTTTGCTCCTTACATTAAAGATAAATTAAAGTTGGAGTGAGGCCTTCTCGATTACATTCAGATTGCCTTCGCGTCAGATGCGTGCAGCTAATATAACAATGAAATACAGTTACACGCAGGGCAGAAAGGTACGCAGTCTGCATATAACGAAAAATGCACGCTCGTTGAATAGTACTACGGCGAATAGTACCAAAAATGCACGCCTGTGCAATAGTATATCTATTGAATAACATGTGACCAACAATCGTCTAATCAAATGACAAGGATTTACTTAGGTGTTATATAAATATATATATACAATGTTTATAGATGTTTTGCTACTTAGAAGTGTATTTCTAAGTTTCTAAAAAGGAGCACAATAAAGCATGTAATAAATTAGCATACGTTTTTGTTCAGAATTCATTGAAAACCAAAGCATACATTAAAGATCCTTCAAAGTTTACATAGCTTGTTTTGGTTACTGTCTTTTGAATTCAATATATTTAACATATTCCCATGATTAGTTTCAGTAGAATTAAATTGAATAGATCCACCCAATATTTCTTGCAGCAACAGTTCAAACTTGATTTTGTTAACTTGTTTTGGAGGTGTTTATTTCATAATGTTCAGTTTTTCATATGGAGAAATGATTTTTTTTAATGAAACATATTTCATCTATTCAACATTTATTAAGTCAAAAATATGCCATAAGTCACTTTCAGTAGTATACAACTGTTCAGCCTATTGCAGGAACAGAGTCTTGCATGAATCAAGATTACTATTGCTTTTATCATCATCATTACCATTTCTTCTCCTTCTTCTTGTTTTTGTTTTTTCTTCTTCTTCAACATCAATATTAATATCTACTGGGTCTATACAAGAATATAAAATGAATATAAAAGAATATAAAAGAATATAAAATGATGAATATTGTTTATAGTTAGCTGGACAGCATGTTCCCGGCATTTTTAGCCATTTGACTACCATTAGGTGTCAGGCTTGATCTCTTTGACCCCAAGTTCATATGTCACTGTCTGTGTTATGTTTATCTCATTCTATAGTATGAATCAGCCGTTGTCAAACCCAGGTATATAAAGGTAGAACCTGTGAATAAACAGGGACTTGTATGTCTAAAACCCACAAAGTCAACATCACTCTATATGTACAAGTATAAACAATCATCATTATAATCATCATCATCATAATCATTATTATATCCTGCATCAACAATTTGTTGGCTTTTGATTGGTTGAGAGCTCGTCAAATGACCAGAAATATTTGAACTATTTTTAGAAAGTACTATATGAGAGTACTATTTGGGAGTACTATTTGGGAGTTGAAAAAAAAGTTTTTTTTTTTAATTTAATTTTTTTTTTTTTCTTCAAATCTTAATTTAATGAAAACAAAATATTCTAAATCTTTTTTTTTTTGTTCTAAATTTTTTTTTTCCCCAAAAATGTTTTTTTTTTTTTTTAAATAAATTTTTGATGCAGGATATAAAACGAATATACCATGCCTTCTATTCGAGGTACTGGTTAAAACTATGGGCCTCGGCGACTCCAAAAGTACCATTTGCTTCGGGGCTGCGCCCCTCAGCAAATAGTACTATTGGAGTCACCTCTTGCGCATAGTTTTAACCAGAACCTCTCAAGACAGTGTATATTTGTATATCATCACCATCACTATTATCATTAATATCACTATTACTGTGATAATTATTTATTATAATGACCATTAGGTAGAATTATTTGAAACTGCTACAAAAGTAATATAACAGCATAGCATTTTAAAGGCAGTAATTCAGAATTAACCTTTGAGGAAAACATTAAAAAAACAAATATCAAGAGACAGGAGACATACAAAAATGTTAATTGTAAACATTATGTTTATTTTTCTTTTACGGTAAAGTACCGGTATGATTATTTGGATATTAGTCTACATTGTAGTAAGCTTTCATAAAAATGATCACTTAAAAAAAAAGGAATCTTTCAATCTTCAGGGTCAGCTCAACTCAGTTTTTTTTGCATTTGGATACAAATTGACCAAAGCAAGTCTAATTATTACCAAACAGACCATTTTCCTTCTTCGCTGAGCACATAAAGTAATTTGTGAATGCCTGTTATTGTCTTGGTTTTCTATTAATGCCCACTATGAAAGGAGTTAATATTAGGGCACTGAATAATCAACTTGAAACATAAAATATTATTGAACTTTAAATTAATCTGAAGCACATGTTGATTTTGCGACATAAAAAATTATGACAACCTCAGACAAGCAGATAAATAGAGAGTCAGAAGACACACAAATAACCCTAACAAAATGTCTTGAAGATTACTTTAGGTGGTGACTTTACAGCTGTCACATCTTGGGTGAATACATATTCTAATAGAGGAAGAGAGAGAGAGAGAGAGAGAGAGAGAGAGAGAGGGGGGGAGGGGAGAGGGAAAGAAAGAGAGGAAGATGTACGGGGTGAAAGAAACAGAAGAACAGTGAGAGAAAAAGAATGCAAGAAATCAAGAGTACATTCATGATACCTTTCATTTGGAGAAATGGACAGTTTGACATTTTTTAAACAATACATAAATTCACCTTTTCAATAAGAAACAAAAAATGTGGTAACTTTCACTGAATACAATAAGAAACAAAAAATGTGGTAACTTTCACTGAATACAATGGATTTATTCAATTTACAAGTAAACACTGATTTCTTTTTCATATGCAGCCTATTCATAGGAAAATAAGTAGAGATAATTGTAAGAACACTTCTATACACATGCATGCTTCTTTTCCCCCCTAACATTGTAACCACAGTATTTCATATTTAGAGAGTTTGTATTAGGCAAATATAAGGTCAATATCCAATCTCTACCACTGAGCAATTGCCATGTTCACCAACAGTAGAAGACTTCATGTAAGGTAACAACACAAATGTGACTGCATCTCCAATATACCTCCGCCTAGCCTACATTCACTTAAGATCATGGCACAAATTATTTTTGGAATATCACATTGAGAACAAAAAGCCTATACTAACGTGTCAATTGATTTTTAAGACCTTTGACCTGACATGGCTCAAATCATACTTGATACATAGGGCTAAAACCCAAGATTTCATAGAAATTGACCACTATGACCCTCGACCTTTCACCAATTTAAAGTTTGAATTTTATACCTTAAGTGGTTCTTGACATATTGCTTGATAATGAGACTAAAACTTGTATTTTCAGAAATTAAGCTATATGACCTTTGACCTACTTAGTCCCAAATCTAATCAATCGTCTTCCTATGGTGATACGCACTATCACCAGATTTGAAGCCCATACCTGTAGTGGTAGAGATATTATGATAATGAATTGTATTTTAAAAAATTGACCCCTATGTCATTTGACCTACCTAGCCCCAAAAAATCATCAAATCGTCTTCCTATGGCGATACACACTATCAACATGTTTGAAGCCCATACCTCACATGGTTCTTGAGACATCGCGTTAACGAGAAAGTGGGATAGACTGACGGACAACCTGAAAACATCATGCCTCCGTTCACAACCTTCGGTGGGCTGAGGCATAACAAGGCTTTGAAAGGTTCATATCTAACACTGATAATAAAATAGGAATAAAGGCGGGGGTTGTTTAGGGGCCAAAGCAAACATACAAAAACATACATGCAGAAATATAGCTTATAGGCTATAGGTTTAACACACTCATAAACCCTTCTGTATGTGGGACTGTGTTAATTTCCATAAGACCGACATCTACATGTAAATTCAGAGTGTAACCAACTTAAAGTACTTTCAAGAGTTGTCTCAGAGCTGAAACGTTTAATATCACAAATTTGAACCTCATTTTATGCTGTAAACATACTGTACTGTACATGCATTTTACAAAAATAAAAATAATAATGAGGTATACAAAAATACTGAAACAGAAAACATCTTACATACATAAAGAAAATATCTTTGGCACAATAAGATAGCACACACTGTTGTTGATTATAAGATCAAATCATATTTAAGCACCAACTCAAATGCAGTTGTAATCACACACTTTCGATCGAGAGATGGCAATGTAAAAAACAAAATAAAACTAACTTTGAGTGCTAGTGTTTAATACAGATATCAAACTAAAAGGATAATCTTACAAAGTCTAGTAATCACACACTTCCCAAAAAGAGAAGAAATGCCCCCCCCCCCACAATTTTTATTTTATTTTATTGTAGATACATGTTGCTACAATTTGAATATTTGTATTTTATACTGGTTACAAACTAAAAGAGCAATCCGAAGTACTGACAACAACAACAACAAAAAAGAAGAAAAAAAGAAAGATTTGTATTACCTAAAGCACTTTAAATAAATGATGTCTGCAAAAATGTGAAAATAATTTGATACAGAATAGTTATGTAACAAGCACAAAAATATATAAGAAAAATATGTCTGTTGAAACTACAATTCATACATTATCAAAAATGGTTTTTGAGATAACATAACTGCCTAGATAGCATCCCTGGCCCTACTTGTCATATATAAAGTATGATATACATATAAATTCATAGCTGCTATTAAAGCGGGGCTACTAGTAATACATGCTTTTTGTCAATCCAGTCTAAAGCAAAATAGCTCTTTCAGGAATGAAATTGAGATGACAAGATATGAAATCTATACAAAGCCAAGAATGTATTTTCACTCATATGGACTGCAGCAAAGGCGATCACTATTTGGCAAGTATAGTGCTTAGTGCCATATAAACAAAATAAAAATGAAAATAAATATTTGATAAGTACCTACTACTGTAAACGTGGTAATATTCGCGGTACATTAATTTTCACGGATTTCGCGTTAAAGTCAGTGTCCGCGAATTCGCGAAAATATAAGCATGACTTCTTATGCGTGTTTTGAACGGGCTGAAATGCGTGCAACGCGAATTTAAGAACCCGCGAATATGTTTTGGGGTCGCTCAGCGCGAAAAATTAATCACGCGAAAATAACAGCGTTTACAGTATACCAGAAGCTATGTCACTCTCTCACTTTGTTTATGAAACTTTATAGAATACATGAATTTTGTAAATTACAGAGTACTGTTTATCTTTCAACTTTTATGGAAAACTTCATGGAGAAATCGTATCAAATTATCAGCCAATACTTCAGGAAATGTCATAACATAATTATAGAAAGAAAAGGGTAATAGTTTGAGGTACAAAGTAAACACACACAAGCAATCATATCATTGCATACTGAACAAATAACATATTTGTTCTTCAAAGTTCAAACACATTGAAGTAAATGTATAAAATACAAGCATCTCCAATATCAGACAAGAACTTAGCAAATGATTCATAGCTTAATAATGATAGAAATAAAATGGATGGCAAGTAATAAAATGAGGTACAAGAAAACACACACATATCAGCATATCATATGAAATCAATTGAAGACTGAAAGAAAAACATTCTTAATCAAACCAACTGAAAATAATCCCTTTTTTTATAATTATGTACTTATGAAGTAAACTGGGTAAGCTGCTTTAATCACAAATCACACACATTGTATTGTAAGACCCTTTTCTCAGAAAGTTATACACCCCTGTATATCAAACTAAAGATAGTGGATACAGCACGTATAACAAACAAAATTTTGGACAATCTTTCTTTCTAAATCTAATGGATCAAAACATGTATGGAACAATATTGAGTTGTTAGCATAACTCACAATGAGTAAGTTATATTGCAAGGTTGTTTATTTTCAGCCTCATCACAAAGGTAAATATCACAGATTTGGCAGTGCACATATACTTTTGGCTATCTGATTGAGAGCACATCCTAATTTAAAGGTACAAAATGAGCAACATCAATAACAAGAACACAGTTCTTACATATTTTTTAATTCCTTTTATTTTTAGCAAGTCATGTGAGAAGAGATGGTAGATATGGCATTACATGAAAGCATTTTGGCACTCTCTCCTATTGAAGTGAATACAAAATTTGAAGGCACAGAGCTGGTGTTATCTACACACATTCACAGGTTCTATTCTTTAAACAAACTTATTATTAGTTCTGCCAATAGCAGACACAAGACTAGATATCATTTTTTATGCAGTCTCTCTGCTTAAAGTCAATATAGTTAAGGCACAGTAAAATCATTATTACTCTCTTTTTAAAAGTCTCGTTCAGATACGACGCAGTAAACTCTGGCATTAATTTTTGTTTGTTAATGATGTACATGTAAGTAACACTGTAACTGATCATCGGAGCGGGGGCCCATTGTTGGCTGATCAGGTGAAATCGGATAATAAATTTTTTTAAATTTTAAAAGAAAAAAGAAAAAAGAAATATTAAGTACCTTTTCATGACCTTGAAATTAATAATATTAGTCTAAGAGAAGAAGCAAAACATGCGAGCCGCCATCTTGGATTATAATGTAGGCCCCCATTTTTTTCCATTGTCATTGTCTTTGCAGATCACGACTCAAAAGAATTTCCCTTCATATGTCAAATATTGTGTGAATATGTTGCGATGATATTAAGTAACATGTAGGTTATTTATTTGCACTATATATTACTGCAATGATGAGCTTGAATCAGACATCCATGTAGACTACATCTCCCTGTCAATTACTCCCATACCCATCAAACATCTGCATGACGTGCTAGAAGACATTCTTGGAAAACACTATTATCTAATGGTACCTGTGGTACAAGACGATACCTTGCTTGTACAGAGGATATGGATTCAATCCCATTTAATTCCAATCATGCTTTGCTGTCCAACCAGAAGAGAAACTCCTTCCAGAGGGCAGGTTCGGGAGATTTGCCTGCTCGGCTAAACCTACTCTGCGTCCACCCAATCTGGAATCTGCAGATTTGTAAGTTACAGTAAGGGGGGTGTAACCCTTAGGGAATTGTGCCTGGAGGTCAGCGGCCGGACCGGGTGCCCCAGTGGTGATGCCTTTCTCAATGACCTCTTTGAAGACTTCTCTGAAAGTGGGGATCTCGGGCTGTTGAGCAGGTGCTGAGGACATATTGTCAGAGGCACCCTCACGGTTCTCATGGGTAAACCCATTGTTGTTGACATCAGATGGTGGTGTCAGAGAAGGTTTTCTTAGGCTGTGTTCTGGAGCCTGTATAATGAAAATGACCACTATATTAAGAACA
Source organism: Mesocentrotus franciscanus (assembly GCA_037976565.1). NCBI lineage: Eukaryota > Metazoa > Echinodermata > Echinoidea > Camarodonta > Strongylocentrotidae > Mesocentrotus > Mesocentrotus franciscanus. The sequence continues at coordinate 24,299,968 of CP137676.1, forward strand.
CAATCATTTTTTAGAGATTCCATGCAGGTTATAGATCTTTTCATTAATGCTGTGCATAAGCGTGTATTTTGGTAGTTGTGTACACGTGTGGACATACGGTCCGATACACTTGTACACGGTCATGTTTTGCATCATCATGACGAAAAAATTATAATCACACAAACAGCACTAACACTATTGCCGTAAATGACCGTAATAATTCAGTTCCGTAATTTCCAGCTGATTCACAGCTCAAAATCATGTAGACAAACTAAGGAAACCGCCACTGATTTTCCTCCGTCCAGTCTTGTTTCACTAATCATCTAGTTTCAGCTCGTGATCCATCAAAACAAAATCGACTGCCAAAAACTTGGTCACTACGTTCCGTTCTGTTGAAATCAATATCGATAGACTAAACATCAACATGGATTGACCAAAGGGACAATACTATAATCTGATTAATTTTATGTTTTCATCTTAAAGGTACTTCAATTTAAAGTCACCCTTTTCTACTGAATATGGCAATTTCAAATGTTCTATGTTTATATGTTGTAGTGAACAACAGTAATTCTAAAGCTTCAACAGGCAACTAAGAACATCATCTTTATAAATAAAACATAAAAAGCCCCTTACCCCTTCTCCAAGAATCTGACGTGGCGTGAGGAGGACATGGGTTGAAGTAGGTGCTGGTTCCCATGGAGACCGATCTGTTTGGCATTCATCATCCTTCATATCACCTGGCAGTTCAAATCTGACCTTCACGGTGCCCTTTATCGCAAAAATAAAATTAATTTTCAAAGTACTTTTGCTAAGTTAAATTGTATTCAAGTGTACTATAGAGTTGCAGAAGTTATTAAGCACAATAGTATAAATCCTTGTATATAATTTAACTTGAATGACACATCACATTAAAGCCAAACCAGCAACATAAAGAGCAACCAGTTTAGGTGAAATATCTAGCATGATACGAGTCACTGGTTCTTAATCTTTGTGGAAGCACAACACCCGTCAACAGTTTTGATAAGAAGTGTGAAACAGAAGACAAAAGTTCCCAATATTTAATCATATAAATTTAGCTTCATAGACTTTAAATAGGTTTGTTTCAATTATGACCCTTTGTGAGTCGGTGATAAACCCAAAATACTCCATGGGGATCACAACCCTTACATTATAATCTGCTGATAAATGCTATGACAATGGCTCTGAATCAGGTTGTTCAAACTAAAACCTTTCACAAGCCACTAAAAAGTTATGTCAATTATTGAGGTTTTTCAATTGATCTTATCATGTAAGTTAAGAATTGCTGAAAGGAATTACGAGGAAAAGGTCTACCTCTTGACTACTGGCACTTGGTGAACGTCCTCTGGATGATACAGGTCTCTGTGGTTGTTTTGCTCCATCTCCACCTCCTCCTACAACTGGTGAGGGTGTGGAGATCCTGGCTCTATCGACTCTTGTATCCCCATCTCCAAGTATCCCTGAAGTAGAACCAGATCTATGCCAATTTGAGCGCGGCCACATGGACTTGTCCTGACCTTCTTGAGTGTACTGTTCGCTAATGTTCTTTCCTGCCCCATCTCCAAGTACCCCCGACGTGGATCCAGGTCTGCGCCAATCTTTTGGACATTGTGGTCTCAAGGATACCTCCTCCCTTCCTCCTGCTGAGTGGTCTTGTTCCCCTTTGTTCTTTCCAGCTCCATCTCCTAGTATCCCGCCAGTGGATCCAGGCCTCCGCCAATCATCTGGAGAACGTGGTCTCATGGATGCATCCTGTCCTCCTCCTTGGGCGTCTCCTTTGTTGATGTTCCTCGCAGCTCCTTGCAGAGTTGCAGAATTCTCCTCTCTTGCTCTATCCCTTACTCCTTCTGCACCTTGCGTCAATCCCTCCCCTCCTCCTCCTGGGACATCAAGGCGGCTCCTGGCTCCTGCACCCTGGGGCCAGCTCAACGTCCTCTGTCGGGTATTACCACCACCAGTGGCTGCCGGGTCTGGAATACTTCTGCTGCTGGAGTGTCTACCTCTGAAGTTGGGGTCTGCCCTTAGGTGACTGGACATCAGAAGAATATCATCCCTTGATCCTTGCTGAAATAGCACTCCGGGATCAGAAAAGGCATGTCTCTGAACGACAAAATAAAAGATCTTGATTAGGCCAGAACCTTCAAGATTATGTGCAGAAACATGATTTTAATCTATCAAATTATATTTTGAATTAGAAACAGGGCTTTAGTTTGTAATTTTCAAGGTAAGAATCATAAAATACCAGGGTTGCCTTCATTACAACTGTGGTAATGTGGTTACACTAGCTGATTTCCTCACTTCAACCCAAGCCCAAACTCTGTAACTTTGAGGAAATGAAGCCTGGAGCATGTGTACAATTATTAAATACTGGATCACAGTAGTTTGTATAACAGACAAACCAACTTTAGAAAGAGAATTTTTTTTTTTAATCATAAATTTAGAAAAGGAATTGACTTTATCAAATTTTAGAAATGGACAACTGCTGCCTCTGACATTTGCTAAGTCTTTAAAGAGAAGGTTCATTGATTTTGAAATTGACTGAATTCGGTATCATTGCAATGGTAATATTACACTGAGTAAAACTATCACATTTGTGTATTACAGGGGAAAAAATACTTTAAAAATTTCGGGGGCTACTTTTCAAGCTTGCTTGCATGAAAAAAACACTCTTTAATTTGTTTTGCATTGAACTCTATGCAATTTTGGGGGGCTCTTTTATGACTTTCGGGGGCTCTTTGTAGCATTTAGGGGGCTAATTCGCCCCGAGCCCCTGTGTATTTTTTTCACTGTTGTGTAACTTGTAAATTTGTGCGAAAATTATAAAAGTTGATTAAACTTGACGAAATATCACCCCACTCGAGACCCCGAAAACATCGTAAGTCAGCTGATTTTTGAGTGACGTAGCAAAATGAACAATGAGTACAATGGGCCGCTCAGCTGAAATGATTGGCGACGGTGCGCGATGCAGTTTGCGTGCAATTCACATATGTATTGCATTGACTATTGAGTACCGTACCCATTCATACCCAACGTTGTTTACCTTCATCAAAGTCACCCTGGAAATATCGATATGAAAAAACATACTTGATTTGAGTCTTGAGGAGATAGAAGAAGGAAGTACCTTTGGTTCTTAATCTTAGCTCTAAGTTTAATCAATTTTATAACTCCCAAATACGTCGATCTATATAGCGTTCACGTTCAGGTATACCGTATATAGCGTGGGCCCGTCTGTGCAGTATCTACGCGTACGTACGTACGTACAACCTGCCTGCATCCAGCGCAGCTTGCTTGCCAGCATATCACAGCCAGCCGGCCCGGCGCTAATTGAGCTAGCTGTGAATCGCGAACCAGACTGATCTAAGTCTTCTCTTGAATTCCACTTTCCCCATTTATCTATCAAAAATCTAAACTAATCGGCCTAATCAGACATTTTCGTAATGAATATCTGGACAAGTATATCAGGGATGCCAGTCAGTTTTACTCACTGGGCCTGAAAAGAAGCCAGAACACGTTAAAGCCCCATATGTGCTGTACAATATAAAGCCTGAAAAAGCCTGAAATGGGAAGTTGTCAGGGCCTGAAATCAGGCAAAAGCCTGAAGACTGGCATCTCTGGTATATGTAAATTAGTCGCCTATTTTGCTCCAGAAGAGTCGTTAGGTCAGCATGCAAAATGTCCTGGGCACTCCCAGATCCGACACATACACGCTGAGCTGCCCTCAGAATATGTGATTATTTTAATTTATTCCTCACAATATTGAGGGCTTAAAAAGTACTTTAGTCATTTTGTTAGTGTTCTCAGCCAGCTGTAGAGGTGTGATTTGCCTTTTTTTCCAAATTTCAATGAACCTTCACTTTAAAGTACATGTCAATTTTCATCTCTTGTATTTTTCAAAAAAAGCCAACTGCTCTATTTCACAGGAATTACGAGCATTTGCCTTTCTCAAGTATTTGTCAAGAGGTGTCCATTGCAAAATCCCCTGTATCTCAGATTGACCAGGACGCACTTACCTGTATGATAAAGGACACGTCGCTGTGAGAGATGGTATGCTTCAGGACTGAAGGCATCTCTTTAGAGAAAGGCGACTTCCACAGGTCAAGCAGGAAAGATCGGGTATAGCGCACTGGTTTGCCATCATTCACTGTTAGGATGTTAGAAAGAAACATGTCTGAATCCTTTTAGTGACAGTTTTTTTAAATAGTTTTAAACATATTTTACTGTTTAAAATGTTTTTTGTTGTTGACAGAAACATGCTTTCAATGCAAAGGATGCAATAATGTTAAGAAAATGGGTGTAAAAATCCATTTGGGCCAGTTTTCAACTGACAAACTTAGGATTGAATCCAGAGTAATATTTAGGTGGTTTTCCTTACAGTAGAAATAGTATGCAACTATGCATTCAAATGTTACACTGATGTCATTAATCCATATGCTTTAAAGGTACTATGTCCCATTTGCAGGTCAAAAAAATGAAATGGTTAAATTCCAACGGCATTTGAAAGATAATACTAATTTAGAACTCCCCTCAAAATGAAAGGGCTTGAAAATGTCTTTTAGTGGGAAAATAACAAGCATTCGTTGTCGAATTGACTGAAGTGATAGCAATCATTTTAGTAATAGGCTGATCTTCAGACCCTTGTACCGAATGGTCATACGTTTTGTGCTGCGCAAAGATTCAATCAGTTTAATTTTGGCCATTACAAGAAGTGGGTTATTGATGTAGACAAATGCTCATGTACCTTTACAGCTCATTTTGTATGTTATTACCAAAGAAAAAAAAGTAGTCAGTCAGTCACTCAATAGTGTCTGACAGTGAAGTCTAGAAGGTAAACAGGTTTCCTTGCATAATTTGAATACTAGGACACTGCTAAAGTTTAAATTTCACAGATAGGACATACATGACATATTCATAATTCCTGCACAGTTCTACAGAATTTCATGTTGGCTGCAAATGGGACATAGTACCTTTAAAGAGGCATATTTCTTACAAAATGAGAAAAACCATGACAATGTTAGATTAAATCTAAGTAACATTTTCTTAATGGCACATAAGGATTCATTTGACTCCTTTTGTGCCACTGGGTTTGAGCAATTTAAAAAATGTACTTTCAAAGGTTGGATATGCACTTCAGTGAGTTGTTTCATTAGTAAATTGTTCATACTATATATTGCATGGGAATACACTGTACAATGGAGGGACCGGTTTCTGTTTCAGGAAGAAATGTGTAGCCTTTTTAGTGCAAACAGTCTGTCAACACTCCCACTCCTTTTCTGCCCATACCATGAAAGGGTTTTACCTACCTCTCCTCTTATAGCTATCAGGTAGCTTGGCCGACAGCAGCCTGGACAGCTCATCATCTAATTCTGAGGTAGATTCCATCATCAGATCTTCGACTTCAGGCTCTGGCATGATGAACTCCTCTGAGCTATCAGACTCATACGTCATCTCCGACGTCGTCAGCCACTGGTCATCGTCTTCCTCCTCATCGTCAGTGTCGTCGGGAAACGGGATGGACTTGGCCACATGGGTCATTGCCTCCATGTCGGGGCTGGGCGGGGCAACTTGGAGAGGAGGTAGGGGGATGGGGGAGTAGCGCCCTGCAACTCCTGGAAAAGAAATCATGGAAGAATGATACGACTCGTTACATAATATTTTCACATAGATTGATTGGTCTCATTTTAATACAATACTATAACACATTCAAGATGGACTAAAACATACACACCACTTCTCTCACAAGTATGTGTGTAAATAGCAAGTATCATAATAACCACCTGTCTAAATAGGGCTGCTAGATTTGAGGCCTACCTCAAATCCTTTGACTAGTAAATGCTTGGGTGTTTGTCCCTTTAGGCCCGTCTTCATCAGCTCGCGTTTGCCAAATAACCCACTATTTTCAGACTCGGGATACTACCCCGAAGCTCGAAATTGCGTCTTCACCAGACCGATAGTCCGATACACTCATCACAAACTAGCTCGGATGGGTGCAAATTAGCCCGCTATTTGGAAAATAGCAGGATATTTTGGAAACAAGACCAAGATTTCTTGGGATATTTTCTCGACCAAATATCCCGCTAATTGCAACTGCGGGCTGATGAAGACGCAAATTAACTGGCTAATTTGCGATCGGGATAGTTAATATAGCGGGTTATTTGGCAAACTCGAGCTGATGAAGACAGGCCTTTTGTCACTGTGCTTACTCACCAATTACATGATTATCCCGAGTGGCTAAATTCAACTAGATGGAACTTCAACTGCGCGCAGTCGAAAATGATGCCTCCGCCATAGAGCAATTTTACAAACCAAAATGGAAGCAATTTTTAAAATTCAAGTTTGATTGTAATCCATCTGTTGGTTCTAATGATAACGCGATCACAAGCTATTTTGAGATACATAATGAGCCCTGTGACCTTTGACCTCGTGACCCCAAATCTAATCAGTTCATTGACTCTGCAAGATACATACATGACCCAAGTTTGGCGGTAATCCATCAATCGGTTCTTGAGATAACGTGATCACAAGCTATTTTGCATACATAATGAGCCCTGTGACCTTAGACCTTTGACCTCGTGACCCCAAAATCTAATCAGTTCATTGACTCTGCAAGATACATACATGACCCAAGTTTGGCGGTAATCCATCAATCGGTTCTTGAGATAAAGTGATCACGAGCTATTTTTGCATACATAATGAGCCCTGTGACCTTTGACCTCGTGACCCCAAAATCTAATCAGTTCATTAGCTCTGCAAGATACATACATGACCCAAGTTTGGCGGTAATCCATCAATCGGTTCTTGAGATAACGCGATCACGAGCTATTTTTGCATACATAATGAGCCCTGTGACCTTTGACCTTTGACCTCGTGACCCCAAAATCTAATCAGTTCATTAGCTCTGCAAGATACATACATGACCCAAGTTTGGCGGTAATCCATCAATCGGTTCTTGAGATAACGCGATCACGAGCTATTTTTGCATACATAATGGGCCCTGTGACCTTTGACCTTGGACCTCGTGACCCCAAAATCTAATCACTTCATTAGCTCTGCAAGATACATACATGACCCGAGTTTGGCGGTAATCCATCAATTGGTTCTTGAGATAACGCGATCACAAGAACGGGACGTACGTACGTACGTACGGACGGACGGACAACCAGAAAACATAATGCCTCCGGCTACGTTGTAGCGGAGGCATAAAAATGCTGATAACAGCATTGCATCATTACACAAAGCTGTAATACTTACAAGTGTGCCGACATCCCATTGAAATGTATTTGTAAAGATTTGAACCTGCATTTCAATGGGATGCTGGCAAATTTGTACTTGTGATGGTTTCATAAAATAAAGCCCTGGTTATCAACAACCAACAGCACTAAAAAACTCACCTTGTTGGAGTGGCCTTTGGCTCTGGATGACTACCCGGTCCTGAGGATAAGTCACTTCAGGAGACTTTAACGGAGAGGGCAAGTCTTGTGGCTGAGCCTTCAATGAGAGAAAAAAAGTAAAGTAACACCAATTCATGAAAATAAGTTGTAGGATTTCATTTTTAAAGTTTATATTTAAAAAAACACACACATACATGGTACATTTATCACTTTCCATAGCAAGTGAAAATTATGGACTTGTGCATACATTGCTCTCATCCAATACTGAGTTAAAAGCGCATTGGACAGTTTGAGGCAATAAAGTCATGATAAAAGTGTGTTCTTTGATTATCTTGATATCTCAAACACTCGGGAAACATATTTCATTAAACTGCCCCTCAATCTTTAAATTAAGACCCCAAAAGTCTGGATTGGAGTCACAGTTGGTCTGTATATTACATGACATATGCAACATCAACTTACTTGAAAACTTTTTAAATACATCTATTTTGCATTGTATTGCATTGTAGAAAAAAAAATCAACAATAAAATGTTTCAAACTGATCACTTCGAGGATGCAATTTTTTAAATAAACACTTCACAATCCATGTATTATTCCACACAGTATAGAGAGAAGACGGACAGGTTACACGTACGTACCTGTGGAAGATCTAAAGGGTCACGACCCCATTTCTTGGCCCTAAGTTCCAGACTCTCCAAGAGTCTAGTCCTAGAGAGTTCACTTTTCTCTTGGTCTATGATCAGGGTCCTAATGGTGTAGAACATAGCATCCATGGTATCTACAGGATGGGAAAAGAGAATTCAAACAATTACTGTAGCAACAACATCTCTGTTGTTAGGAAGCATTGGAGTCATAGGTAGAGATGTCGAAGTTGAGTGGTTTAAACACTTTAAAGGTGTCATAGTCAAGTGGTTTTAACACTTGACTGGACATGTTGTCATGTATTCGAGCCTGCAATAGTGTCCTTTGGCAAGGCATCGATCTACATTTGCCACCCTCCACCCAGGTCTTAAATGGGTATCACTAGGAAGTAATTGCTTGAATGCTGTGAGCATAGAAATTGGTAGCCTACCTAGAGCCGGTAATATCAGGGTGCCTTAAAGTACAAGTCCACTCCAAAAATAACTTACTTTCAATAGAAGCAGAAAAATCAGACAAACCAATCAAAACAAGTTTGAGCAAAATCGGATAACTAATAAGATATTTATGAATTTTTAAATGACATGAAAAACTTTGAAAATCACCAGACAAATTTGCAACTTACTCATGAGTCTGTGACGTCATGTCCTCACTATCCACTTATTATTTTCTTTATATTGATAATGTAAATTTCCTATTTTCCCCCTAAGAATCTTATTTCTTCACACCAGCATCCAAGTTAGATTGATAGTAACTTGGATCCGATTTTGCTCAAACTTTTTTGATTGGTTTGTCTGATTTTTCTGCTTCTATCGAAAGTAAGTTATTTTTGGAGTAGACTTGCCCTTTAAACACCCTGCAATATGGATACCAGTGCTATACAAATATGCAATATGTTCATTATTATAATTACTATCATCAGGAATAACATTTTTTGTTCGTTCTTTTTTTTAGCTTCAACTTTACTTGAGATTAATTCTCACTGACCTAAATAAAACTTTCTACTACATGTCTGTCAGGTAATGTACTTGGTACCATATGAGACCAAAACAACCAAAAATATTTCCCCTGAACCTGGTATAATCAAGAATAAAAATATGTCTACAAGTCAAGGGCACTGCATCAGAGAATTTAGACAAATTTTATCTTTCAAATTTCAATAACAAAGTCTCCTGATGCAGTGACACTGCTCCTGCAACTGACTTGATTAAAATAAAAACTATATATATATATTTTTAAGTGGTTTGATAGGATTTATGGAGAATTATTCCCCTTTGTGGAAATGTCTACTCTAAAATGCTCTATAACTTATGAACTGTGATGGATGTCTGATGAGACTAAAAGATCATTACAAGACTAGGAAAAACCTTTGCTGTCAGAAACAGGATCTTCTGTTATCTGACATAAGATTTAAAGTACTCTCACCTTTATACTTGGAATCCAAGTAATATCCATTGGTCTTCAGGAGATGACACAGCTTCCCAACAACTAAGTCAAAGGATCTGTGATTCAAAAGAATGGGGAAAGTGAACATTGTAAATAATAGGCTAACATGGAGCACAATCTTGCAAGCTGCTTGGCGGGGAAAAAGAGAGAAATTGTCTGCTTTCACTCATGGAACAACTGGAAACCACCTTTCATCACATCTCAATAATATTTTGGCTGAAAATATGGGCATCAGTATCCACCTTAACAATACTAGTAATGATGAAAATATCAATTTTAAGATATATCAGTTAAAAATACATCAATTAAAAAATTATGCAACCAATTCTTCACTAAATATGAAAATACATGTAGGCATATAAAAGTGATTTGATTTTATCAGAAAATGTGGTAACAGCTTGGAAAGCAAAGATGACCATTTGTCTGTGAAACATCATGAGTTGTGGTCAATCATGTCTTTTGCCATCTTCAATCATTTTCCAAAATGGAAATACATGTAGGTGTTCCTTTTCATTTTTGAGCAAACACAACTTCAGGCAGTTTGAGAAACTTTGTTTACATTCTCCTAGTCAAAATATTGGGCCTACTTCAAAACAAAACAATCACAATAATTTGAATAACTCTCAGACAGTCTCTCTCACAAATGAGTTTCCCTGCAGTCATCAAAATTACTGATGACAAATATCTCTCAACACAAGATGATTATGTCAAAGAGACAATCAGGCAGAACAGTTGACACACAATAGCCCCACTATGAGTCAAGTAAATGTATGCCGTGTTTATTATCATGAAGCATAGGCTTAATTTAGCTTCAATACATCAATAGTAGGAATATGAAATGCCCTTAGAGGTCAATATACTGTACATGGTGTATAGTCAAGGAAAGGAGACAAATGTAAAGGAAAGTAGACAAATGTAAAGGAAGAGAGACAAATGTAAAGGAAGAGAGATGAGTAACATGAGAAAGGGGAGGGTATGGAGAGAGGGGGAGGGACAGAGAGAAGGGGTTAGGGAGAAAGAAAGAAACATAATGATGACGATGGCTTCTTGTATAGTCCACCTCTGGTGGGCGCTCATTGCACTTCCTTTATTATGTCTCACAAATTCAAATTATTTTCCATCAGTCTTTGTTGGAATTATTATCACACTCGAGATGATGTCGTAGCTGGGAACAGGAAAGTCTTGAGGGCTGACATAGACTTGGCGCTCTTGATAGATTGTGGAAGGTCATGCCACAGCTTAGGTCCAGAGAAGTAGAACTAGAAGGCTCTGTCACCCCAAATTGGGCAACTGATACTCTTTTCACACTTGCTTTGCTTAACCCCGTACTTTGCTTAGCCCCGTACTATCCTTAACCCCGTACTAACTTTTTTGGCTTTTCTCACTGCAATTCGTTAGCCCCGTACTAGCCATAGCGTGAATATTCATTGATTCGCTCCACTGCGTAGTCCCGGACTATTTTTCGTTTCTGTTCTCATTCATTTTGCTTGGCACCGCAATTACGGAGTAAGCACCACAATTGCGGAGTTAGCACCACAATTGCGGGGTTAGCCCTGCTATTTTGCAGGGCCAGCTAACCCCGTACTATAGGTGGGGCTAGCCCACTTTGGTAAAAACGTATCTGAACAGAAAGTGGAATAAGCTTAACCCCGGACTATAGGTGGGGCTAAGACCCCCCTTTAACCCCACCTATAGTCCGGGGTTAAGCAAATTTTTGCCAGTGTGAAAAGAAAGTGGAATAAGCTTAACCCCGGACTATAGGTGGGGCTAAACCCCCTTTAACCCCACCTATAGTACAGGGTTAAGCAACATTTTGACAGTGTGAAAAGAAAGTGGAATAAGCTTAACCCCGTACTATAGGTGGGGCTAAAGGAGGGTCTTAGCCCCACCTATAGTACGGGGTTAAAGTTGATACTTATAGGAAATAAAATCAAATAAATATAGTTTATTTTATAATTGAATGAGTTATTAAAGCAATTTATGCAGCTAACATGCCATGAAAGTGTGCAGTTTTGTGTTTTATGAAAATCAAATTTCACTAAATTGACTCTATCCTGACCTACGAAATCGCCTAAGGGAAAGTGGCTTTGTGAGTGACGTCAGAGCCGGGATATGCTTCACGCAGCTATAGGGACTAACTGCGATCTACACACAAATGTTCATAGAGTGGATGTCAGTCCACTCTCTCAAAACGATTGAAATATTGCCTGAATGGTCAATATCTGACATACAGTTGTCCTCTCCCGTCCTGAAACATATCCTAATGTCAATATTCATGTCATTATTGGCAATGGAAAAATTGACAATATCCGTAAAATAACTGTTTACAACTCAACTTTTTCACCGGCTTTAGCTTGCCAGCTGAGCTGTATGTACACGGAGATAGTATGAAAAATCAACCTAGCTGTGTTTCAAAACAAAATTACCTATAGTAGAATCATGTTCCGAGGTGGAATTTCCTTTGACATAACAATGAATAATGTTTCTTCTCCATTTTCATTTGTCGATAACTATAATTCCATAGAATAGTGTATTTCTCGCCGTTTTGTTTTGGTTTGGTTTCGTAAAAGTTTCGTCTATCGCGACTGAAATGCAAGCGTATAGTACTGTGTGTGTGCGGTGTGCAGTGCAGTCACGTTTACGTGTGTTTTGATGTGCGCGCAGGTAATATAAATCCGCCAGCGATACTAAATTCAATCAGCGATCAGCCGTGTAGGTAATGCGGCTGCCAAGAGCCGCACTACTCGGAGATGAATCGTAACAACAGCAGAATCGCCTCGATTTTATAGCCATGATACGATCGACTAAATGAAATATTCTTCGATTTGTTTGAATTTTATTTTATTCATAATAATGATCAAATCAATACTAACTGTTTTTTTCATAGTGGAATAGGTGAAGTCTCCGACTGATATGTCAAAGTGAAACTACATGGTGGTAAAAATCGCCGGCACCCAAATCCCCATATGTGCAGGCTTGCTGTACAACAAACTATAATTTAACTAGGCGTTGTGGCGTGCGCCTGTAATCCAGCTAAAAGTGGAAGTTACAAACTGATTCAGCCGAGGACGCAGGTTCGAAACTGAGTCACGTCTTTCGGATGGTGACGTTAAAGGTCGGTCCCCAGACGTAAATAATCATATCTGATTGATACACGTCTGTAAAAACCCAATCACACACACACAAAGCCGGGGACACAGCCATAGTGTCACCTTCTTTTTCCCCATTTGTCAACGTTTTTATTTCACAAATAATACATTTCTTAGAATATCAAGATGGAAATATTAATGAGAAGTAACTTACAAACGATGTTGTATTATAATTTATTCTATAGTAAGGGTAAAATAACACATAAGTTGAAGCTGTGTTTTCAGCCTTATAATGTTATACATGCATTCTACGAGATACCCGGAAGTGGCACACTAGCCACGCCCTTTTCCTACGTCACAGCTAAAGGCCGTTTCGGATGACAATAGGGCAAATTTGTCCCAGAGAATAGGGTGATTGTTTTCACCCTAATTTCGCTTTTTTGGAAGTTTATATTGTTTGAATGTCATCCAAGCTCATTGTATGGCTTATAAGCTTTCTGTAGATATGAATATCTCATATTTAGGGCTCTTCTATGAATATCAACTTTAAGCAAAATTTTGCCAGTGTGAAAACAGTATGAGAGTTTCTGTCAGGAGAGCTTGGTAGGCTGAGCAACTGATCTCAGACTACGCGCCAGTCAGACCGCAACGCCCGCGATAATTAGGCACACTGACCGAATTTACACAGCACCCGGAAATGGGATAAATCCTCAAATTTCGTGTCCCGCGAATTGCGAGATTTCGCGAGACTTTTGCACAGGTCAACAAACTTTATCACAGCTGCTTTGGCTTTCACTGTGCTGCTTTTTTCCTAATTTTACCGCATCTGAGTGATTGTAAATATTCATTGAAATGTGTCCATATTTTCCTTCTTTCGTAGGAGGTATTCTGACATTACCTTGCATTTAGCGTTTTCCTGACCGATATAAGCGATGTTTTTCCCCAATTGTTTGATTTTCACAACATCAATGTTGGCAGATGTGAGAAAGCGCAGAGTTCGATCGATGCACGATGTATTTTATTAGCTTTTATGGCCATGAAAGTTGCACATTTTTCGGTTTTAAACCGGAAGTTGTGTGACGGCCACGTTAAAATCACGAATTTTTGCCGATATGGCGCGAAAAGTGTATGTTTGGCCAACATGGCCGCACTTTCGTAGTCATCACCGACTCACCGTGACCGGTCCCATACGTTGCCTTTTCTGTACCCATCCGGCATAAAAGCCATATCTGATCTGGGGCCCTCGACTTACACTAAATACATGTATAATCCCATTATTAGCAAGCTTTCTTGATAATATTATTAAGGCTAGGGTATTTTTCAATTACAATGTAGTTATGCTTAATCCATTTTATTTTGACACGAATTTAACAGTCAACTGTGAGAGTTAAACACTGACTCTGGAGTCTGGTCAGACTCTGATAATTATAATATAAATTATATTTAAATTTAGGGATTCTCAAACTTTGGTTCTGCCTTCTGGCTCTGGCCAACTCAAACTTAATACAACCAGCCATAGAAATAAGCAGCATTTCCCTTGTGCGAGTTGTATTATGATTATGAACAAATCAGAATTAAACCAAAAGCCAAAGTTAAACACTTAGGCTACATTTTACAACTTGTGCACATGAGGAAAAATGAAGTGAAAACCTCATGAATCTGACACTTGTAATTTGTTTTCATTTAAAAAGATAAATTTGAATGCAAGCCAGTTTTGTCTACCATAAATGGCTAGCTACTTTGATCAGATCTTTTAAAATCCCCATACATTGAACTAAGCCATTTTATATTCCTTATCATTTGTTGTTGTTTTTCTGACAGATGCACTCAACCATCGAAACTTGCGGAACATTGACAACAAGTTTTTCGAAAGACACAGACTACACACATCAGTCTCCATTGCATTCCTGGATCAACATTTGCTGGACTCCATGCCTTTTTCGTTGAAGACTCGACAGAAGTTTTACTTCACATAGGAACTAACAAAGTTCGGAGGGGGAGTTTGGGAGCTGAGAAGGACGAGAAGGATTTTGTTCAGCTTATCCTTTCAGTAAAAGAAAAATCCTTTTCAAGTGATTACATTTTTGTATCTCTGATACTTCCAAGGTGGGATCCGGAGCTTTACATGAATGAAGCATTTATTATAATAAAAACTGATTGAACTGTCACCGTTATACAATTTAAAGATGTTTTACTCTGATAATACTTTTATTCTCAGCGATACATTTTATGCACGTAATGGTCTAAATATACAGTACGTCATGTCAAAGTCATTTTATAAATAAAATATGAATATTATAAAATGGAAATGTTAAATGTTATTCCTAGTCCTATTTCATTTTTAATTATTTATCATTAGTAGTAGTTTTAATAATGTATTTTTTGTTTAACCGTTGTCTGTTTACTTAGCTATTCAGAAGAAACCAGAGCTAGTTTCTTCTGGGTTAGTTAGCATGAATGTTGATTAAGAAATGTAAATTACACAGACATGTTAAAGATATTTTTGAGATTTGTATTTCATCCAAATATAGTACCTACACAAGGTGAACATATTAATGTAAATAGTCAAGCATTGACATATTTTGATAGGTTGACAAATTGTAAGAAAATGTAGAAATAATGGAATGGAAGCAGATCTACTGGTATGTAACATTCTCAAAGTATCAATAATAATAAAAATTGTAAACTGTAATTAAGTGTAAAGCTTATAAATTTCAATTACAATCACGATGATGATGATGATGATTATGATGACGATGGTGATGGTGGTGATTATGATGGCTTTGGTGATAACGATGACAGTGATTATGATGATGGCAATGGTGACGGTGGCTATGGTGATAATGCTGACGGTGATCATGATGGCTATGGTGATAACGATGACGGTGATCATGATGGCAATGGTGATGGCGATGATCATGATGGCTATGGTGATAATGCCGACGGTGATTATGATGATGGTGATAATCATGATGGCGCTTTGGTGGTGATCATGATGGTGATGTCGGTGGTGATGACGATGATGGCTAATTGGCTATGGTGATGATAATGATCGTGATGGCGATGATGACTTTGATGATTGTGATAATGATGTTGAAGGTGAAAATTAGAATCTTATTAGTTTTATTTGTGCCTTTTCAACCCACCGCACATTAAATTTCTATCCGATGGTCTGCATTAACACATATAAACAAAAACAGAAAATAAATTATCAGATATATATTCCGTGGGTCACTATAAAACAAAATCAAACGGAAAAGAGAATAGGGGAAAGAATTTTTTAATTATTTTGTTTCCAAAAATACACATCAACCGGAGTTACAAAATTGATAAAAGAACCATCAAATAAAATATTACCATCAAAGAATGCCTGGGGATGAATTACCAACATAAATTAATGTTTAAGGCTCTTCTCATTATAGTCCATGGTTTACAAATAAAAAAAAAACACATTTCAGAACTTTTACAACTAACCGCTTGAGATACATGTACAACCATGAAATTTTTAAGCAGGGATGGGAACAATCATATTTTCATTTTTCAATCACAATACCAATACCAATCGCATCTCCCCCCCCCCCGAAAGTTTGTATTTTCACAAATATACATTTGAGAAAGAAAATGTGTCTTCTTTGTTAAAATGATACCAAAGCCTGGCCAAAAACATCTTATATAGACACTTAAATCCTCCCCATTGTCCCCTATTCATTCTAGAGCTGGTATTCTATATTGTACTTGATTGTACTTGAGTACGTATCCGCATCCAACTTGTACTTTCTTTACACTTCTATTATTATGAAGCGCATGAGTATCATACACAATAATAAGTATGTGGGGCAATACAAAGCCTCTACGTCCGGGGGTTACACACCGAGAGTAATACGAGAATATATCTAATCACCGTCTATCCTCCGTGCGTGTTCATGTATAGCGCACGGACTGGTTGGACCGCACAGTACATCGATAATCGACGCAAGGCTAGATATAACGTAGTATCCCCCGGTTGACACATGACGTCATACTCGGATGACCCACGCATATCGTTTGTGTCACCGCTATTGAATATGTTGGAATGAACGTGGTGTTGAATTTACCGTGTTCCTGACCGATATAAAGAAATACAACAAAGGAAACAGTGATGGTTTGAAAGTTTGTATATTTATCATCACAATGAACCAAATTACTGTTTGATGCAGTGGCGTTTTCATATTTTTTTTTAATGCTGAATATCGTAAAGTTGCTATGTTTTTTTGACTGTTTTAAATGCTCTTTTTAAAGCATGTTAACGTAAAAAAAATATCTTGATGTTTTTTAAAGATAGATTATTTGGTCTATCTTCTTCATATTGGTACATAAATAAAAAAAAACCATAAAGAAATATTGATGCAATCGCAATTTTCATGTACCAATGTATTCTGCTTATTGTACGTTATTGCCGTACAAAGCTTGCATACGACTTGTGTAAATACGTGCGAATTCGCGGGCGCTGCGGACTGACTGGCGCTGGCTGATGCTTCATCAGAAGCTCTGAGATGTAGGATGGGATTTACTAGTAACTGCTTTGAACACACAAACTCCAAGTTTGAAGATGATCCTCTGATTGATAGGCAGCCACTGGAGATCCTGTTGAATTGGACTGATGTGAACTCTCTTCCTTTGTAAAGATACAAGCCTTGCAGCCATATTTTGCAGTAGCTTTAGTTTGTGAATTTGATGTTTACTCAACCAAAACAGAATTTGTTGCACATGGTCTGATTTGTTTCAAACTTTCTCCATTCTGTTTCGGTTTCTCTGCTTTCATACAAATGAAGTTATGACAAGGGTTGGATTGCCCTATGACAAGGGTTGGATTGCCCTATAACAACTCCCACTTAACATCTATACAAATAAATCATCTTCTTCTGATCAGTCATTTTTGTTCGGTCACAAACTTTACATCATAAACATGTCAAATAGAATCTTAATGAAGAAAAAAAGCTCAGAGACCAACTAGCAAGATGAGCAAACAAAAATCACTCCTCAACTTTCTAAACTAGAATTGACTGGACAGCTCAAACAAACTCAATCATCAATGGAAGGGCTGGCTACCTGTGGCCCTTCTTGGTAATGCACCCTTTTGTCAACGAGTGTAAATAAGCAGCTTAGCAAGACAGTGTCAACACAATGGGACTTGTATGGGGGTAATTGGAGAGCTATTCACACCTAGGATTAAAGTTGTAATGAGGGTTGTCTTTGTGAATGGAGCCTGGTAAATAAACTTGAGGTAATTATCTCCTGTATTCAAAGAAACACAGACTATAGATTGTTCCATGTACCTACATCTTCCATGAGACAGGTATGAAAAGTGGAAGGGACCTTTTCATTTATTGTTGAGCAAAATGAGCACCTAATATATCTGGACAATCAATCTCAAATATCTTCAATATTTGTAGAGCAAACACCCACTGCACAACAACAAGTCAAAAAAGTATATTTGACAACAGCTATTCAAAGAATTAATGGATTACAAAAACCACACAAAATCTGAAGTTCCTGTGTTTTTTTTTGTTGTTTTTTTTGGTTTCTTTTCTAAAGTTCTTGTGTGAAACACTTAAACTCTTGCTCATTCTTACTCTAAAAGTGATGTTTCTTACCTGAGACTTGGAATGAGACTTGTTTTCATTCCTTTTCAATTACATTTCAATTAAGACATCTTAATTTGGGGGTATTAATTTTCAATGAATTAAGTGGAAATACAACTGCAACAAATGTCATCATTGTTTACAGAAAAGAAGCTACCATATTTATGAATGCTATACAAAATCTATCTATCAACAACAAAAAACAAAAATTGTAAAAAAGCAATGTACACGTGCAAACTCTATTTGTCAAAAGCCTATTGGATTGCTCATCTTTTCAGTATGAAACACAAGATGAAGTGCAGAACAAGAGGACTCTTTTCTCACCACTGAGATGTATATCTAACACCTGTTGGTGGTAAGAACCATGCATTTCATTACCATCTACAATTACATCATATTACAATCATATTGGGTAGATCACATGCAGAGATATCAAAATAAACTGTCAAAGTAAAATGTGCACTCTGGAAAATATTCCCAAACAAAAACTATGTGGGAGTATGCAACATAAGAATTAAAGGAGAATTCCACCCTTATATCAAATTGGTTTTAATAGAAGCAGACAAATTAGAGAAACAATTCAGTGAAAGTTTTAGAGAAATCGGACAACAAATAAGAAAGTTATGAATCTTTCAAAATCATGAAAATCATGGAATCTCTGAGACAAATTTGCAATGGTGGTCAGAAATTGTGATGTCATCCCCTCACAATTCACCACTGATCTGAATGACAGAATGACTCAAAATCTCCATTTCTCTGAATGTTAATGGAATTGTGGACCTATCTTAAATTCGGGTGCAAGAAAGAACATATTATACATAATATATGATCAATGAAGAAATTATATATTTTGATCAAAATGGAATTTAATGACATTTCTTGCATTCAACAAAGGATTATAATGTGAGGGGGTAACATCATATTTAGAGCCTGTGTTGCCAAATTGTCTTACTGATTTGAAGTATTTCATGAAAAGTTCTTATTTATTGTCTGATTTTTCTCAAACCTTCACTGATCTGTTCTTCTCATTTTCCTCCTTGTATGAAAACAAACTTATTATCAGGATGGACTTCCCCTTAAGGCTTAACCCCTTTAACAAAAGCTCTGGATGCTGAAAATTCATATAATTTGTTTAAAAGTCTTTATTGAATTAAAAATTTACACCTATAGGGCTATAAGTATGTTACTTTTAAGCCTCACCAGTGTGAAACAGGGTAGCACAATCATTCTTTATATTGCTGAGCTTGTTACATTTCATTTCAAACTGTTCACACAGCAAACAAGTGTTGAGCAGGGGAGGAGGTCCCACATAAATCCTACAGTACATCCAATTTACTGAAGGTCATTTCAGCTATCAATCTCTTACAGCCTACGGTACATGGAATTTCAGACTGACTGGTGTTGTTGCAAGGGTCAGCACACTAAATGTGGGCCTACATGTAAAACTAAAAGGTGGTCAACCATAAAGGAATAACTTGTGTGCTCATGGAACAGTGATGTAGACCAATGTTGATTTTTTAAAAATAAATTTCTTGAAGAAATGACAAGTTAATATCAGACTGCCTTACTTATTGTTTGCTGACAAGAGGATGTCAGTGAACTGTGTTTTCCCAGCTTTTTCCAGCTCTTTCCAACTTGATTAAAAAAAACAGTGGAACCTAGAATAAATTTATGATAGTTGATACACGTCCTGCATCTAGTATCTGCGTGATACATGTTTGACAGTTCTAATCCAGGTTTCTCTTTCAGTAGGTCATCATTAATATTTTGAATTTGCTTACTCAATATTCTACCAAATTAAATTATTTAACTCAAGACCTAGACTACTTACCAACCAAATAATGCCAAATTGAAATTATTCAACTCACAAGGCTGATTAAAGATACTATGTCCCTTTTGCAGCCAACATCAAATTCTGTAGAACTTTGCAGGAATTATGAATATGTCATGTATGTCCTATCTGTGAAATTTAAACGTTAGCAGTGTCCTAATATTCAAATTATGCAAGGAAACCTGTTTACTTGCTAGACTTCACTGTCAGACACTATTGAGTGACTGACTGGCTTTTTCATCTTTGGTAATAACATACATAAAATGAGCTGTAAAGGGTACATGAGCATTTGTCTACATCAATAACCCACTTCTTGTAATGGCCAAAATTAAACTGATTGAATCTTTGCGCAGCATAAAACGTACGACCATTCGGTACAATGGTCTGAAAAATCAGACTATTACTTACTGGCTCTATAGCTCCTAAGTCGATTCGACAACTAATAGTCGTTATTTTTCCACTTAAAGACATTTTCAAGCCCCCCTTTTTTTAGTGGAGTTCTAAATTAGTATTGTCTTTCAAATGCCGTTGGAATTTAACTTTTTCATTTTTTTGGCCTGCAAATGGGACATAGTACCTTTAATACACTTTGAAATTGAAAAAAACCTTCAATTTTGTCCTCAATAGCTCTCCAGATGAGGAAAACAAACCACTGAGTTCACATTAAGGCTGTTTCTATACGGACAATTTGGAGATCTCAAATATGTACCAGAGAAATAAATACATTGAAATTTGAAAACTCAATTTTTGAAGATTTTTTCATTTCCTAACAATGTAATTATTATCTTGTCCATCATTTGGAATTATTATTAAGGTAAAGAATAATAATCTTTTATCTCAGTGTTCGATTGGAGTTCATTGACAAATAAGTGTCAGGTATTTAACAGAGCACCTTTTTAGCCTAGACGTCTATAGGCTATAAGCCTATAGCTATAGTCTAGATCTACTGTATACAAAATTTCAATAGTTCCATTGTTTTGACAATCCTCACTAAATGCCACAGATTCACCACTTGAAAGTTAGTGGCCTAAATTTATTCATGAGTATTTTATTTGTAGGGTCTATATCACCATGTTTATAATTTTCAAGGCATTTCATCGAAAAGCTGCTCTGTACTCCTACTAGTACTTACTAGTAGGCCTACGAAGAAATAACGACTAACATTAGGAAAAAAGTGTCATGTTAATTGGTATTGTTAATAAGTTAAAGCGTCATACAAGTACCGTACAACACATTAGATACCTAGGCACAGGCATATGGGAACTGAGTGTCAATGACAATAGTCTCGATACTGGATGTGCAAAAACATGTGTACAAAATGTCACACAGTCACAGGCCATCTTCATGTCCACAACAGGCATGTCAGTACGTCACCCGACACATCAACACCAAACATTCACACCAAACAAGCATGCTCGCCTGCGCGCCCGCCTTACCTTCCCGACGCCCCAAGAAGCTTGCTGTGGTAATTCACCAAGCTTGCAAGGACGGGATCTGCATCTTTCTCCACTATCTTTCGAACATTTTCAAACTTAGGCTCGGGCTTCCGTGACAATTGCTGAGGTTTATTGGATTCCACTTTTCGTTCCAAAGTGTCACGGGAAAATGTCACTGTCATGGCAGTCCGAGGTGGCAATCCGTGTTGAGATGATATCGCGACTCTGGAACGGGACTCCATTTTGAAGGTGAGACACTGCATGCATATATGCGCTAAATGCATACAGCTAACTAGCGAGGATGATGTACGTAACAACATTGCACATGACAAGTGCACATGCGCTGCATATCATCATGCACACACGTTTCGTTTGCACACGAACAACGAGCTCTTGGAATATGCAGCTAACTCCGCCCACTTCAAATGTTTTGGGCAAGAATAGCTGTGATTCGTCAAAAGTTCAGAAACACAACCCAGACATTCGCGCAGCTATTTGGGCGTTCCGCTGAATACTAGTAGTACAATTCTGTTCCTCTTATATATAGATCTACTTAGTATATATATATATATATAAATATATATATCTCTGGCATACTGAAGGGGGGGGGGGAGGAGGCTTGGGGCAGTTGCCCCCCAAACAAAATTCAAACCTGGTTTATTTCTGATTCGATACCTGTGATTTACAAATGTTGCTGAAATTACATGATTTCGGGGTCCTCACTTTTTTGTAAATTATACTTTTCCATGAATTTTTTTGGAAAATGACAACAAAAAAATTGCCCCTTTTACATAGGAAAGGTGCCCCTTTTACTTCGGATAATCGCACCCTTTTAAAATATCAATTAGGTGCTTGTTCCACATTCTTAAAAGTGCCTCTTACAACTCTGATAAGTGCCTCTTACAACTCTGATAAGTGCCCCTTTACCTCTAATAATCGCCCTATTCAAATCTGAGAGGTGTCCATTTTTTCTTTTGTAATAAGTGCCCCTTTCTCTTCAGATAATTGCCCTTTCTTTTGAAAAAGTGCCCCTTCCTCTTCAGACAAGTGCCCTTTTATATTTGATGAGTGCCCCTTCTCACCTCTGATAAGTGCCCCCTTTTATATGACACATGCCCCCCTTTTTTCTTTCCAATAAGTGCTCTTTTTCCTTATGATAAATGCCCTTTTAAAATAAGATCCACCTCCCCCTCTCATAAATGCCCCTACTCACACTTCTGATAAATACCTCTATCAAAATCTCATAGGTGCCCCTTTTCCTATGACAAGTGCCAATTTTTCCCTTGTAATAAGTGCCCCTTTCTATTCTCACATGTGCCCCTATTCATCTCAGGTGAGTGCCCCTTTTCATGTACATGAAGTGCCCCTTACCACCCCTGATAAGTGCACATTCACCTCTTATAATTGCCTCTTTTCAAATCTGAGAGGTGTCCCTTATATTTTAACAAGTGCCTTTTTAAAATTCTTATAAGTGCCTTGTTTCATCCCCGGAGAGTGCCGTTTTTCAAATTTGAGAGATGCAACCTTTAACTTTGTAATAAGTGCCCCTTTTCATCTCTGATAAGTTCCCCCATTATTTTGACACACGCCCCCTTATCCTTCCTAATTAGTGCCATTTTCCTTCTGTTAATTGCCCCTAATTCTCCTTTGTAATAAGTGCCTCTTTTCCGTTCTCAAAAGTGCCTTTTGTTCATCTTTGGTGAGTGCCCCTTATCAGGTGCGAAAAGTGCCCCATTTTCACCTCTGATAATTCCCCTTTTTACTTTGACACATGCTTCTTTCCTTTTCTAATAGAAGTGTTGTGGCCTAGTGGATAAATCGTCGGACTGTGGATCACAGGGTCCATGGTTCGAGTCTCACCACGGCACTAATGTCCTTTGACAAGACATTAATCTACACTTGCCACTCTCCACCCAGGTGTAAATGGGTACCGGTAGGAAGGAATTCCTTGAATGCTGTGAGCGCCGAAATCGGCAGCCTAGCATGGCCGGGTAATGTTGGGCGCCTTGAGCACCTTGCAAGGCTGTTACGTGCACTATATAAGAATCCAATATTATTATAATTATTATTAATAAGCGTCATGTTCCATTTGGATATGTGCCCCTTTTCCGTTCACCAAAATGTGCTCATAATCTAAAGATGCTTTGTCCCTTTTGCAGCCTTCATCAAATTCTGTAGAACTTTGAAAGAATTATGAATATGTCATGTATGTCCTATAGATCTGCGAAATTTAATCATTAGCAGTGTTCTTGTATTCAAATTATGCAAAGAAACCCGTTTACCTTCTAGACTTCACTGTCAGACACTATTGAGTGACTGACTGATATCTTTTATATTTGGTAATAAGCTAATAACATATATACATAAAATTAGCTGTAAGAGGTACATGAGCATTTGTCTACATCAATAACCCACTATTAGTAATGGCCAAAATTAAACTGATTGAATCTTTGTGCAGCACAAAATGTACGACCGTTCGGTAAAAGGGTCTGAAAATCAGACTATTACTTAGGTGATTGCAAAAAAAATAAAATCAATTAGCTATTTTCCTCCATAAGCAGCTTAGTAAGACATGTTGTATCAAAATGTATTACAAGCAGTATTGTACATCTAAAAAAAATATCCAATGTGCCTGTGTGAAACACTATTACTAGTAACTCTTGCTCATTCTTACTCTAAAAGTGACAATGTTTCTTACTTGAGACTTGGAATGAGATGTGTTTTCACTCCTTTTCAAAGACATTTCAATTTGAAGCATTATCGATCAGTAATCAATAGTCAAATGAGACATCTTAATTTGGGGGTTATTAATTTGCAATGGATTAGTGGTAATACAACTGCAACAAATGTCATCATTGTTTACACAAAAGAAGCTACCATATTTATGAATGCTATACAAAATTAAATTTTAAAAGAGTTTGACTTTTCGAACAAAGTAAATCACTTTTATTGAGAATCATCTAAAGTTAATGGAAGTACAATGTATTGACAATTGTGGTGTAAAAATGTGTGTATGGGTATAACCAAATGGAGTAGTCTAGAAATTATACAGTGTAAAACTAAACTCCTTCAAAATGGAATGGATATTGGTCTTTCGCCAGTGGACAAGAGCGTTGCATCTTATATTACCTTAATGTTATTGTTTACTTGAAGACCCTATAATATTGATACTGGTAAATACATATATCTTAAATTTCACTATTTTGGCAGAACATGCAGTGTTCTATGTGTTCCCCCATTATTTTAGCTTGGGAAGAATTCTGTTATTCTCATATTGGATGGACTAAGATACCCACCAACCCCTGTACAAAATGATACCAAAACATAACAATTATAAAAATAACTGAAAATCTCTAGGCATTCCGACATTCTGAATTTAAAACTAAGATGTTTGTGGGTCTACCCTCCAGAACATGTATTGCCATCTTACACTTGTCTTTTGATTCCATTTCACACACTAATAGCAAATTGGACCTATATACAGGTCAAATTAACGTTTAACCATGGTTAGAGGCTGGTATTAAAGCTTAAGGAGAATGTTTACACAGTCAATAGAATATTCACTTGATTTTGCATTGGTTAGAAAGGTATTGGTCCTCTTCTATCTGATTTAGCTGCTATTTTCTCCTTTAAACATGCTAGATCTGTAGTTTTTGTATATATAAATAAACAATAAGTCCCTAAAAAAAAAATCCCCCCAAAAAACAACAATGGGAAACCACTCATTATATGAACTATTTTTTGCCATAAACTTGCTAGAGATACTAGCAACTGTTCTAACATGTAAGTCAAGAATTGAGTACTGTAATACGGAAGCATAAATATTGGTTACTCAGTCAAACAAATCACAATCAAAATATGTCCACATCAATTAAAAGTTAATCAATTCCCATTTATTTCCATATTTTACACCCATATTTCTTTTGAATAAAGGTTAAAATAGTACAATCACAAAATTTGCATTTTTTTCACAATTTTACAGATTTCACGTACCGGATATAAACAAGAACAGTCATATACTCCAAACCATCAATAACTCTCATAACATCACATGAAATTAGTATAGCAATAACTATTTTTAGAATATGACATAATAAAAAAAAATCTTCACAATACCTGATGATAATATGTGTTAACATCCAATGTACACATTTGATGAGCACATCATACCACATCTTATGTTCTAATTGATCTGAAAGGTATTTAATTGAATTTGTCAGACTGGGATAAACATTACAATATCCTTTTTTTTCCTGTTAATATGTTTTTGTAAACAATGTAAAAAAAAAAACAGTTTGTTACAATGGCCCAACTATTCTGTTTGACAGACACATAACAACCTTTCAGCCAATAAGACCACTGAAAAAGGGTCATTCTAATAGTTTTTAACTTCATAGGTTGTATTCTACTAACATTTAAACCAGGCAATGGGTTTAAGCTCAGACTAAACTGAGTTTAACAAAGGAAGTTAGACAGAGGGTCAATAGTTCTCACGTCAGGTATAAGTGAAAGATTAGGTTACAGGCTTTAGGCATAGACAGATTTAACCACTGTAAAATCAACTTTCATACTGGAAGCTTAAACGTAGTCCCATTTCTCTCATAGCAGTATACATGTATCATGTATGTATGTGTGGGACAAATACAACTCCACATTAATTCTCAGTAAGAACGATATGACTAAGACTTTCCCATAAGTATAATAATAAGCTAAACAAAATAAAATTATTTATTATTATCATAAGAGCAGTACTAGGGTAAAATACCATTAAGAATATCATTATGAAGCATCAGTTTCCTTGATATGACAGAACTGTACTTTTTTTGCACTGATAGAATTTCCATAATATAAAAGCACTTTTAAGTAAACAAAGAAAGTAAAGGCGTTAACTATGAAACTATTGGCAAGGTGAAGAAATAATTTTGTACTACATTAAAATGAACAAAGAGAAAAGTGATCGTACATATTTGGATCAATGGATTTACACATTCATGATTGAATTCAAACAGAAGCAGAAATGAACATATTATAGAAATAAAATAGAAATCATTCTCAACCCACACAAATTCATAGCCTAGTGCATCTCATATATATTACAAGCCCTGAGAATCAAATAAAAACCATCTAAGCTAGTACAATCTTCATAGCTTAATCATGCACTTTCTAAATTTTGTTAATCTTTCAATGTCTATCTGAATTTCAAATCCATCAAATTTAGTAAAGCACTAAATTATAACGTGCATAAATTAATACAATTTGTACTGCATCAATCCACCACAATGTTCAAGGAACTTCATGCCAATGAAACTTAACAAATAATAAATAACTCAGTAAAAAAAAAATGGTGAGACTGTACCGATAAGAGCTAACAAAAGACAAGCTAAAAATTTTGCAAAACCATGTATATAATTAAACAGAGAAATAAAAATGTGAACATATTTACATCTCAACAGTCACATGATCCCTATGATTTAGAACACCAACACGTAAATAAAAATTCTCTTTCTATATATACATGTATATTATGAAATATCTATCACAAGTCCACCAAATATGCAAGCCACTGATAACTGATAAGTTTATCTGTCCCTTTCACCAAGTATATCAAATACAAAATAGCAGACAATATCCTTCTTGATATCAATCTAAAACTTCACACACTTTTCAAGATTTGACATACAATATTTTTTAGATGGTCATAAATATTGTCCCCAAGTATTTTGTACCGTTATCTTCCACCAACAGAACATCCGTCTTTAGCACCCCTTATTTTTTCATCTAACCTGAATTACAGTTGTAGATTATCAGTTTACCACTCAGATCATACAGGTTTGAGATCATTGAAATGCCAGAAATGTGTATTGTATCATTCAACAGCATCTCACATTGCAGAAAACTCACACCACTGGCAACTGAAATTGCCACTAGCCACTAGCAACAATAACCACATCTACACAGCACCTTTGTGCCAAGAGAGAGATAAATAGCTTTTCATCATTAATGTGGCTTTTTCCTTCTGTCATACATACTAATTAAATCAGTTACATACCCACAGGTACTACACCTAGGTATAATACGAAAAAAAGGTATGTAAGTTTTGTTACAAACTTTCAAATAGGAATTTTCAACAAAGCTTTTTAAAACAGGATAAAGTTGAACTTAATTTTATAGAAGTGGGTAATTGGTCCATTTCTTCACTCCAGCAACATTTAATAAATTAAGTCAAGAAGTAAGTCTTACTTTGGGTTGATGAAAATGGTATTTTTGATGAGTGGCATATGAATGGATATTTGAATTTTGAATAAACATATTACTATATTTCACATGAAAAATGTTATGTCTTATAGAGTACATAGAAATTAGAGTATTGAATGTAATCAAATTGTATAAAGGCAAGATTTGCATCTGTTTAAAGAGTGGTCTACTTGGACTTTGCATTTGTGACTTTGTTATATTTTTTTAAGAGACTTTTTCAAATGTGATTTATAAGTATTTCCCCAAATAAAGTTGCAGTAGTTTAGATGTGGCAAAACAAGGCTATTGTACACAATATATAAAACATTACAAGGCAATATAAATTTTAATATATACCAACATATTTAGCAAGTGTCTTAGAAATGTCTAATATATGCACATTCCAATCCAAAGACTCATTAATTGTATCACCGAGAAATTTTTACATTTTTCAAATTGGATATAACAAGATTGTCAATAACAACAGGTAATAAATTACTGGGCAACTTCCTATTCCTTGACCTAAATATGACATAATTTGTTTTAGTAACATTCAAAGATAATATACTTACTTGAAACCATAAAGAAACTTTTGAAATTTCTGTTTACTAATGAAACAAGCATGTGTATATTACTGTTACTCATATGAGCACATGTATCATCAGCAAACAGGGAAAAATTTAAAAATGAAGAGGATTTAATTATATCGTTTATATAGATACCAAATAAAAGAGGACCAAGTACAGAACCTTGGGGAACACCACAATAACTCTGTTGTATAGAAGACTTTACACCATTGACCACCACATACTGTTTTTTCAGACAAGTAGTTTTTCGAACCAATTTAATGCAAAACCTCTAACACCATAAAAGTAAAGCTTTCTCAACAATATGTGGTGGTCAATGGTGTCAAATGCTTTTGATAAGTACATAAAGTCCAATGCAAAAATTATCCTTTTCGTTTTGTGTATAATTATGATTACACAAAATATGAAACAGCCAAAGCAGTTGACATTTTTTTTCTAAAACCAAGTTGTCCATCAATCAAAATATTATTTAACGTTCATGAACAATATTTTCTAGAATTTTTGAAAACAAATAAAGAATAGAAATGGGTCTATACTTGGTCAAGTAATTTGAGTTACCTTTTTTATAGACTGGTACAATCTTAGCTAATTTGAAACCATTAGGGATAGTTCCTGTACAAATTGATGTATTAAACAAAATAAAACTCATAAGCACTCTAGGGTCTATACCATCTGGTCCATTTGATTTAGAAGCATTTAAAGGAGAAACAATTTTAATATTTCATAAACTGAAATAGGTTTTGAAAATAAGGAGTTTGGAGATTTATTTTCAAGTAAGAATGATTCATATCATCTTATTTGGGCTCTCAGTTTTCTCAATTTTTTGTGGAAAAGATAAGATTAGAGACGAAATTGATGCTTATAATGTTGTCCCTGACACTAGGTTTGTTGATTCAGTTAATGAGGATATTCTTCTCTTTGAAAACTTTCAATCATATACTCAATCTGACGTGTCCAAGATTATTATGAAGTCTACTAATACGTCTTGTAAGCTAGACCCCATCCCGACGTGGCTCCTAAGAGAATCTTGTACAGTTATTGCCCTTAATCACTGACATTAATAATATTTCTCTATCTACAGGAGGTTCCCTTTGGGAGCACATTCAGCAATTATTAGACCTCTCTTGAAAAAGCCGAATCTGGATCAAAACGCACTTATTAACTACAGAACATTTTCTAATCTGTCCTTTCTTGGTAAACTTATTGAAAAAGCAGCTTGTTCACAGCTAATCAAACACATCAAAATAATAACATGTTTGATTCTGTTCAATCTGCTTACGGGCCACAGCATAGCACAGAGTCAGCACTGGTTAAGGTTAAGAATGATATCATGTTTTCTCTTGACTGTAACAGAGTTGTTTTGATTGCACTTTTAGATTTATCTGCTGCTTTCGACACGATCGACCATGGAATTTTCTTCTCTCGTCTTTACAGCAGAATAGGTGTGAGATCTACAGCTCTGTTATGGTTCCAGTCCTATCTCACAGGATGGTCCTCCAGAGTCAATATTGCTGGCGAACTATCTAAACCAACTAATCTTGATTTTGGACTTCCTCAGGGATCGATAGTAGGGCCCACCGGGTATTCTATAAACACTCCCGGTTGGTAATATTATTAGATATCATTGTATCAATTACCATCTTTATGCAGATGACACCCAATTGTATATTTCATTCAATCCCAAAATCCCAGGAGATTTTAGTTGTTGCTTTGTTTAGACTTCAGAATTGCATTTCAGATATTGGAAATTGGATGTTAGTTAATAAATTGAAGTTGAATGACTCGAAGACAGAATTCTTTGTAGTAGCCTCTCCTCACAGTTTACGCAATCTGCCAGATCTTAAGTTAAAAGTTGGTGATATATACATAAGCCCTTCAGTCACTGTTAAGAATCTAGGTGTGCTCTTGGATAGAGAAATGTAAATGTCAGACCGTGTCTCTCAAATATGTACTACTGCAACTTTTCATTTAAGGAACAATTCTCGAATTAGAAGATACATTGATCAATCCGCCTGTAACAACGCCATCCGTTCTCTAGTTCTGTCCCGTTTAGATTTATACTGCAATGGCCTTCTTTCCACTATCCCCGTTACTCAATTACATCGTATCCAACGGCTTCAAAATTGGGCAGCCCGCCTAATCTATCAGGTTACGAGATCTCACTCCCCTAAACCACTCTAAGACTCGTTAAACTGGCTTCCTGTAAGACATCACAGTTTTAAAATTACTACATGTATTATTAGTCTTTAATTCCCTTTATAAACAGGCACCTCAATACCTACGTGATTGCTTGACCCTATACACCCCTCGCAGGAATGTACGAGCCTCCAGTGACCCTCTCCGTCTTACATACAACATCACATGGAAACTAGCTGGAGATAGGACTTTCACTATAACTGCATCTAAATATTGGAATAGGCTACCTTTAATACTCAGGTAATCACCATCTGTCTCTTCATTAAAAAAGGGACTTAAACATTTCTTTTTTGTAATCCAGATTTTTAGTATTCTGTAAGTTTTCATTTTCATTTTTTGTATGATTCTTCTTGTTGTAAGCGCTTTGGGCCGCTCTGGAAAAAGCGCAGTATATAAATAATACCGGTAATAATAAAAAAATCATCACCTTCTTAAAATAATGGTCTAAGTCATATTTTCAAGATTTGAGAAAAACAGAAAACTGAACCAAACATAGAATAAATAATATTTTTGCTCATTTCACTCAGAAAGGTTGGGGATATATGACTACTGAAATACAAATAATGCTGTCTATCAAATCTGTTTCAGAAGAGGATTAGATTACTTGCAAACATGCCGTTGTGACTTACCGTAGCCAATTTTACACCTGACTTAGGCCAAATTATTTCTGGAGTAAGTGACTTAGGCAAAACAGTTCATTTCATTTATTCCCACTACAAACAATAAAGTTGAAGGAAATTAACACATTTCCATTTAAAAAATGTTCTCCCATTTTTCTTAGTTGTCTTGATCGTCTTGATGTACAACAATGTAGGACAAAACGGCCTAAGTCACACGCTTGACTTAGGCCATTATACTAACTGGGTATAAGCAGTATGAATTTGTTCAATTCAGCACATATGTAATAAGGTGGATAGCCTCATGAAGAGATGACTTGTGCAAAAATGTAATTTTCCTCAAAAAAGACGATATGAGACATTAACAGATGGAATATTTTGGGTGATATTCCTACCAGTGTTAAAAAAAATATGAATTAAATTCTTCTGCAATATCTTTTGATGAGTGTAGTTTAACATTATCATAATACATAACATCAGGTAATTTCCTACATCTTTTATTACCAAGTATAGCATTTATGTTATTCCAAATTCTTTTTGTGTCACCTTTTAATCGAATAATAATCAGATTTTGCTATTCGTAAAAAAGTTGTTAACTTATTCTTAAATCTAATGTACTTTTTCTCATATTTATCACTACGGTTTTTCAGAAACTTTTTAAACATTCAATGTTTTTTCTGGATAGACTTCATTAAAGCTCTTGTTAACCAAGGTTTTTTTTAATTACATTTGATTTTTTACTTTTGGTTTATTTCAGGAAAACATTCATCATATATTAAATGGAAAATTGACATAACAATAACATAACAATTATTAAGTGTTCATCGTTAATTGGTCTTTGATGGAATCGTGACTGACTTCCAACGATGAGCTTTTTTTTTCTTATTTGATACAAAATATAGGAATATGATCAATAACATTAGCTATAAACAAACTAGAATCAATTTCATTATCAAAATAATTGCAAAATATATTATCAATCAAAGTTACAGATGTTGATGATATTCTTGTTGGTTTAATAATCAAAGGGAACAACTTATGAGAAAACATAGTTTCCAAAAATCACCACCACAAGTGACTGCTGGGTCTGGGGTACTTCTGCCGCTAGAGCCTCTACCTCTCAAGTAAGGGTCTGTCCTTAGGTGATTGGACTTCAGAAGAATACTATCCCTTGATCCATGTGAAATAGAGCGGGCATGTATCTGAACGACAAAATGAAAAGATCTTGATTAGGCCAGAATCTTCAATATTATGAGCAGAAACATGATTTTAATCTATCAATTCATATTTTAAATTAAAAACAGAGCTTTATTTTGACATTTTCAAGTTAAGAATCACAAAATTGTATGCTATTACAACTGTGATAAATTGATTACACTAGCTGAGTTCCTCACTTCAACCCAAGATGCAAAGTGATTCTTAAGAACCTAAGACCTAGATCACATAATAAGCCCAAACTCTATACCTTTAAGAAAATGAAGCCTTGAGCACATGTAAAAGTATCAAATGTTGGATCACAATAATTCAAAATTCAAAAATTAAAATGTTTTTTTCATATAGTTTTAAAGATATTTTACTGTTTAAAATAGTTTTTGTTGTTGACAGAAACATGCTTTCCATGCAAAGGATGCAATAATGTTAAGAAAATGGGCGTAGAAATTTGTGCCAGTTTTCAACTGAAACAAACTTAGGATTGAATCCATAGTATTATTTAGGTGCTTTTCCTTACAGTAGAAATAGTATGCATTCGAATGTTTACACTGATGTCATTTATCCAATTATGCTTTAAAGAGGGACATTTCTTACAAAATGGGAAAAACCATGACTATGTTAGATTATATCTATGTAACATTTTCTTCCTGACACAAATGAAGTTTGTTTGACTCCTTTTGTGCCACTGGGTTTTTGAGCAATTGAAAAAAATGTACTTTGAAAGGTTGGATATGCACTACAGCAAATTCTTTCTGTATTAAATTATTCATACAATGTATTGCATGGGAATAAATACAGTACAACGGAAGAAATGTGTAGCCTATTCGAATGCAAACAGTACCCGGTATGTTCAGTAATAGTATATCTGTAAAGCGCTTA
The DNA here is from genome assembly GCA_037976565.1 of Mesocentrotus franciscanus. Taxonomy (NCBI): domain Eukaryota; kingdom Metazoa; phylum Echinodermata; class Echinoidea; order Camarodonta; family Strongylocentrotidae; genus Mesocentrotus; species Mesocentrotus franciscanus. Next base: position 24,333,141 of record CP137676.1, read on the forward strand.
GAGACATTTGTATTAAGCGCTATATAAAAGCTGAATATTAAAAAGCTGAATATTATTATTCCACACTCCCACTCCTTTTCTGCCCATACCATGAAAGGGGTTCACCTTCCTCTCCTCCAATGGGGCAAGCTCAAGATCCTCTGTCCGGTTTCACTACCACCAGTGGCTGCTGGGTCTGGGGTACTTCTGGTGGTGAAAGGGTTTGTCCTTAATAGCATTCCTGGATCAGAAAAGACATGTCTCTGAACGACATAATAAAAAGATCTTGATTAGGCCAGAACCATCAAGATTATGTGCAGAAACATGATTTTAATCTATCAAACCATATTTAAATTAGAAACAGAGCTTTAGTTTGAACTTTTCAAGTTAAGAATCACAAAATACCAGGGTTGCCTTCATTACAACTGTGGTAAAGTGGTTACACTAGCTGATTTCTTCACAACAACCCAAGATGCAAACTGATTCTTAAGTACCCAAGACCTAGATCCAATCCTAAGCCCAAACTCTGTACCTTTGAGGAAATGAAGCCTTGAGCACATGTAAGAGTGTCAAATGTTGTATCACAATAGTTTTTATTACAGACATACCAACTTTAGAAAGAAAAAAATTGTTAAAATGAATGTCATAAATTTTAGAAAAGGAATGGACTTCATCAAATTTTACAAATGGCTAACTGCTGCCTCTGACATTTGCAAAATGTTATAGTAAATGTCAAATCATCACCTCCTGTATTTTTCAAAAAGCCAACTGCTTCAAAAGCACTATCCTGCTCTAAATTTTACTGGAATTACAAAAAAATTGCTTTTCTCAAGAATTGGTCAAGATGTGTCAAATAATCCATTGCAACATCACTTGACCCCAAATTGACCAAGAAGCACTTACCTGGACGATAAAGGACACGGCGCTTTGGGAGATGGTATGCTTTAGGACTGAAGGCATCTCTTTAGAGAGAGGTGACTTCCACAGGTCAAGCAGGAAGGATCGGGTATAGCGAACTGGTTTGCCATCATTCACTGTAAGGATGTCGGAAAGAACCATGTCTGAATCGTTTTAGTGAAGATTTGTTTTCCATTAACTAAATTCGGGGTGTGACTTTTTATTGAATTGAATTAAAAAATGAAAAAATGTTTTTTTATAATAGCTTAAACATACTTTACCAGGGCTCAAAATAAACGGGGGCGATGGGCGATTCGCCCCCGTGAGCTACATAATCGCCTCCGTCAGAGTGCTCACGGGGCGATTGAAAAATTAAAAATCGCCCCCGTGGAATTATAGAATAAAGATTATCTTTTCTGTTATAACTTTCACACAATATTAGGTTTCAACTTAATATGTATTTCAAACCTTAAACCAATGAAATGGAACTATGGAAGTTAGATTAGCATGCAGGATTTCTCGCTCATATTTTTCGGTGTCTAGAGGCCGCCATATTGTAAACAAAATAATGTGCGCTTATTCGCTGCAAGAGGGCGCTATATTTCCTATCTCCACATCAGATTCTCTATGGTATTACGGATACAAACAATGGAAGCTCGCAGTGCAGTGCGACCGTCAGCAGCGGCTATACCGCGCCGGTATTACCGACCGGTGTACGTGTGCACGCTGCCGCCCCATATCTGCTGGAGCTAGAGGCGATCGCGCAAGGACCGAAACATAGAGAAGTTTTTCGTTGTGAAAAGCGTGAATCCTCTGAAATCTAGTGATTCCAAAAGACCAGCAAATAATGAACCTCGACCAGTAAATCAATATTGAGAAGGAGAGGAAGACCAAAGACGTTGTGGAAGGATATAGTAAAGACTAAAGAAAAAATGTAATAAGGTTACTTTGAATGATAAGGGGGAATGTGCAGAACGGGAAGAAATTGGGAGGATGTCATCTTGGGATGAAAGTCGACAGTAACCCCTATGTAACTTGTAAAGTTGTAAGAGGGAAATGCCAAGTGAAAATGTAATGTGCATGGAAAAACGCCATCATGTGTCCAGACCCACACAGTATCCGCATCGTCATTGGGTCAACCCCCTTTAAAACTGTTACTTGATTTAAAAGACATTATCATGCACTGCTTTTTATGATCTCCATTGTGTTAGTAGATGCCAGGAAAACATCACTTACGGGGTTCAAAATAGCAACAACAAAGTCGCCTCGCTATGCGGCTCGTGGACGATGCTCCGCACCGTCATTGGGTCAACCCCTTAGCAAAAAGCTAGATCCGCCCCTGATAATGATGAAATAGCAAAGAGTACCATGGGTACCAATTCAATGGAAATTTGTATTTAAAAAAGAGCCCCTGTCAGTACTAAAATAGCCCCCGTGAGAAGGCTCACGGGGGCTCTTTTTTTTGGGAAGAGCCCCCGTGGACAAAAAATTAATTTGAGCCCTGTACTTTACTGTTTAAAATAGTTTTTGTTCTTGACAGAAACATGCTTTCACTACAAAGGATGCAAGAATGTTAAGAAAATGGGCGTAAAATTTTGTGCCAGGTTTCAACTGAAACAAACTAATGATTGAATCCCGAGTATTATTTAGGTGCTTTTCCTTACATTAGAAATAGTATGCATTCAAATGTTTACACTGATGTCATTTATCCAAATATGCTTTAAAGCCCCTCTTCACTAGTTTGGCATGGAGGGATTAGAACTCCCTGCAAGGTCACTGGCAGGTGGTTATCTCATCAAATCAGCTCTCAATTAACATAAGAAAAAGGGAATCATGGGGATATCAACGGGTACCGCTTAGGCATTGTTGGATGTATAGAGGGCGCAAGTAGCTATAAGTAATGCAGTGGGGCTTTAAAGAGGGACATTTCTTACAAAATGAGAAAAACCATGACAATGTTAGATTCAATCTATGTAACATTTTCTCCATGACACATAAGAAGTTTGTTTGACTCCTTTTGTGCCACTGGGTTTTTGAGCAATTAAAAAAATGTACTTTGAAAGGTTGGGTATCCACTACACCAAATTGTTTTAGTAGTAAATTGTTCATACAATGTATTGCATTTGAGTGCAAACAGTATGTTCCACACTCCCACTCCTTTTCTGCCCATAATATACCATGAAAGGAGTTCACCTACTTCTACCCCAATGGAGCCAGCCCAAGGTCCTCTGTCCGTATCACTACCACCAGTGGCTGCTGGGTCTGGGGTACTTCTGGTGGTGGAGAGTCTAACTCTCAAGTTAGGGTCTGTCCTTAGGTGCTTGGACTTCGAAGAATATCATCCCTTGATCCTTGCTGAAATAGCATTCCTGGATCAGAAAAGGCATGTCTCTGAACGATAAAAAGATCTTGATTAGGCCAAAATCTTCAATATTATGTGCAGAAACATGATTTTAATCTATCAAATCATATCTAAATTAGAAACAGAGCTTTAGTTTGACATTTTCAAGGTAAGAATCACAAAATACCATAGTTGGTTTCATTACAACTGCGGTAAATTGGTTAACCTAGCTGATTTCCTCACAACAACCCAAGATGCAAACTGATTCTTAAGTACCCAAGACCTAGATCCCATCCTAAGCCGAAAATCTATAGCTTTGAGGAAATGAAGCCTTGAGCACATGTAAATTATCAAATGTTGGATCACGATAGTTTGTATTACAGACATACATGTACCAACGTTAGAAAAACAAATTTGGTAAAATGAATGTCATAAATTTTAGAAAAGGAATGGACTTCATCAAATTTACAAATGGATAACTGCTGCCTCTGACATTTGCAAAATTTTATAATAAATGTCAAATCACTTCTCCTATATTTTTCAAAAAGCCAACTGCTTCAAAAGCACTATCCTGCTTTCAATTTTACTGGAATTACATATTTTTTTGATTTTCTCAAGAATTTGTCAAGAGGTGTCAAATAATCCATTGCAACATCCCCTGTACCCCAGATTGACCAGGAAGCACTTACCTGGACGATAAAGGACACGGCGCTTTGGGAGATGGTATGCTTTAGGACTGAAGGCATCTCTTTAGAGAGAGGTGACTTCCACAGGTCAAGCAGGAAGGATCGGGTATAGCGAACTGGTTTGCCATCATTCACTGTAAGGATGTCGGAAAGAACCATGTCTGAATCGTTTTAGTGTATTCAGGGTTGTGATTTTTTAATTAATTTGATTAAAAAGAATTAAAAATATTTATTTAAAAAAATTTGTAAAACTTTTAAAAACATATTTTACTGTTTAAAATAGTTTTTGTTGTAGACAGAAACATGCTTTCACTGCAAAGGCTGCAAGAATGTTAAGGAAATGGGTGTAAAATTTTGTGCCAGTTTTTAACTGTAACAAACTTAGGATTGAATCCTGAGTATTATTTAGGTGCTTTTCCTTACAGTAGAAATAGTATGCATTCGATGTTAAATTAAATCTATGTAACATTTTCTCATGACACATAAGAAGTTCCTTTGACTCCTTTTGTGCCACTTTTCGAGCAATTGAAAAAATGTACTTTGAAAGGTAGGATATGCACTACACCAAATTGTTTCAGTAGTCAATTGTTCATACAATGTATTGCATTTGAGTGCAAACAGTATGTTCTACACTCCCACTCCTTTTCTGCCCATATACCATGAAATGGGTTCACCTACCTCTACCCCAATGGAGCCAGCCCAATGTCCTCTGTCCAGTATCACTACCACCAGTGGCTTCTGGGTTTGGGGTACTGCTGCCGCTGGAGTGTCTACCTCTACCTAGGTGCTTGGATCCTTGCTCGGGAGACGGATCGACTTGGCCACATGGGTCATTGCCTCCGGCTCCATGTCGGGCTGGGCGGGCAACTTGGAGAGGAGGTAGGGGATGGGGGAGTAGCTCCCTGCAACTTCTGTAAAAGAAATCATGGAAGAATGATAAGACTCATTACATAATATCTTCACATAGATTGATTGGTCTCATTTTAGATTTCTAAGATTCATATGGTTGCAAGGAAAATCTTTGCATTTGAAATATGCTTTTGATAAAGCAAAATTAAAGAATACCATTTTTTTCAAGGTTTTCATCAGGTTTGGAGTCTATATCTTCAATTTGGAACAACTGGGTTATTTTTTAGGCTATAAATACTTCTAATAAGTCCACTTCATACATAATTATGCACCTGTCATTGTCAATGTAACAGTTCAATGAAAACAATGTACTAGATTAATGAATACATGTCAAACATTTTTAGAACTGTAACTTGACTAAACTTAAATGAATACAATTACTGTAATACATTCAAGATGGATTAAAACATACACACCACTTCTCTCACAAGTAAGTGTGTAAATAGCAAGTATCATAATAAGCACCTAGCTGTCTAAATAGAACTGCCTGATTTGAGGCCTACTAGCAATACTTTGACTAGCAAATGTTTGGGGGTTTGTCCTTATTTCACTGTGCTTACTCACCAAGTACATGCATATAAAGAAGTTTGATCATTCTGAGTGGCTAAAATCAAGAATTAATGCTGATTAATGGCATCATTACACAAAGCCATCTTAAAAGGAGTGGGTATCTTTGCCTCAGATTCTAAACAAAATCCTGGATTTAGCTCATGCTGCATTCATAATTATAAACCTTGGGTCAGTCAGGAATCTCATGACTTTTACAAGCCGATCGCCTGTCTGATTATCAAGATATTTATGATTGGAATTCAAAATTTCAAAACCTGTTTTCCCAACGTTTTGTTATTATAACACTACAGTCTATTGGGGAAAATGAGTATGGTAAAACCGGTCACTCAAAGATTTTTACTTTTTTAAGGCACTTCATGATATTTTGAAGCGTAATTTTTTTAGGGCTTCAATATTACACCATATCACAGATACTGGTAACACGCATGCATCTCAGATTTGTAAAACCGTAAACATTGTTAAACAATGCCTCTAAGTACAAGTGCATCGACATCCCATCGAAATGCATTTAATTGTACAGATTAGCTGGCATTTCAATGGGATGCTGGCAAGTTTTCACTCGAAATGGTTTCATAAACATCATAAACATCAAGAACCAACAGCACTAAAAAAATCACCTTGTTGGAGTGGCCTTTGGCTCTGGATGACTACCCTGTCCTGAGGATAAGTAACTTCAGGAGGCTTTAAGGAGATCGAAGGCAAGTTTTCTGGCTGAGCCTTCAATGAGAGAAAAAGTTTAGTAACACCTCATTCATGAATATAACATTTTCATGTTTAAGGTTTATAGTAAAGAAACAAACACATGATACTACATTTATTACTTTCCATAGAAAGTGAAAATGATGGAATGGCGCATACACTGATCTTATCCCATACTGCCTTAAAAGCATATTGGGCAGTTTAAGGCAATAAAGTCATGATAAAAGTGTGTTCTTTGATTATCTTGATATCTCAAACACTAAACTGCCCCTCAGTTGCCTGTAAAGTTTCTTGAATCATGATGCGAGTGTAGTGTTCCAAGCTTGTCTAGGGGATTTTTAAACTGTTTCTGTGGCTGAATATAATTAAAACTCTCCTGAAGCATAAACTTTTCCTCTTTCTCCTCCTGTTCGTCCTCAAATCCCTTACGGACAGCGCGACGATGCTTTCGTGCACGTTTTCCTTTGTCACTGGATTTGTTTTGTGCACTAGCTTGCTATCCTCATGTTAACAAGCTTCAATCCCATTGCTTTTGTAAAAAAAGCCAGGATTGATGTTCATTTTGTTACAGACTTGAAAACACTTGAGTACCCATCATCAAAATTACAAACTGCACTTACTGCATGCATCAAAGCAGAGATTCAGAGAACGTTTCTCCCAACAAAGGTTTTCTTCAGAATTTGTGACCAGGGGCCCGTTTCATAAACCTGCTATCAATAACAAGTTGCAATGAGTGTTATAAGCTACTGAAATCGTTGCATTTGATTGGCTGAGAGCAAATTTGTTATAGAAATGTGACACTTGTTATTGAAAATAGTTTTATGAAACGGGACCCAGATCACATTATTCAAGGATTCGTTTGGGTTTTTGGTGAAACAATCGATACTCCTGTCGATTTCATAAATGGATTTGATTTCTGCAACAACTGCAGGTGCAATGCCATGCTTGTGCTTGTATGTATTGCTTAGTCGCTATATCCCGCTGGTATCCACACCAACTGTCTTCTCCCTTTGGACAATGATCATGCTAGAGTTCATATAATCGGTGGACGCGACATGATATAATGAAGCCTTGATGTCTGCTCTCATCTTATCTGCATTGCCTTTGTTGGATCTTTAATACAGCTATGCCAAAGGAATTCTGGAGAGTGTCTATACAGTCAAACCTGTCTATAGCGACCACCCAAGGGAGACACAAAAAGTGGTCTTTGTAGACAGGTTCCTTTAGTACATGTACAGTACATGTTTCAATAAGAAATCATTTTGAAGGGAAACAAAAAATGTGGTCTTTGTAGACAGGTGGTCTTTATAGACAGGTGGTCACTAAAGCAGGTTTGACTGTATTTGATTTCGACAACCTGCCCTTACCACCAACTGTTTTGCCATCACTGAGTTACTTGCCACCTTGAGATGATATTTTCTTTCTTAGAAGGCTTCCACACCTTTTCTGAACATGAATTGCAACACATTCCTTTTCGTTTATAATTTTTTGATAGTATGGTTTGCTATCCCTACCATGGAGAATGATTTAGTATCCCCATCTCCAACATATGTGGTATACTGCAGACCTCTTTCCAGTTCTGATTTTTGAACGTTCTCAGAGCTCCTTGGGGCTCCATGGATGGGGCTGAACTGCTGTGATTTGACTGACACTCACTGCTCTGGATATGTGACATCTTCCATGCTTCATACTCCACAGACTTTTTGTCCTTTTTGGACAAATGATGGCACTCCTTGCACTTGCTTGTCTTAACATCGTAGTCAACAATTTTTCCAGACTTGACTTCTATAGGAGACATTAACGGTACACCATTCAATGAATGGTGTCCCAGCCGGTTCTACCATGATCCGTCCACGTACGTACGACACTGCACATTCTGACATTTGCGATTTCTTTACTTTGGCTTCTGTTCTTATCTTTTGACTAGCACTAGTCATGCTGTCCATTGCAACAGCTTCATATGATGTCCTCAGTGCCGTTACTTGTCCTCTATATGCACTATAACTGTCAATGGACCAGGCATGTTCATTACCATGGAAAATTTCTTAATGTCAGTTAGTCCTGATCCCATTTCATGAAACGCCATGACAGCCCTTCTGTTTACTTCATATGCTTGGCATCCAGCTTCATATGTATTTATAGGTAATGTATGAAATTCCCTCAGAGCTCCACACACAGTGCATACAAGAATAAAAATGTTATCAAATCCATTTTGCTTGTCTAATTATTTTAATTTGGTCATCCAGAGCACAGTGTCATTTGTCCATGACATCTTATGCAAACACATGCATGCACATTCAATATTTTGCTTCATAATTTGCATGTCAATCAGTCGAAATCTAGTATTTGTAGTAACAAAATCGTTGGTCTCTGTCTGTTGTTTTGTTGTACGAGCTTGTGACACCAGCTTCCGTTTACTGGCTGAAGATGGATCTTGTTCATGCTCCATTTCTCCTTCAGGTTTTATAGCAGGTGTACATGTAAAAGCATTAGATTTGTCTGAGGAATCACCAGAAGTGTTGGGTTTTTGAGCATTCTTTAGTTCAGCAGGTTTCTCTTTCCCTTGCTCTTGGTGCAATTTATTTTATTGGTGGAGTCCTTTTTTTCCTTCTCATTGATCTCTTTTTGTCACCCATTTTAACACTTTATGACTCTATATTTCCTTTAAAATATATTTCTGCAGAATGAATCACTTACCAGTGTTAGAATTATTCAGGTAACCGATCAGTCCTCAACAGAAAAACTGTCACTGCAAACTGATCCAACCCTCCATAATGTCTGTGATTCAGAACATGAGTATTTGCCTATGCTATGGCAATCTCACTTGCAATATGTAATGTACAGGGCACAATGAGTCAGAATGAAAAGAGCTTTAACTGGGGAATCCCCCTTAGTGTCCCTTTATAGACACTAATCCCCCTATGGTGTATAGCGCCGTCTATAGCTCAGATTGTATATGAAAGATAGCAGCTTCAGGATTCTGCTTTTTTCCCCATCATATTTGCTCAACAGATATGGAAATTATGCATTTTTCTTGTCTCCTGGTTGCCATGGCAAGGAAGTGCTGGGAATTGCATGGCTCATTAAAAGTACTTAATTAAGTGATTTTCAAAAATAATTCGGGTATTTTCTCTTTATATCATAAAAATATATACTTTAGGCTACTATATTCATTTATTCAACAACAAAAAACCACAAACAAAATCTTCATTTTTTAGGTATATCAATTAGCTATTTTCCTCCAAAAGCAGCTTAGCCAGACTATGTTGTATCAAAATGTGATATGCACAATTACTCAGTATATGAATATTATCAGTGTCAATTCAAAGATTTCTCAATCCCGGCATGCGCATTAATTTGTTGGCTTAAAGGGCCATCTACGCTGCGCATCACACTGTAAATTCGAGCTAATTTCTCAATTTTGAGCTGATGAAGCGCTATTTGTAACTTTGGGCTAATTTCCCGGATCACAAAATAGCGGGCTATTTGGCCAAAAGGATTAATTTATTACAAGCAGTATTGTACATCTTAAAAAATATCCAATGTGCCTGTGTGAAACACTATTACTAGTAACTCTTGCTCATTCTTACTCTAGCTAAAAGTGACAATGTTTCTTACTTGAGACTTGGAATGAGGTGTGTTTTCATTCCTTTTCAAAGACATTTCAATTTGGGCGTTATTAATTTGCAATGAATTAAGTGGTAATAAAACTGCAACAAATTTCATCATTCTTATCAGAAAAGGAGCTACCATATTTATGAATGTTATACAAAATCAAATTTCAAAAGAGATTCACCATTCGAACAAAATAAATCACTTTTATTGAGAATCATCTAAAACTAAGCCTTTAGTTAATGGAAGTACAATGTATTGACAATTGTGGTGTAAAAATGTGTGTGTGGGTATAACCAAATGGCGAAGTCTAGAAATTGTACAGTTTAAAACTAAACTCCTGCAAAATGGAATGGACATTAGTCTTTCACCAGTGGACAAGAACGTTGCACCTAATATATTTCATTAATGTCATTGTTTACCTGAAGACCCTATAATATTGATACTGGTTTATACATACTTATTTTTTTCATCCCTCTTGAAAATCTGATGTTTTTTGTGTTTTTCTTAACTCAAGAATGAAAGGTGGACTGGTTGAATTAGGGCCTTTGTTGAATACTTTTAGATGTAAGTTTTAATTTTTACATTTTCAAGAAACATAAATTTGGACAAATCAATTCACACATACTTTTAAATAATTGTAAAACTTGGTATTATGAATAATTTAGTTGTTAACTGTACGTCTGATATTTTACTATTGTCGCAGAACACATTATTCCCCCATTATTTTAGATTGGGAAGAATTCTGTTATTCCCATATTGGATGGGGTAAGATACCCACCAACCCTGGTGTACAAAATGACACCAAAACATAACAATTATAAAAATAACTGAAAATCTCTAGGCATTCCGACATTCTAAATTTAAAAATAAGATGTTTGTGGGTCTACCCTCCAAAACATGTATTGCCCTCTTACACTTGTCTTTTGATTCCATTTCACACACTAATAGCAAATTGGACCTACTGGTCAAATAATATGGTATTAAAGCTAAAGAAAAATGTTAACAGAGTCAATAGAATATTCACTTGATTTTGCATTGGTTAGAAAGGTATTGATCCTCTTCTATCTTATTTAACTGCTATTTTTGTCAATGCTAGCAACAACAAAAATAGGGAAAACCACTCATTATATGAAATTTTTGCCATAAACTTGCTATGGATACTAGCAACTGTTCTAACATGTAAGTCAAGAATTAAATATTGTAATATGGAAGCATAAATATTGGTTACTCGGTCAAACAAATCACAATCAAAATATGTCCACATAAATTAAAAGTTAATCAATTCCAATTTATTTGCATATTTTACACCCATATTTCTTTTGAATAAAGGTTGAAATAGTACAATCACAAAATTTGCATTATTGTGCACAATTTTACAGATTTCACGTACCAGATGTAAAAAAGATCATAGTCATGTACTCCAAACCATCAATAACTCTCACAACATCACATCAAATTAGTAGAGCATTTTTAGAATATGACATAATACATTTTGTTTCATCACAATACCTGATGCTAATATGTGTTAACATCCCATGTATACACTTGATGAGCACATCATATCACATTCCATGTTCTAATTGATCTGAAAGGAATTTAATTGAATTTGTCAGATTGGGATAAAATATTTCAATATCCTTTTTTTTCCTGTTAATATGTTTTTGTAAACAATGTAAACAAAAATAGTTGTTTACAATGGCCCAACTAATCTGTTTGACAGACACATAACAACCTTTCAGCCAATAAGACCACTGAAAAAAGGGTCATTCTAATAGTTTTTAACTTCATAGGTTGTATTCTACTAAAATTTGAACCAGGCAATGGGTTTAAGCTCAGACTAAAGTTGAGTGTAACGAAGGAAGTTAGACAGAGGTCTAAGATTTCCAAACGTTCAATAGTTCTCACGTGAGGTACAAGTGAAAGAGTGGGATACAGGCCATAGACCATAGACAGATTTAACCACTGTAAACTAAACTTCCATACTGGAAGCTTAAACGTAGTCCCATTTCTCTCATAGCAGTATACATGTACCAATATGTGTGTGACAAATACAACTCCACATTAATTCTCAGTAAGAACAATTTGACTAAGACTTTCCCATAAGTATAACAATAAACTAAACAACAAAAACATTATTTATTATCATCATTAGAGCAGTACTAGGGTAAATTACCATTAAGAATATTATGAGGCATCAGTTTCCTTGATATGGCAAAACTGTACTTGTTTTGCACTGATAGAATTTCCATAATATAAAAGCACTTTTAAGTAAACAAAGAAAGTAAAGACGGTAACTATGAAACTATTGGCAAGGTAAAGAAATAATTTTGTACTACATTATAATGAAAAAAAGAGAAAAGTGATAGTACATAATTGATCAATGGATTTAACACAAAAATTATGTCATGATTGAATTCAAACAAAGCACAAATGAACATATTATAGAAATAAAATAGAAATCATTCAACCCACACAAATTCATAGCCTAGTGCATCTCATATATATTACAAGCCCTGAGAATCAAATAGAAACTATCTAAGCTAGTACAATCTTCATAGCTTAATCATGCACTTTCTGTATTTTGTTAATCTTTCAATGTCTATCTGAATTTCAAATCCATCAAATTTAGTAAATGCACTAAATTATAA